>OY759266.1:632500-1027500 GCA_963662155.1 Lamellibrachia columna | reverse complement strand
ACTCTTGGCCTCTATGTCACTGGCAGGCCCTAATGAAGCCGTCGACTCTTGGCCTCTATGCCACTGGCAGGCCCTAATGAAGCCGTCGACTCTTGGCCTCCGTGGCACTGGCAGGCCCTAACGAATACGTCGACTCTTGGCCTCTGCGTCACTGGCAGGCCCTAATGAAGCCGTCGACTCTTGGCCTCCGTATCGCTGGCAGGCCCTAACGAAGGCGTCGACGTTTGGCCTCCGTGTCACTGGCAGGCCCTAACGAAGACGTCGACTCTTGGCCTCTGTGTCACTGACAGGCCCTAATGAAGCCGTCGACTCTTGGCCTCCGCGTCACTGGCAGACCCCAACGAAGCCGTCGACGTTTGTCCTCCGTGTCAGTGGCAGGCCCTAACGAAGACGTCGACTCTTGGCCTCCGTGTCACTGGCAGGCCCTAATGAAGCCGTCGACTCTTGGCCTCCGTATCACTGGCAGGCCCTAATGAAGCCGTCGACTCTTGGTCTCTGTGTCACTGGCAGGCCCTAATGAAGCCGTCGACTCTTGGCCTCTGTGTCACTGGCAGGCCCTAATGAAGACGTCGACTCTTGGCCTCTATGTCACTGGCAGGCCCTAATGAAGCCGTCGACTCTTGGCCTCTGTGTCACTGGCAGGCCCTAATGAAGCCGTCGACTCTTGGCCTCTGTGTCACTGGCAGGCCCTAATGAAGACGTCGACTCTTGGCCTCTGTGTCACTGGCAGGCCCTAATGAAGCCGTCGACTCGTGGCCTCTATGTCACTGGCAGGCCCTAATGAAGCCGTCGACTCGTGGCCTCTATGTCACTGGCAGGCCCTAATGAAGACGTCGACTCTTGGCCTCTATGTCACTGGCAGGCCCTAATGAAGACGTCGACTCTTGGCCTCTATGTCACTGGCAGGCCCTAATGAAGACGTCGACTCCACAACGAGACGCAAACATGACGAGAAAAAAACACAAAAGAAAGCGATCTTCCTTTATCGCAGTAAACAGGGAGCTGTCCCCCCGGGCAACTGTCCCCCGGGGGCAACTGTCCCACTGGGTTGACGTGGCGAATATAGGCAGTCCACATTATACAGAGCATTATTATGTTGCAAGCTGCATCTGATTAGAATAATCGCCTCATCTCCGACTGGCCCCGCCGTCACCCGATATCGGCCTGGTATTCTGCACCTTCCTGACGCCGCCGTCAGTAATCGTCTGTTTGGCTCATTGCGAGACGTTTCTGGCGCTCCGAGCTACGACTCATTGACAAACATTTGCATCTCGGTAATCTAGAACGGCGACAGGTCATTGGTGTATCGACGGCCGAGATATTTCTTTACACAAGCAGCTCTAAGTGAATGCGCCCGCCGGCCGTGCAGCACCCGAACGCTCTTTGTCTTCAGCAATATAACTACAAAATACGTGTAAAAACCACTCACTAGAACAGATATTTCGACTCATGGGATTTCTTTTCACAATGTTATCTGCCTACGGCGGTGAATGGAAATAATTTGTTGCGCAGTGCGGCGAAGCAGCGACCAAGAAGACGGATGGAGAGGCGCCTGGTCTCACGCCTGGTCTCACGCCTGGTCTCGCGCAGTGCATAGAGGCAATACGTACAGAAGAAGATGAAAAATGTGTGTGTGTGTGTGTGTGTGTGTGTGTGTGCCCGCGCGCGTGCGTGCGTGCGTGCGTTCGTGTGTTTCAATAGTGGAGAGGTTTTGGCTGTTCAGCTTAAAATTGACCTGATATGAATATCGCAGTAAGAGGCATTATAATTATTCTTTATAATCATTTGTGTAAAAGATTGCCAACACACATACATTGACGTTGTGTCAAGGATTGCCCACACCCATACATTGACGTTGTGTAAAAGATTGCCCACACCCATACATTGACGTTGTGTAAAAGATTGTCCACACCCATACATTGACATTGTGTAAAGGATTGCCCACACCCATACATTGACGTTGTGTAAAAGATTGCCCACACCCATACATTGACGTTGTGTAAAAGATTGTCCACACCCATACATTGACATTGTGTAAAGGATTGCCCACACCCATACATTGACGTTGTGTACAAGACTGCCAACATACACACATTGATGTTGTGTAAAAGATTGCCAGCACACATACATTGACGTTGTGTAAGAGATTGCCAACATACATGCATTGACGTTGTGTAGAAGATTGCCAACACACATACATTGACGTTGTGTAAAAGATTGCCAACGCACATACATTGACGTTGTGTAAAAGACTGCCAACATACACACATTGATGTTGTGTAAAAGATTGCCAACACACATACATTGACGTTGTGTAAAAGATTGCCAACACACATACATTGACGTTGTGTAGAGGATTGCCAACATACATACATTGACGTTGTGTAAAAGATTGCCAACATACATATAACATACAATACAATACATACAATACATACAACATATTGCATTGCATTACTTATCTTTTTATATCTTGTTATAAACCATTCATGTTAGTGCAAAATGTACGATGAGTATAAATTAATGTACAATTATAATGTACTGAAATAATCTTGAGATACTTTGGCAAAATAAAATGGTTATTGTCGTAGCATAATTAACAAAATGACGCTTTTGTAAGAGAAAGACCATGTAGAACCTCGTGACAGGCGTTGGGAGGGCGTGTCGCGTCGTCCCCACGTCGCATCGAATCACGCTAATCGCTGTCTTTAATTAATACTATCCGTTGCAAAACAAAGTAATTGAGGTTTCATAACACAATTGTCGACGCGAGCGTTCCATGACGCCCATAAGCCGCCCGCGCGCCGAGCGATTGTTGGCCGCGTGTAAATGTGTTGTCGTCAAAGCCTTTAATCCGCCAGTCTGTCGCTCCCGGCCAATAGACGGCGTAGCCAGCTGATTATCTCACTCATATGGAAATTGTATTCCAACGCAATTATAATTATCATATCTCTTATCGCTTGATATCATTCAATTCTGATTCGTGCATTTCATATAAGACCACCGACTTCGTCCAGATCGTGCTGGCAAGAATGTCATGGTTTATGGATGACGTCATTTGGGAGAGGTGCAGCACGGGATAACCTGGTTGTGTGGGTGGGGGTGGGGGTGAGGAGAGAGGTGTAGCACGGGATAACCTGGTTGTGTGTGTGGGGGTGAGGGGAGAGGTGTAGCACGGGATAACCTGGTTGTGTGTGTGGGGGTGAGGGGAGAGGTGCAGCACGGGATAACCTGGTTGTGTGTGTGTGGGTGGGGGTGAGGAGAGAGGTGTAGCACGGGATAACCTGGTTGTGTGTGTGGGGGTGAGGGGAGAGGTGCAGCACGGGATAACCTGGTTGTGTGTGTGTGGGTGGGGGTGAGGAGAGAGGTGTAGCACGGGATAACCTGGTTGTGTGGGTGGGGGTGAGGGGAGAGGTGCAGCACGGGATAACCTGGTTGTGTGTGTGGGGGTGGGGGTGAGGAGAGAGGTGTAGCACGGGATAACCTGGTTGTGTGGGTGGGGGTGAGGGGAGAGGTGCAGCACGGGATAACCTGGTTGTGTGTGTGTGGGTGGGGGTGAGGAGAGAGGTGTAGCACGGGATAACCTGGTTGTGTGTGTGGGGGTGAGGGGAGAGGTGCAGCACGGGATAACATGGTTGTGTGTGTGTGGGTGGGGGTGAGGAGAGAGGTGTAGCACGGGATAACCTGGTTGTGTGTGTGGGGGTGAGGGGAGAGGTGCAGCACGGGATAACATGGTTGTGTGTGTGTGGGTGGGGGTGAGGAGAGAGGTGTAGCACGGGATAACCTGGTTGTGTGTGTGTGGGTGGGGGTGAGGAGAGAGGTGTAGCACGGGATAACCTGGTTGTGTGTGTGGGGGTGAGGGAGAGGTGCAGCACGGGATAACCTGGTTGTGTGTGTGTGGGTGGGGGTGAGGAGAGAGGTGTAGCACGGGATAACCTGGTTGTGTGGGTGGGGGTGAGGAGAGAGGTGTAGCACGGGATAACCTGGTTGTGTGGGTGGGGGTGAGGGGAGAGGTGCAGCACGGGATAACCTGGTTGTGTGTGTGGGGGTGGGGGTGAGGAGAGAAGTGTAGCACGGGATAACCTGGTTGTATGGGTGGGGGTGAGGGGAGAGGTGTAGCACGGGATAACCTGGTTGTGTGTGTGTGGGTGGGGGTGAGGAGAGAGGTGTAGCACGGGATAACCTGGTTGTGTGGGTGGGGGTGAGGGGAGAGGTGTAGCACGGGATAACCTGGTTGTGTGTATGGGGGTGGGGTGAGGAGAGAGGTGTAGCACGGGATAACCTGGTTGTGTGGGTGGGGGTGAGGAGAGAGGTGTAGCACGGGATAACCTGGTTGTGTGGGTGGGGGTGAGGAGAGAGGTGTAGCGCGGGATAACCTGGTTGTGTGTGTGTGGGTGGGGGTGAGGGGAGAGGTGTAGCGCGGGATAACCTGGTTGTGTGTGTGTGGGTGGGGGTGAGGGGAGAGGTGTAGCGTGGGATAACCTGGTTGTGTGGGTGGGGGTGAGGGGAGAGGTGTAGCGCGGGATAACCTGGTTGTGTGGGTGGGGGTGAGGAGAGAGGTGTATCACGGGATAACCTGGTTGTGTGGGTGGGGGTGAGGGGAGAGGTATAGCGCGGGATAACCTGGTTGTGTGTGTGGGGGTGAGGGGAGAGGTGCAGCACGGGATAACCTGGTTGTGTGTGTGTGGGTGGGGGTGAGGAGAGAGGTGTAGCACGGGATAACCTGGTTGTGTGTGTGGGGGTGGGGGTGAGGAGAGAGGTGTAGCACGGGATAACCTGGTTGTGTGGGTGGGGGTGAGGGGAGAGGTGCAGCACGGGATAACCTGGTTGTGTGTGTGTGGGTGGGGGTGAGGAGAGAGGTGTAGCACGGGATAACCTGGTTGTGTGGGTGGGGGTGAGGGGAGAGGTGCAGCACGGGATAACCTGGTTGTGTGTGTGGGGGTGGGGGTGAGGAGAGAGGTGTAGCACGGGATAACCTGGTTGTGTGGGTGGGGGTGAGGGGAGAGGTGCAGCACGGGATAACCTGGTTGTGTGTGTGTGGGTGGGGGTGAGGAGAGAGGTGTAGCACGGGATAACCTGGTTGTGTGTGTGGGGGTGAGGGGAGAGGTGCAGCACGGGATAACCTGGTTGTGTGTGTGGGGGTGAGGGGAGAGGTGCAGCACGGGATAACATGGTTGTGTGTGTGTGGGTGGGGGTGAGGAGAGAGGTGTAGCACGGGATAACCTGGTTGTGTGTGTGTGGGTGGGGGTGAGGAGAGAGGTGTAGCACGGGATAACCTGGTTGTGTGTGTGGGGGTGAGGGGAGAGGTGCAGCACGGGATAACCTGGTTGTGTGTGTGTGGGTGGGGGTGAGGAGAGAGGTGTAGCACGGGATAACCTGGTTGTGTGGGTGGGGGTGAGGGGAGAGGTGCAGCACGGGATAACCTGGTTGTGTGTGTGGGGGTGGGGGTGAGGAGAGAGGTGTAGCACGGGATAACCTGGTTGTGTGGGTGGGGGTGAGGGGAGAGGTGCAGCACGGGATAACCTGGTTGTGTGTGTGTGGGTGGGGGTGAGGAGAGAGGTGTAGCACGGGATAACCTGGTTGTGTGTGTGGGGGTGAGGGGAGAGGTGCAGCACGGGATAACATGGTTGTGTGTGTGTGGGTGGGGGTGAGGAGAGAGGTGTAGCACGGGATAACCTGGTTGTGTGTGTGTGGGTGGGGGTGAGGAGAGAGGTGTAGCACGGGATAACCTGGTTGTGTGTGTGGGGGTGAGGGGAGAGGTGCAGCACGGGATAACCTGGTTGTGTGTGTGTGGGTGGGGGTGAGGAGAGAGGTGTAGCACGGGATAACCTTGTTGTGTGGGTGGGGGTGAGGAGAGAGGTGTAGCACGGGATAACCTGGTTGTGTGGGTGGGGGTGAGGGGAGAGGTGCAGCACGGGATAACCTGGTTGTGTGTGTGGGGGTGGGGGTGAGGAGAGAAGTGTAGCACGGGATAACCTGGTTGTATGGGTGGGGGTGAGGGGAGAGGTGTAGCACGGGATAACCTGGTTGTGTGTGTGTGGGTGGGGGTGAGGAGAGAGGTGTAGCACGGGATAACCTGGTTGTGTGGGTGGGGGTGAGGGGAGAGGTGTAGCACGGGATAACCTGGTTGTGTGTGTGGGGGTGGGGTGAGGAGAGAGGTGTAGCACGGGATAACCTGGTTGTGTGGGTGGGGGTGAGGAGAGAGGTGTAGCACGGGATAACCTGGTTGTGTGGGTGGGGGTGAGGAGAGAGGTGTAGCGCGGGATAACCTGGTTGTGTGTGTGTGGGTGGGGGTGAGGGGAGAGGTGTAGCGCGGGATAACCTGGTTGTGTGTGTGTGGGTGGGGGTGAGGGGAGAGGTGTAGCGTGGGATAACCTGGTTGTGTGGGTGGGGGTGAGGGGAGAGGTGTAGCGCGGGATAACCTGGTTGTGTGGGTGGGGGTGAGGAGAGAGGTGTATCACGGGATAACCTGGTTGTGTGGGTGGGGGTGAGGGGAGAGGTATAGCGCGGGATAACCTGGTTGTGTGGGTGGGGGTGAGGGGAGAGGTGTAGCGCGGGATAACCTGGTTGTGTGTGTGTGTGGGTGGGGTGAGGGGAGAGGTGTAGCGCGGGATAACTTGGTTGTGTGGGTGGGGGTGAGGGGAGAGGTGTAACACCGGTTAACCTGGTTGTGTGGGTGGGGGTGAGGGGAGAGGTATAGCGCGGGATAACCTGGTTGTGTGGGTGGGGGTGAGGGGAGAGGTGTAGCGCGGGATAACCTGGTTGTGTGTGTGTGTGGGTGGGGTGAGGGGAGAGGTGTAGCGCGGGATAACTTGGTTGTGTGGGTGGGGGTGAGGGGAGAGGTGTAACACCGGTTAACCTGGTTGTGTGGGTGGGGGTGAGGGGAGAGGTATAGCGCGGGATAACCTGGTTGTGTGGGTGGGGGTGAGGGGAGAGGTGTAGCGCGGGATAACCTGGTTGTGTGTGTGTGTGGCTGGGGGTGAGGGGAGAGGTGTAGCACGGGATAACCTGGTTGTGTGGGTGGGGGTGAGGGGAGAGGTGTAGCACGGGATAACCTGGTTGCGTGGGTGGGATGAGGAGAGAGGTTGCGTGGGTGGGATGAGGAGAGAGGTGTGACAATTATGTGAGGATCAGTAGCTTCTACCATAATGTTTAATTGGTTTGTCTTATTTACTGTGCTCCTTGCATTTAATCACACACATTTATAGCCAGCTTTAGATATGTTTTCTGGACATATTGTTACTGGTTTGTGTGTAATAGTGGCCTCTTTTCCTGTTTGAGGCACCTCTAAATACCCCCTGCGCTTCTAGTTTAACAAACATATTTGTTATGCTACCCATACCACTGTCTACTGCTGCTGAGAGTTCATTAACAAATACTGCTGCCGCCTTTCCACATAGATGAAGCCCATCCCTCATGTACATATCAGCCTTCCAACAAAACTTCCCTACAAATCCAACTTCCTCTTCCCTACATAGCTTTTGGACTACCATGTTAATTGCAATCCCCCGGCAATTTCGATATCTCTGACCCATCCTTCCTATTACTGGTAAAATTCCTGACAGTATTACCTGCTCAACCCGCGTCTGCTTTTGTGTTCCGACCAACTGTCTGTATTTCCCACTATGGCATACCCTCCCTCTCTACGTTATTTGTCCCTACTTGTACCAAAACAGATCCACCCTTGCCCGAACCCACGATGTTTTCAGCCCTCTCAGTTATCGCCTTTATTTTGGCCCCAGGCAAGCAAACCACCACGTCATCTCACTTGTTTAAGACTCTGTCGGTCTTCCTAACTATCGAGTTCCCAACAAACACCCTCGCTCTCTTCCTCACCCCCTCTATCACTGCCTCAGAATACCTCTCCCGTTGGATTCCTTCCGTTACATTCTGTCCTGCAGCCTTGTCACCTGGCAGACTGTTATCAATCTCCCTCTCTCCTATCAACCTGTATCCTTTCCCTCCCGTCTTTTGGCTAATTTGCGCTCCCGTCGCCTTCCCTCATGACACCTTCCCTTCCGTCTGCCTCACTCCCATCGCCTTCACTCTCGTTTCCTTCCCTCCCGTCTCCTTCGCTCCTGTCTCCTTACTCACATCTCGTTCGCTCCAGTTGTCTTCCGTCCCGTTTCTTCCTTCCCGTTTCCTTTCGTCCCGTCTCCTTACGTCCTGTCTCCCTACGTTCTGTCACCTTACCTCCTCTCAGCCTTCTCCCAGGCTGAGGTGAGCTCTCCCTAGCATCTCTCTCATCGTCTTCCCCCACTTTATCATCTACTGTCCTCCACCGGAACCACTGGCACTACCCACCTGTTCCCTTCCATCCATTGCCACAACGAGCAGCTTCAGCTGTTCCATCTCCACCTCAAGTTCCTTCATCTTCGTACACTCAAAACTAAAACAATCCGCCTGAACCTCAGCCCAGGACTTCTCACACCCGGACTCGACGAAGTCCACCCAGTTGCTGCAACTGCCGCATACTAAGGTAGCTGCACGGGACGGCTATTATATGCTTGTTTTGAACTGATTAGTTTCAGTAGAAGTTTTTAAGATAAATGAACCATTTCTTCACAGATAGTAGCTGAAATACTACATAATATACCAGATTAAAAATAGTTGGAATTTTTCATTTATTTGGTTATGTTACAAGGTTTTAAAAACAATTATAAATGTGAAAAAATAGCCACTAAAAACGAAGTTTAATCGTTTTGAGAAAATCCACAAAGAAATAAATGACATACGTATAGGTATGACAGTGTAATTGATAACATAAACCAATTATGTCTGCTACACCACCTTGAATGATTTAAGCAAAACTTGAATGAGACCCTAAAGTGACAGTGTATTGTTGACACAAACCCTTCACCAATCGTATTTTACTGCTGTTTTACGTTACGTGCACGTAAGACGCATTCATACACAACATTGCAACGTCGTGAGTATTGTAGTTTTTCTCAAACAATATTTGAAATATAATGTCCTGGTTATTAATGAATAACAAATGTGTTTTTTTTATCCCGCGGGGTCACCAGGTCACACATGCGTTGGCCTTTCTGTTATATAGTGTCAAAGGCACGACAAACTACGTTGACGCTGATATTTGCTGCTTTAAGTACATGATTTAATTAGGTAGATATAAAACTGATGTGTAGGCCTACTAGCATTACAACAACCAGACGATTTGGTCCGCTTTCACGGCGAACGACTATAGCTGGTTCGAACATCGTAGCGCACGTGGTCGTTACTATAGAAACTTTGTCGCTTTTCCGAGACCTAAAGGGGATTTCCAAAAGGAATGCGTTTTTAAAATATGGATTGGCGAAATATGACGTTAATGCTGGATGATATTTAGTGGTGTCGACGTTTAGTTCAGTATATATGAAGAAAAAAATCACCTGATACGCCAACCGCCCCAGCCACTTTACATGCCTAGTGGCTTTACCTGCCGTTTGCACGGCGCCATCACAGAATTTATACTTAATTTGATTGCTACGTTAGCTGAATTTAGGCTGGGTTATTTAGGATTTAATTTAATATTAACAATAATATAATTGCTAACTATACATTTTCTACAAAGCTCGCATGAGCCAAAACAAATGCCTGCCATTGAGTGAATACGCAGAACACTGTGTAAACAAAACAATATACTCGGTGTAGGGGAAGGCAGTATTAGTTGAGCCACTGGGTTAGTTGAGCCACCCATGTTTCCCAGGAAACTACAGCAGCGACAGTTACACGGTACCTCCCAGTGATTGAACATGTTATTAGAACACGATTGACGTACAATAAATGCCATTTGTCACAACGGCCCAAAACTATGAGTTAAAGCTATGTTTTTTGACGTTTTTCGAAATTTTGGTGATTGTGATTAGTGTCTACTGGTGTGTAAACTATCAATGCGTGTGACCAGACTTTATTATTTGCACACTTAAAAATGGTTTAACTATGCACAGTGAAGAATATTATTTACATCACTTTGCGCATTATTAACTTAAAATGCTTAATTGTTGAAACGGGGCTAGTTGAGCCACCCAAGGCTTAAGGGAGGGTTAGCTGAGCAGCGGGTAAAGAACGAAGATGAGTGTTCTTTACCCCAAAATACATCAGGGAATTCATTTGTCCGAGCAAATTGGGACATCGGATAGCGACAAGGTAATATACTAGCAATCGCTAGTTGCGATTGGCCGTTAAGTGTATATTAATTAAGTGTGTTGACTTATTAATTCGCCAAGTAGACTTGTCAGAGACGTGTTGTACCCACTGGGTAGACGTGTTGTACCCACTGGGTAGACGAGTTGTACCCACTGGGTAGACGTGTTGGCTGAGTCGTTATGGAATTTTAGTACAAGACTTACATAAATTATACAAATAAAGCATTTACCCAACTTACGCTACACTGTGGCTCAACTTACCCCGCACCAAGTGTTACTTGTGCCAGCTTACCAACCCTATTTGAATCAGCTACACATAATTATTTATTCATACTAGATATATTACCTTGGTGTAAAATTATCTCTTAATAATCATAGTTTATGTGAGTAAAAACAATGTTGTCTTATGAATATGATTGTGCACTACACATCAAAAAGAATAAAAAATGGCTCAACTAACACTGCCTTTCCTATGCCAACTTATACGCTAAAATCCTGCTGTTAATTCCTTTTTTATCGAAAACGTTTACTACAACTATGTCAGATATTACCTGATGCATGTAATTTATGTAAATATATCACTTTATCTCATACATTTACAGTATAGTTTACGACCTGCAAACAAACCCCCTTTATCACTCGCTGAATTTGAGTCCGGGAAAAATACTGCCTCTGTTAGCAAAAACGGTTTCTTAATATATGTCTATAAGAAGTTTGTGTATAATATATATGTAATAGTAATACTTATTCTAACCAATATTCCACTTTTTCTGACAATTCACTATGCTATCTCAATTTTCGAACAATAAATATCCCTATTATCGCTCACTGAGTTCCCTGCCGGAGTCCGGGACTAACTTACGCTAATATACTGCCTCTGACTAATTGTTAAAAAAACTGTTTCCTAATATATGTCTACAATAAGTTTATGTATAATCTATATTATTATATGCAATAGTAATACTTATTCTAATCGATATTCCACGCATTTCTGTCAATTCTTTGCACCAAAATCAAATGACTGCTGCACAAAGATTCTCCCGCCAAAAACTACTGTAAGTGAAGGAGACTGTATATGGGGGAGGTGAGGGGAGAGGTGTAGCTCGGGATAACCTGGTTGTGTTCGTGGGGGTGAGGGGAGAGGTGTAGCTCGTGATAACCTGATTGTGTGGGGGGGGGTGAGGGCAGAGGTGTAGCTCGTGATAACCTGGTTGTGTTCGTGGGGGTGAATGGAGAGGTGTAGCTCGTGATAACCTGGTTGTGTTCGTGGGGGTGAGGGCAGAGGTGTAGCTCGGGATAACCTGGTTGTGTTCGTGGGGGTGAGGGGAGAGGTGTAGCTCGTGATAACCTGATTGTGTGGGGGGGGGGGGGGGGTGAGGGCAGAGGTGTAGCTCGTGATAACCTGGTTGTGTTCGTGGGGGTGAACGGAGAGGTGTAGCTCGTGATAACCTGGTTGTGTTCGTGGGGGTGAGAGCAGAGGTGTAGCTCGGGATAACCTGGTTGTGTTCGCGGGGGTGAGGGGAGAGGTGTAGCTCGTGATAACCTGATTGTGTGGGGGGGTGAGGGCAGAGGTGTAGCTCGTGATAACCTGGTTGTGTTCGTGGGGGTGAACGGAGAGGTGTAGCTCGTGATAACCTGGTTGTGTTCGTGGGGGTGAGGGCAGAGGTGTAGCTCGGGATAACCTGGTTGTGTTCGTGGGGGTGAGGGCAGAGGTGTAGATCGGGATAACCTGGTTGTGTTCGTGGGGGTGAGGGCAGAGGTGTAGCTCGTGATAACCTGGTTGTGTTCGTGGGGGTGAACGGAGAGGTGTAGCTCGTGATAACCTGGTTGTGTTCGTGGGGGTGAAGGCAGAGGTGTAGCTCGGGATAACCTGGTTGTGTTCGTGGGGGTGAGGGCAGAGGTGTAGCTCGTGATAACCTGGTTGTGTTCGTGGGGGTGAGGGCAGAGGTGTAGCTCGGGATAACCTGGTTGTGTTCGTGGGGGTGAGGGCAGAGGTGTAGCACGGGATAACCTGGTTGTGTTCGTGGGGGTGAGGGCAGAGGTGTAGCTCGGGATAACCTGGTTGTGTTCGTGGGGGTGAGGGCAGAGGTGTAGCTCGGGATAACCTGGTTGTGTTCGTGGGGGTGAGGGCAGAGGTGTAGCTCGTGATAACCTGGTTGTGTTCGTGGGGGTGAGGGGAGAGGTGTAGCTCGTGATAACCTGGTTGTGTTCGTGGGGGTGAGGGGAGAGGTGTAGCACGGGATAACCTGGTTGTGTTCGTGGGGGTGAACGGAGAGGTGTAGCACGGGATAACCTGATTGCGTGTGTGGTGGGGGGGGGGTGAAGGGAAAGGTGTAACACCAGATAACCTGGTTGCATGGGTGGGATGAGGAGAGAGGTGAAACACCAGATAATCTGGTTGTGTGTGTGTGTGGGGGGGGAGTGCAGATGTGTAATACCGGTTAACCTGGTTGTGTGGATGGGATTGAGGGAGAGTTGTATCACTGGTTAAATTGGTTGTGTCAGTGGGGTTGAGGGTGTAGGTTAACACCGGTTAATCTGGTTGTGTGGGGGGTTGAGGGAGAGGTGTAACGCCGGTGGGGTTGGGGGAGAGTTGTAACACCAGTTAATCTGGTTGTGTTGGTGGGGTTGAGGGAAAAGTGTAACACCGGTGGGATTGAGGGAGAGTTGTAACACCGGTTAATCTGGTTGTGTGGGGGGTTGAGGGAGAGGTGTAACGCCGGTGGGGTTGAGGGAGAGTTGTAACACCGGTTAATCTGGTTGTGTGGGTGGCATTGAGGGAGAGGTGTAACACCGGTTAATCTGGTTGTGTGGGGGGTTGAGGGAGAGGTGTAACGCCGGTGGGGTTGAGGAAGAGTTGTAACACCGGTTAATCTGGTTGTGTGGGTGGCATTGAGGGAGAGGTTTAACACCGGTTAATCTGGTTGTGCGGGTGGGGTTGAGGGATAGGTGTAACACCGGTTATTCTTGTTGTGTGGGGGGTTGAGGGAGATGTGTAACACAGGGTAATCTAGTTGTGTGGGTGGGATTGAGTAGGAATACATTAAACGTGTGATGTGATGTTTGTGGTGAGCATTAAATACGCTTATTTAATTTGAAATTGAGTTTTGAGGAAGGTAGTTGGTTAAATATGTTACATTTCGTCATATGTGTTGTAGTGGACGAAATTATTAAATGTTAAATGTGTCACAGTTGTCACACATATTATGGTAGACGACAAGTTGTTAGGTGGTACGTTTACGTCACAAGTGTTGTGGTGGACGAATGTCCAGCAAATCCATTGAACCCGGTGTTTGTGGGAGTATTTGCCTGAATCGCGAGTTATCTCGTTAGAGCCGCGAGTTATCTCGTTAGAGCCACGAGTTATCTCGTTAGAGCTGATACATCAAACACTTCACTATCTGACACATTTCGTTGTTATCTGACGTCAGCAAGACGCCGCGACAGAGCGACATGGCCGCCCAAGACACGCGCGACAATCGCGCCTTATCGCGACCAAATGAAATGGATTAGACACACGACCTACAATAATTACTCATTTCGTCTCGTCCGTACGTCGTCGTGAATACGTGAAAGTATGACGATATGACTCCAGTTAAAGCACTTTAAAGTCATCATTACCAACACAAGTTTTCATCTGCTGTAACCCACTAATCCTAGGTTAATATTACGTGTCGTCATAAATATATATATCTACGAGCGGCTGACAAACTTTTACTAACATTAACAATTACATACCTAACATATTCCCGCAATTGTCAGGCCGTGCGCCTAAACAATTGTCTGGCCGTGCGCCTAAACAATTGTCTGGCCGTGCGCCTAAACAATTGTCTGGCCGTGCGTCTAAACAATTGTCTGGCCGTGCGCCTAAACAATTTTCTGGCCGTGCGCCTAAACAATTGTCTGGCCGTGCGTCTCTAAAAATTGTCTGGCCGTGCGTATAAACAATTGTCTGGCCGTGCGCCTATACAATCGCCCATATATTTTATCATGTGCACGAGCTCGTTCGAAATTACTCAGCTGTGGAACCGACCCCTGCATCACTGGAACCGACCCATGCATCACTGGAACCGACCCCTGCATCCCTGGAACCGATCCCTGCATCACTGGAACCGACCCCTGCATCACTGGAACCGACTCCTGCATCCCTGGAACCGGCCCCTGCATCACTGGAATCGACACCTGCATCATTGGAACCGACCCCTGCATCCCCTGAACCGACCCATGCATCCGTGGAACCGGCCCCTGCATCCCTGGAACGGGTCCCTGCATCATCGGAACCGGCCCCTGCATCAATGGAACCGACCCCTGCATCCCTGGAATCGACCCTTGCATCCGTGGAACCGACCCCTGCATCACTGGAACCGATCCCTGCATCACTGGAACCAACCCCTGCATCACTGGAACCGGCCCCTGCATCACTGGAACCAACCCTTGCAGCCCTGGAACCGACCCTTGCAGCCCTGGTTCTTGCTTCGTCTTTCTTACCAACAAAACTACACAAATCATCTGGCAATGGAAGACATCGTTTTGTCTGAATATTGTTCAGTAGAAAATAGTACAGCCCTTATACCGCGATGGACGATGAATAATCATATATATATATATATATATATACATATATATATATATACTTATATATATATATATATATACATATATATACATATATATATATATACTTATATATATATATATACATATATATATATATATATATATATATATATATATATATATATATATATATATATATATATATATATATATATATACATATAAATATATATATACTTATATATATATATACACATATATATACATATATATATATATATACTTATATATATATACATATATATATATATATATATATATATATATATATATATATATATATATATATATATATATATATATATATATATATATATATATATATGTGTTACATGTATAATTGTATCTCTATGTGAGTAACTATACGCATGGTTTTCTACTTGACGGATAAAGGTGCAAATATTTTGTAGAAAGGTTAGACCTGTCACGTGTTCGGTCACAATAAGTCAGTAGTGATCTAACTTGGTTATCTAAGAACTAAGAACTGGTAATAACGGTCACGTGACCAGAGTGCTACATAATACACGCAAGTTCCACAATGTACGTTTAGTGCCTAATTATACACAGTGTACGTTTAGTGCCTAATTACACAGAGCAGCCCCAGTTTACACGGGAATCGTGCGCATGCGTCGTGCCTGACGCGATCGTAATTCGCACTTTACTGCCTGTAAGCCAATCAACGGTTGCGATCGTAACGAGTCGCGGCTGCATGCGACATATTTACGACGTATAGTCAACGTAGTTACTACTTGGGGCCGGTTTATGAGCGTGTCGATTGTATCCGTCCGTAAGTCACCGAAGATCTTTACAAGTGGGCTCACAGCTGTCGGAACACCTAGCGGCAGCGGCAGTCATTCGCAACGCGCCATCTTGCGAGTACGCCTGTAGCTGGGGGACAGAAAACGACCGTGAATGTATCGACGCTCGTAAATGTCGCGGATACTCCGACCACGTGTTCCGTGAATCGCTGTCATTCGGTGAGGTTCGGTGTGGTCGCACTGCTGACATAAACACTCTTTAATGATTCTTGGCAGCGACGTAAATGATTCAGTCAAAGAATGTCCATCGTCATAAACGAGGCAAATTAAGCTTTAAAAACGTCACTGGCAAAACCTGAAAACGGAGACGCTACTAAAAAAACATGACCAGCTTTGCGTCTAATTTATGACACTAAGCTCCAGCCGTGTAGTACTTCTAAGTAAAAGTATAACATAGTTGCCATTGCTGTTATAGTTTTATTCACGTATAAAAACAAATGCATCATTACTAATTGATATGTCCATCAATTAATGTATTGGTTAGAAACATTAAAATCCAGAAAAGACTTTTCAACAATGTGTTAAAGATAGTACGTGACATTATAAAAACTTAGCATAATTATATACATTATATAATATATCCACGCATTTCTTCAGGGGTTGGCAAAAGGAATATAATTACAACAATAATTATCCCCAATATGCGGCGGCACGGATTATTTAAATTTGAAAAATAGTGGCGAGTTGGAATCGCGACGACGGTTGAAGCCCGCGGCTGTAAGTGTTGGGGCGAGCGGCAGCTGTATCGGGCGGCGAGCGGCAGCTGTATCGGGCGGCGAGCGGCTGTAAAATGCTAAATTCCGAACAGGAAAGACGGACTGACTCGACAACCTGCGACGTATCGCCTAGGGCTGTAGCCTGGTGTTCGCTCTCTCTATTACATTTTACACCTGACGAGGCCGTTCCATTGAGAAACCGACTCGGGGGGGATAGAAGCCTTGTAAAACATTCGGACGGTGATCATTTACGCAGAGCCCGATAAAATATAGCGCCATCAACCGGCGACAAATGGTTTTATCCCCGGTCAAATCGACGCCGAAATCGACGAAGTAGTCATTTTCGTGCCACGGCGTTTACGGCGATCACCGGTCGCATTTAATTTAACTTTTATATTCTAATTACGATTGTGGCGCTGAACGAACGCTGCTAAGGACTGCGTGAGTTCGTTGATTTATGTATGTCTTCTATTTGTCTTGGTCATAAAAGTTGTCATTGCTGCAGGAGGTGACGAATAAAAACGCTAATCGCAGCGCGAGGACTGAGGGTGTTTATTGCGTCAGTGCTGACTGCGCGTGCGCCGTCTTGAGAATTTTTTTCTGGGGTGGAATGCCTCGACTTTGTTAACTTGCAATAAAGACATAAAATGGCGACAAACTGCGGCATTATCGTTGACACGTGCAGCAGCATAGGACACGACGGCGCCTCTTCCGTCGCACGCTTAGGAACGTGTCGCAATAGAAGTACAGGTGCCCAGACCATGTAGACGTCCACGCGAAGGAAGGGTAGAAAACAACGCATTTCAAACAAATGGCAGATAATGCAATGCAATATTCTATAGGAATTTTTTGGACACAGAATTAAGAAAATATTTTATACAATTTTGATTGAATATTCTATAGATTTTTTTAGAACATTAATTCTATTGGTCGTTTGCTGACATATCTATGGAATTTATAGTATTCTATAGTTTCCAATACAATATCCTACTATGTTCTGTAGAATTCTATACAATTATATACAAATCTATAGAAAATATATAGAAAATATAGAATAGAATTCAATAATTTTATACAATTCTATAGACTTTTTGCTTAGGGTATATTAAAGAAACAATTTGCATGAAAGGAGAATAGTACAGCAAGTTAGGTTATAGTACAGGAATTGCGATGGTATGGCAAAAACGAGGTAGGAATACATTTCGGAAAGGTTCTTTAGCCTAAAGTACATCCCAGGCTAAAGAGCCTTTCGGAAAGGTTCTTTAGCCTAAAGTACATCCCAGGCTAAAGAGCCTTTCGGAAAGGTTCTTTAGCCTAAAGTACATCCCAGGCTAAAGAGCCTTTCGGAAAGGTTCTTTAGCCACTTCCTTTAAGATTTTTAGGATTAATACTGGTGGAATTAAGACAGTTCTTGAGGACAACGAACATGAAGTGAATCTGAAAGTCACGTATCGACTGTAGACAATGTGACACGCGGCCGTCACGTGGTAGGAACGTCCCGCTCTCTGTTGGCACGTGACGTGAACGCGCTATGCTACTAGCAATCTCGGCGGCCGCTTATGACCAAATTTATGCCATTTTTATAGTCAATACCGAATAGTGTAATTATGTGTGGCTTAGCGCGTTATGAGGATTAATCATCAGATCCGACAGGCTCCCGAGAGACGAGCTCGGTCTCGGCCGCTCGCTCGGGTCATCGCCAGCCGACGGATCCACGGTAGCCATGTCAGTTGATCTCGATATATTTCATTTCATTAAAACCGCCCCACTCGACCACGGAACAGTCCCACAACTCACGGGGACAGTCAGGCAACTCACGGGAACAGTCCCACAACTCACGGGGACAGTCCCACAACTCACGGAGACAGTCCCACAACTCACAGGGACAGTCCCACAACTCACGGGGACAGTCCCACAACTCACGGGGACAGTCCCACAACTCACAGGGACAGTCCCATAACTCACGGAGACAGTCCCACAACTCACGGGACAGTCCCACAACTCACAGGGACAGTCCCACAACTCACGGGGACCGTACCGTAACTCACGGGGACAGTCAGGCAACTCACGGGAACAGTCCCACAACTCACGGGGACCGTACCGTAACTCACGGGGACAGTCAGGCAACTCACGGGAACAGTCCCACAACTCGCTGGGACAGTTCCGTAACCCACGGGACAGTCCCGCAACTCACGGGAACAGTCCCGTTACCCACGGGGACAGTCAGGCAACTTACGGGAACAGTCCCACAACTCACGGGGACCGTATCGCAACTCACGGGGACAGTCAGGCAACTCACAGGAACAGTTCCAAAACTCACGGGAACAGTCCCAAAACTCACGCGGACAGTCAGGCCACTCACGGGAACAGTGCCACTACTCACGGGGACTGTCCCGTAGCTAACGAGAACAGTCAGGCAACTCACGGGAACAGTCCCACAACTCACACGGACAGTCCCACAACTCACGGGGACCGTCCCGTAACTCACGGGGACAGTCAGGCAACTCACGGGAACAGTCCCACAAATCACGGGAACAGTCCCGCAACTCACGGGGACAGTCCCACAACTCACGGGGACAGTCCCGTTACTCACGGGGACAGTCAGGCAACTCAGGGCAACAAATCAAGGGGACAGTCCCGCAACTCACGGAGACAGTCCCGAGACTAACAGGGACAGTAAGGCAACTCACGGGAATAGTCTCACAACTCACACGGACAGTCCCACAACTCACGGGGACAGTCAGGCAACTCACGGGAACAGTCCCGCAACTCACGGGGATAGTCCCACAACTCGCGGGGACAGTCCCACAACTCACGGGGACAGTCCCACAACTCACGGGAACAGTCCCGCAACTCACGGGGACAGTCCCGGAACCCACGGGACAGTCCCGTAACTCACGCGGACAGTCAGGCAACACACGGGGACTGTCCCGTAGCTAACGAGGACAGTCAGGCAACTCACGGGAACAGTCCCACAACTCTCGCGGACAGTCCCACAACTTACGGGGACCGTCCCGTAACTCACGGGGACAGTCAGGCAACTCACGGGAACAGTCCCACAACTCACGGGGACAGTCCCACAACTCACGGGAACAGTCCCACAACTCACGGGAACAGTCCCGCAACTCACGGGGACAGTCCCACAACTCACGGGGACAGTCACGTAACTCACGGGGACAGTCAGGCAACTCAGGGCAACAGTCCCACAACTCACGGGGACAGTCCCACAACTCACGGGGACAGTCCCGCAACTCATGGGGACAGTCCCGAGACTAACGGGGACAGTCAGGCAACTCACGGGAACAGTCCCACAACTCACGGGACAGTCCTGCAACTTACGGGGACAGTCCCGCGAGACGTCCTGGTCAGATGTCCCGGGACAGTGATTTTGAGGCTGTACACCCTTCCAAGGAATGTTTGCCGGTTAAACAGTTGATGCGGAGGAAAAGGGCTCATTCGCCGACTACGACAAGTCTGCTGTACACAGACATACGTTTCTAGTCGCTGGATGACGACAAGTGTCAGTGACAGATCCGCTGTGTACATAATCTGCTTTGTTAAGGCGACAAATGACCACCTTCCATGTTCCAGCTGCCCAGAGCCGCCCGGAGCCGCCCGAACCACCCAGAGCAGCCTGGAGTCGCCCGGAGCCGCCCGGAGCCGCCCGGAGCCGCCCGGAGCCGCCCGGAGCCGCCCGGAGCCGCCCGGAGCCGCCCGGAGCCGCCCGGAGCCGCCCGGAGCCGCCCGAGCCGTTCATCCGACGCAGATTGTCGGCGCCGCCAGTCGAACGGCCCTCAGCCGTCGCGTCGTGCGATATCGTCTTCTACCAAGACCAAACTCCTGCCAACTTCGCGCACACTTTCGCCAAATCAACAAACGATTGTGTCTCGTTAATTACTAGTTACGGCCTAACAACAGCTCTTTAGCCAGTCGGACGACCGTCGGCTGCCGGGCGTGACCGCAACTCCCGTCGGCCAACCCCGGGCCTCTCCCTGCCCGCCGACCTTGTACCTCTCCCTACACACCGACCCCGGGCCTCACCCCACCCGCCAACACCGTGCCTCTCCTTACCCGCAAACACCATGCCTCTCCCTATCCGCCAACACCGTGCCCCTCCCTATCCGCCAACACCGTGCCTCTCCCCACCCGCCAACACCGTGCCTCTCCTTACCCGCCAACACCGTGCCTCTACCTACCCGCCAACACCGTGCCCCTCCCTACCCGCGAACACCGTGCCTCTCCTTGCCCGCTGACCCCGTGCTTCTCCCTGCCCGCCAACACCGTGCCTCTCTCTACCCGCCAACACCGTGCCTCTCCCTACCCGCCAACACCGTGCTTCTCCCTACCCGCCAACACCATGCCTCTCTCTACCCGCCGACCCCGTGCCTCTCCCTGCCCGCCGACCCCGTGCCTCTCCCTACCCGCCGACCCCGTGCCTCTCCCTGCCCGCCGACACTGTGCCTCTTCTGCCCGCCGACCCCGTGCTTCTCCCTGCCCGCCGACACCGTGCCTCTCTCTACCCGCCGACCCCGTGCCCCTCCCTACCCGCCGACCCCGTGCCCCTCCCTACACGCAGACCCCGTGCCACTCCCTACCCGCCGACACCGTGCCCCTCTCTACCCGCCAACACAGTGCTTCTCCCTGCCCGCCGACACCGTGCCCCTCCCTACCCGCCGACCTCGTGCCCCTCCCTACCCGCCAACACCGTGCCTCTCCCTGCCCACCGACACCGTGCCTCTCCCTACCCGCCGACCCCGTGCCCCTCCCTACCCGCCGACCTCGTGCCCCTCCCTACCCGCCAACATCGTGCTTCTCCCTGCCCACCGACACCGTGCCCCTCCCTACCCGCCGACCCCCGTGCCCCTCCCTACCCGCCGACCCCGTGCCCCTCCCTACACGCAGACCCCGTGCCTTATAGTTACTCAATGAAACAAATAAGCAACAGCCTCCCAGACCCTCTCTCTACACGCCAAAACCTCTTCCTACCCGCTGACCCCGTGCCTCTCCCTACCTGCAGACCCCGTGCCTCTCCCTACCCGTAGACCCTGTGCCTCTCCCTACCCGCAGACCCCATGCCTCTCCCTACCCGCAGATCCCATGCCTCTCCCTACCCGCCGACCACGGGCCTCTCCACAATAATAGCAGTCATCTTCTACAGCTGTCAATGTGACTAGCTGGTCCGGGGCAGGCATTGTCACCAGGAGTGGCAGATTGATGACGCGTCACCGAGTCAACGATCACATACGTCCAACTGCCCCGAGAAACGCTGCAAAGATGTTCTATTTCCAACGTTTCCCGAAATGCCCCGCGCGCTGGTCTGGTTACGGGTGTTGTTGTTACGTACAACACGTTGTGGCATCTGTTGGCGTGCAAGCCACGAGACGGCCCGCGGCAGTCATCTAGGTTTTATAAATTGTAATCTGGATTTGTTCCATGCCGTAATTAGCTGCCTAGTTAGACGTAATAATAATAATAATAATTAACTTCTATAGCGTATATATCCTCATGCAGGAACTTGAGGTCAGAGGCGCAGCAAAAGAGAATCATTAAGCATAACCATGAACAGGGACGCGCAAAAGTCATTATCAAAACGAGGGACCATCGAAGATTTATGGTAGAAATGCAATTTGGAATAAATAATAAATATGTCTGGAGTTGTTTTCGGAAGGTAGCTATAATTTAAGAAGTTTTCATGGGGAGTTCAGTCGACACCCCAGGGCAGCGACAGAGAAAGCAGGTTTGCCCACGTTAAGATTAGTTTTAAGTTTTCATGGGGAGTTCATTCGACACCCCAGGGCAGCGACAGAGAAAGCAGGTTTGCCCACGTTAAGATTAGTTTTAAGTTTTCATGGGGAGTTCATTCGACACCCCAGGGCAGCGACAGAGAAAGCAGGTTTGCCCACGTTAAGATTAGTTTTAAGTTTTCATGGGGAGTTCATTCGACACCCCAGGGCAGCGACAGAGAAAGCAGGTTTGCCCACGTTAAGATTAGTTTTAAGTTTTCATGGGGAGTTCATTCGACACCCTAGGGCAGCGACAGAGAAAGCAGGTTTGCCCACGTTAAGATTAGTTTTAAGTTTTCATGGGGAGTTCATTCGACACCCCAGGGCAGCGACAGAGAAAGCAGGTTTGCCCACGTTAAGATTAGTTTTAAGTTTTCATGGGGAGTTCATTCGACACCCCAGGGCAGCGACAGAGACAGCAGGTTTGCCCACGTTAAGATTAGTTTTAAGTTTTCATGGGGAGTTCATTCGACACCCTAGGGCAGCGACAGAGAAAGCAGGTTTGCCCACGTTAAGATTATTTTTAAGTTTTCATTGGGAGTTCATTCGACACCCCAGGGCAGCGACAGAGAAAGCAGGTTTGCCCACGTTAAGATTATTTTTAAGTTTTCATGGGGAGTTCATTCGACACCCCAGGGCAGCGACAGAGAAAGCAGGTTTGCCCACGTTAAGATTAGTTTTAAGTTTTCATGGGGAGTTCATTCGACACCCCAGGGCAGCGACAGAGACAGCAGGTTTGCCCACGTTAAGATTAGTTTTAAGTTTTCATGGGGAGTTCATTCGACACCTCAGGGCAGCGACAGAGACAGCAGGTTTGCCCACGTTAAGATTAGTTTTAAGTTTTCATGGGGAGTTCATTCGACACCCTAGGGCAGCGACAGAGAAAGCAGGTTTGCCCACGTTAAGATTAGTTTTAAGTTTTCATGGGGAGTTCATTCGACACCCTAGGGCAGCGACAGAGAAAGCAGGTTTGCCCACGTTAAGATTAGTTTTAAGTTTTCATAGGCAGTTCATTCGACACCCCAGGGCAGCGACAGAGAAAGCAGGTTTGCCCACGTTAAGATTAGTTTTAAGTTTTCATGGGGAGTTCATTCGATACCCTAGGGCAGCGACAGAGACAGCAGGTTTGCCCACGTTAAGATTAGTTTTAAGTTTTCATGGGGAGTTCATTCGACACCCTAGGGCAGCGACAGAGAAAGCAGGTTTGCCCACGTTAAGATTAGTTTTAAGTTTTCATGGGGAGTTCATTCGACACCCCAGGGCAGCGACAGAGAAAGCAGGTTTGCCCACGTTAAGATTAGTTTTAAGTTTTCATGGGGAGTTCATTCGACACCCTAGGGCAGCGACAGAGACAGCAGGTTTGCCCACGTTAAGATTAGTTTTAAGTTTTCATGGGGAGTTCATTCGACACCCTAGGGCAGCGACAGAGAAAGCAGGTTTGCCCACGTTAAGATTAGTTTTAAGTTTTCATGGGGAGTTCATTCGACACCCCAGGGCAGCGACAGAGAAAGCAGGTTTGCCCACGTTAAGATTAGTTTTAAGTTTTCATGGGGAGTTCATTCGACACCCCAGGGCAGCGACAGAGACAGCAGATTTGCCCACGTTAAGATTAGTTTTAAGTTTTCATGGGGAGTTCATTCGACACCCTAGGGCAGCGACAGAGACAGCAGGTTTGCCCACGTTAAGATTAGTTTTAAGTTTTCATGGGGAGTTCATTCGACACCCTAGGGCAGCGACAGAGAAAGCAGGTTTGCCCACGTTAAGATTAGTTTTAAGTTTTCATGGGGAGTTCATTCGACACCCCAGGGCAGCGACAGAGAAAGCAGGTTTGCCCACGTTAAGATTAGTTTTAAGTTTTCATGGGGAGTTCATTCGACACCCTAGGGCAGCGACAGAGACAGCAGGTTTGCCCACGTTAAGATTAGATTTAAGTTTTCATGGGGAGTTCATTCGACACCCCAGGGCAGCGACAGAGAAAGCAGGTTTGCCCACGTTTGATCGTTTGCTATCTTATCTATGTTTTGAAAAAAAGAACTACACAATGTGTCCAATGAAGAATGTTCAGGCAGTGCTTTTGATTTCTGCCGATGTAGAATTGTGTTTACGGATTTCCACATCTGGCGAGAGTTTTAAAATTTTTTTGAGATAACATTTTTATAGTAATCAGAGTTTGCCTTTGACATCATGTGATTACATAGATGTAGTTGCTAAGTATAACGGGATCGATCAAGTGGAAAACGAGTTCGTCGCCAAATTCATTCAAATATCGACGACGACGTTTCGCTACAACTATTTCTAGAGACATCCATGGCGATGAAGGGCGAACTTGTACACTTTTAGTTTGTTTATGGGCATGTTTATCCAGGAGTTCACTTAATTGTTCATGGTACTGATTAACAAGCTCGTATAATGTAGATTTAGGTCGGATCAAAAGATCAGACTTGGCTAAATCATGAAGGGTGTTTAATGTTTTTCAGCTCTTGACCTGATTTATAACCACAAATCAATAATGACACACTGGTGATCTGATAAACCACGTGCAGGAAATATTGCCTTGATGTTAATGCAAGTAGATCTAGTAATACACAAGTCGAGTCAATGGCCATGAACGCGGGTAAATCCAGATGGATATTGACATCGCCAAACATGTACAAGTCTTCTTGGAATTGTAAGGTGGTTTCATGGAAATCTGGAAATAAACAACTATATTTGTGAATGTAGGAGGGTGGTAGATGGATATCATGTTTCATAAGAATACATACAAGCTCAAGTATTGGTTTCAGGTACAAGAAAAGCAACTCCACCATACTAACTGAGTGGGGGGTGATGACATAGACATCACTAAACCATCCTACCTGAATGGCGGGGTGATGACATAGACAACACTCCACCATCCTACCTGAATGGCGGGGTGATTACATAGACAACACTCCACCATCCTACCTGAATGGCGGGGTGATGACATAGACAACACTCCACCGTCCTACCTGAATGGCGGGGTGATTACATAGACAACACTCCACCATCCTACCTGAATGGCGGGGTGATGACATAGACAACACTCCACCTTCCTACCTGAATGGCGGGGTGATGACATAGACAACACTCCACCATCCTACCTGAATGGCGGGGTGATTACATAGACAACACTCCACCATCCTACCTGAATGGCGGGTGATGACATAGACAACACTCCACCATCCTACCTGAATGGCGGGGTGATTACATAGACAACACTCCACCATCCTACCTGAATGGCGGGGTGATTACATAGACAACACTCCACCATCCTACCTGAATGGCGGGGTGATTACATAGACAACACTCAACCATCCTACCTGAATGGCGGGTGATGACATAGACAACACTCCATCATCCTACCTGAATGGTGGGGTGATGACATAGACAACACTCCACCATCCTACCTGAATGGCGGTGTGATGACATATACAACACTCCACCATCCTACCTGAATGGCGGGGTGATGACATAGACAACACTCCACCATCCTACCTGAATGGCGGGGTGATTACATAGACAACACTCCACCATCCTACCTGAATGGCGGGGTGATGACATAGACAACACTCCACCATCCTACCTGAATGGCGGGTGATGACATAGACAACACTCCACCATCCTACCTGAATGGCGGGTGATGACATAGACAACACTCCATCATCCTACCTGAATGGTGGGGGGATAACATAGACAACACTCCACCATCCTACCTGAATGGCGGGGTGATTACATAGACAACACTCCACCATCCTACCTGAATGGCGGGTGATGACATAGACAACACTCCACCATCCTACCTGAATGGCGGGGTGATTACATAGACAACACTCCACCATCCTACCTGAATGGCGGGGTGATTACATAGACAACACTCAACCATCCTACCTGAATGGCGGGTGATGACATAGACAACACTCCATCATCCTACCTGAATGGTGGGGTGATGACATAGACAACACTCCACCATCCTACCTGAATGGCGGGGTGATGACATAGACAACACTCCACCATCCTACCTGAATGGCGGGGTGATGACATAGACAACACTCCACCATCCTACCTGAATGGCGAGGTGATTACATAGACAACACTCCACCATCCTACCTGAATGGCGGGGTGATGACATAGACAACACTCCACCATCCTACCTGAATGGCGGGTGATGACATAGACAACACTCCACCATCCTACCTGAATGGCGGGGTGATGACATAGACAACACTCCACCATCCTACCTGAATGGCGGGGTGATTACATATACAACACTCCACCATCCTACCTGAATGGCGGGTGATGACATAGACAACACTCCACCATCCTACCTGAATGGCGGGGTGATGACATAGACAACACTCCACCATCCTACCTGAATGGCGGGGTGATGACATAGACAACACTCCACCATCCTACCTGAATGGCGGGGTGATGACATAGACAACACTCCACCATCCTACCTGAATGGCGGGGTGATTACATAGACAACACTCAACCATCCTACCTGAATGGCGGGTGATGACATAGACAACAGCATGCTTCTGTTATGGCTAAAATGTATGTGTTTTGATAACATCAGATCAGGAAGGGCAGCACATTTATGACAGACATATCTAAGATTAGTTCTGGCAAAGCGCATGTTTTGAAATGTTTTTGGTTCAAGATAAATTGCATCAGCCTTCTGTAGCCATGCAATGAGAGCCTCGGGTGTCGGCGTTCTGTAGCCATGCAATGAGAGCCTCGGGTGGCGGCGTTCTGTAGCCATGCAATGAGAGCCTATGGTGGCGGCGTTCTGTAGCCATGCAATGAGAGCCTCGGGTGGCGGCGTTCTGTAGCCATGCAATGAGAGCCGTGTGGCGGCGTTCTGTAGCCATGCAATGAGAGCCTCGGGTGGCGGCGTTCTGTAGCCATGCAATGAGAGCCTATGGTGGCGGCGTTCTGTAGCCATGCAATGAGAGCCTCGGGTGGCGGCGGTCTGTAGCCATGCAATGAGAGCCTATGGTGGCGGCGTTCTGTAGCCATGCAATGAGAGCCTCGGGTGGCGGCGTTCTGTAGCCATGCAATGAGAGCCTATGGTGGTGGCGTTCTGTAGCCATGCAATGAGAGCCTCGGGTGGCGGCGTTCTGTCGCCATGCAATGAGAGCCTATGGTGGCGGCGTTCTGTAGCCATGCAATGAGAGCCTAGGGTGGCGGGGTTCTGTAGCCATGCAACGAGAGCCTATGGTGGCGGCGTTCTGTAGCCATGTAACGAGAGCCTCGGGTGGCGGCGTTCTGTAGCCATTCAATGAGAGCCATGTGGCGGCGTTCTGTAGCCAGGCAACGAGAGCCTCTGGTGGCGGCGTTCTGTAGCCATGCAACGAGAGCCTCTGGTGGCGGCGTTCTGTAGCCATGCAACGAGAGCCTCGGGTGGCGGCGTTCTGTAGCCATGCAATGAGAGCCTCGGGTGGCGGGGTTCTGTAGCCATGCAATGAGAGCCTAGGGTGGCGGCGTTCTGTAGCCATGCAATGAGATCCTAGGGTGGCGGCGTTCTGTAGCCATACGACGAGAGCCTCGGGTGGCGGCGTTCTGTGGCCATGCAACGAGAGCCTCGGGTGGCGGCGTTCTGTAGCCATGCAACGAGAGCCTCGGGCGGCGGCGTTCTGTAGCCATGCAACGAGAGCCTCGGGTGGCGGCGTTCTGTGGCCATGCAACGAGAGCCTCGGGTGGCGGCGTTCTGTTGCCATGCAACGAGAGCCTCGGGTGGCGGCGTTCTGTAGCCATGCAACGAGAGCCTCGGGTGGCGGCGTTCTGTAGCCATGCAACGAGAGCCTCGGGTGGCGGCGTTCTGTGGCCATGCAACGAGAGCCTCGGGTGGCGGCGTTCTGTTGCCATGCAACCAGAGCCTCGGGTGGCGGCGTTCTGTAGCCATGCAACGAGAGCCTCGGGTGGCGGCGTTCTGTAGCCATGCAATGAGAGCCTTGGGTGGCGGCGTTCTGTAGCCATGCAACAAGATCCTCGGAAGGCGGCGTGTTTGAATTCAGACACGTCTTGCAACATCAAGGCTAGGCTACAACACCTTAAAGCTTGGCTACAACACCTTTAAACTTGACTACAACATCTTAAAACTTGACTACAACATCTTAAAGCTTGGCTACATCTGAAGACTTGACTACAACATCTTAATGCTTGACTACATAGTACTACAGCTTGACTACAACATCTTAAAGCTTGGCTACAACATCTTAATGTTTGGCTACATAATACTAAAGTTTGACTACATCATCTTAAAGCTTGACTACAGCATCTTAAGACTTTACTACAGCATCTTAATGCTTGGCTACATAATACTAAAGCTTGACTACAGCATCTTAAAGCTTGGCTACAACATCTTAAGACTTGACTACAGCATCTTAATGCTTGGCTACATAATACTAAAGCTTGACTACAGCATCTTAAAGCTTGACTACAGCATCTTAAGACTTGACTACAGCATATTAATGCTTGGCTACATACTACTAAAGCTTGACTACAGCATCTTAAAGCTTGGCTATAACATCTTAAGACTTGACTACAACATCTTAATGCTTGGCTACATAATGCTAAAGCTTGACTACAGCATCTTAAAGCTTGGCTACAACATCTTAAGACTTGACTACAGCATCTTAATGCTTGGCTACATACTACTAAAGCTTGACTACAACATCTTAAAGCTTGGCTACAACATCTTAAGACTTGACTACAGCATCTTAATGCTTGGCTACATACTACTAAAGCTTGACTACAACATCTTAAAGCTTGGCTACAACATCTTAAGACTTGACTACAACATATTAATGCTTGGCTACATAATGCTAAAGCTTGACTACAGCATATTAAAGCTTGACTACAGCATCTTAAGACTTGACTACAACTTCTTAATGCTTGGCTACATAATACTAAAGCTTGACTACAGCATCTTAAAGCTTGACTACAGCATTTTAAGACTTGACTACAACATCTTAATGCTTGGCTTCATAATACTAAAGCTTGACTACATAATCTTAAAGCTTGGCTACAGCAGCTTAAGGCTTGACTACAACATATTAATGCTTGGCTACATAATACTAAAGCTTGACTACAGCATCTTAAAGCTTGGCTACAACATCTTAAATCTTGACTACAGCATCTTAAGACTTGACTACTGCATCTTAAGACTTGACTGCAACATCTTAAGGCTTGGCTACATAACACTAAAGCTTGATTACAGCATCTTAAAGCTTGACTACAGCATCTTAAGACTTGACTACTGCATCTTAAGACTTGACTGCAACAGCTTAAGGCTTGACTACAACATCTTAATGCTTGGCTACATAATACTAAAGCTTGACTACAGCATCTTAAAGCTTGGCTACAATATCTTAAGGCTTGACTACAACATCTTAATGCTTGACTACATAATACTAAAGCTTGACTACAGCATCTTAAAGCTTGGCTACAACATCTTAAGGCTTGACTACAACATCTTAATGCTTGGCTACATAATACTAAAGCTTGACTACAGCATCTTAAAGCTTGACTACAGCATCTTAAAGCTTGACTACAGCATCTTAAGACTTTACTACAACATCTTAATGCTTGAATACAATATCTTAAGACTTGACTACAACATCTTAATGCTTGGCTACATAATACTAAAGCTTGATTACAGCATCTTAAAGCTTGACTACAGCATCCTAAGGCTTGACTACAGCATCTTATAGCTTTACTACAACATCATAAGACTTGACTACAACATCATAAGACTTGACTACAACATCATAAGATTTGAATACAACATCATAAGACTATACTACAACATCTTAAGGCTTGACTACAACATTTTAAGACTTGACTACAACATCTTAAAGCTTGGCTACAACACCATAAGACTTGACTACAACATCTTAAGGCGTTGCTGAAACATCATAACGCTTGGATGCAACATCTTAAGGCTTGACTACAACATCACAAGACTTGACTACAACATCTTAAGGCTTGACTACAACATCATGAGGCTTGACTACAACGTCTTAAAGTTTGACTACAACATCATAAGACTTGACTACAACATCACAAGGCTTGGTTACAACATATTAAGGCTTGACTACAACATCGTAAGACTTGACTACAACATCTTAAGGCTTGACTAAAACATCTTAAGGCTTGACTACAACATTTTAAATATTGACTACAACATCTTAAGGCTTGACTACAACATCATGAGGCTTGACTACAACGTCTTAAAGTTTGACTACAACATCATAATGCTTGACTACAACCTCATAAGGCTTGACTACAACACAACAAGCCTTGGTTACAACATCTTAAGGCTTGACTACAACATCTTAAGACTTGACTACAACATCTTAAAGCTTGGCTACAACACCATAAGACTTGACTACAACATCTTAAGGCGTTGCTGAAACATCATAACGCTTGGCTGCAACATCTTAAGGCTTGACTACAACATCACAAGACTTGACTACAACATCTTAAGGCTTGACTACAACATCATGAGGCTTGACTACAACGTCTTAAAGTTTGACTACAACATCATAAGACTTGACTACAACATCACAAGGCTTGGTTACAACATATTAAGGCTTGACTACAACATCGTAAGACTTGACTACAACATCTTAAGGCTTGACTAAAACATCTTAAGGCTTGACTACAACATTTTAAATATTGACTACAACATCTTAAGGCTTGACTACAACATCTTAAGGCTTGACTAAAACATCTTAAGGCTTGACTACAACATCTTAACGATTGACTACAACATCTTAAGGCTTGACTAAAACATCTTAAGGCTTGACTACAACATCTTAACGATTGACTACAACATCTTAAGGCTTGACTACAACATCATAAGGTTTGACTACAACATCTTAACGATTGACTACAACATCTTAAGGCTTGACTACAACATCATAAGGTTTGACTACAACATTATAAGGCTTGACTACAACATCATAAGACTTGACTACAACATCATAAGACTTGACCACAACATTTTAAGGACGGCTACAACATAGTAAGGCTTGGCTACAACATATTAAGGTTTGGCCACGACATCACAAAGCTTGACTACAACATCATTGGCTAGTGTTCTCCGCAGCCGAGAGATGTTCCGTTCCTTGTTGCTGTACTGAGACCGGCTCTCAGCAGCAGCTCGAAGCGGCCCACCGCGCATGCTCCTACCGATTGTTTTTCCATCTACGCAAAATCTTATTAAATTACTACTATTGCCTGTGTCCGACAACGGCTCCCAATTCAATTTCTATGTAAAGTGAGCTAATAGAATATTCGGTCGTTTCCCCGTAAGCGACGCGCTGAAATGGCCCATGTTCCCAGGCGACTGCACGGCCGGTAATTGAGTCCTTCCCCAGACGCCAGGGGCGTGCGACTACATCCCGAGCGCCCTCCGACGGGAGCTGGAGTCATCAGAGCGACATATTGCAAGTTATGTGACTAGTCGCAGCGCGCCGTTCTTTTCTGGCGGCACTTTGCGCCGTCATGTCTAGGAATTCGTTCTGGGAAATGAATGCACCCACGGATGCATGCGTGTACCCTCACGTGCGTGCACACGTGTGACTAAATTAATCGCTTGTTTATATTTAAATTACATTTAAATTGCGTTTAGATAATGATGAGCTCTCCCGAAGTCCGCGTACTGTTTGATCGCGTACCGTACCGAGTGGCCTGCTCCAGTCCTACTGTTTGATCGCGTACCGTACCGATTGGCCTGCTCCAGTCCTACTGTTTGATCGCGTACCGTACCGATTGGCCTGCTCCAGTCCTACTGTTTGATCGCGTATCATACCGATTGGCCTGCTCCAGTCCTACTGTTTGATCGCGTACCGTACCGATTGGCCTGCTCCAGTCCTACTGTTTGATCGCGTACCGTACCGAGTGGCCTGCTCCAGTCCTACTGTTTGATCGCGTACCGTACCGATTGGCCTGCTCCAGTCCTACTGTTTGATCGCGTACCGTACCGATTGGCCTGCTCCAGTCCTACTGTTTGATCGCGTACCGTACCGATTGGCCTGCTCCAGTCCTACTGTTTGATCGCGTACCGTACCGATTGGCCTGCTCCAGTCCTACTGTTTGATCGCGTACCGTACCGATTGGCCTGCTCCAGTCCTACTGTTTGACCGCGTACCGTACCAATTGGCCTGCTCCAGTCCTACTGTTTGATCGCGTACCGTACCGAGTGGCCTGCTCCAGTCCTACTCAACGCGTTTATCCATGTGAAAACGCAAGATTGTGGACGTGGCTTCGTCACCCGAGGTTGCAACACATGACAGAGCAATAGGAAAATAATCTCAAAACTGTTTTAGTTATTAAAGCACAGGTTGTAAGTGGTCAACAGAAAACATTTTCACAATATGTACAAAACTGTACTAATTTGTCTTAATTCACGTAAATTCCAGTTGTTTTAACAAAAGTAATCGAATCAACATCGCTGCGGCATTTTTGACATTTGCTCTGAACTAAAACCAAACTGTTTATCTGATACGTTCCTGCCAATCGCCACGATGATCCCATTGCATGCGTGTTTCCGTCAATGACGATTACTTCTCTCGACCGAACACATCATTTCATCCTCTGCAGTGTAGCGGTCATTCCATCCTCCGTCCGTGTAGCGGTCATTCCATCCTCCGTCCGTGTAGCGGTTATTCCATCCTCCGTCCGTGTAGCGGTCATTCCATCCTCCGTCTGTGTAGCGGTCATTCCTTCTTCCGTCCGTGTAGCGGTTATTCCATCCTCCGTCAGTGTAGCGGTCATTCCATCCTCCGTCCGTGTAGCGGTTATTCCATCCTCCGTCCGTGTAGCGGTCGTTCCATCCTCCGTCTGTGTTGCGGTCATTCCATCCTCCGTCTGTGCAGGGGTCATTCCTTCTTCCGTCCGTGTAGCGGTTATTCCATCCTCCGTCCGTGTAGCGGTCATTCCATCCTCCGTCCGAGTAGCGGTCATTCCATCCTCCGTCTGTGTAGCGGTCATTCCATCCTCCGTCTGTGTAGCGGTCATTCCATCCTCCGTCTGTGCAGCGGTCATTCCTTCTTCCGTCCGTGTAGCGGTTATTCCATCCTCCGTCAGTGTAGCGGTCATTCCTTCATCCGTCAGTGTAGCGGTCATTCCTTCCTCCGTCAGTGTAGCGGTCATTCCTTCCTCCGTCCGTGTAGCGGTCATTCCTTCCTCCGTCCGTGTAGCGGTCATTCCTTCCTCCGTCAGTGCAGCGGTCATTCCACCCTCCGTCCGTGTAGCGGTCATTCCTTCCTCCGTCAGTGCAGCGGTCATTCCACCCTCCGTCCGTGTAGCGGTAATTCCACCCTCCGTCCGTGTAGCGGTCATTCCTTCCTCCGTCAGTGCAGCGGTCATTCCACCCTCCGTCCGTGTAGCGGTCATTACATCCTCCGTCCGTGTAGCGATCATTCCACCCTCCGTCCGTGTAGCGGTAATTCCACCCTCTGTCCGTGTAGCGGTAATTCCACCCTCCGTCTGTGTAGCGGTCATTCCATCCTCCGTCAGTGCAGCGGTCATTACATCCTCCGTCCGTGTAGCGGTCATTCCACCCTCCGTCCGTGTAGCGGTCATTCCACCCTCCGTCCGCGTAGCGGTAATTCCACCCTCCGTCCATGTAGCGGTCATTCCTTCCTCCGTCAGTGCAGCGGTCATTCCACCCTCCGTCCGTGTAGCGGTCATTACATCCTCCGTCCGTGTAGCGATCATTCCACCCTCCGTCCGTGTAGCGGTAATTCCACCCTCTGTCCGTGTAACGGTAATTCCACCCTCCGTCTGTGTAGCGGTCATTCCATCCTCCGTCAGTGCAGCGGTCATTACATCCTCCGTCCGTGTAGCGGTCATTCCACCCTCCGTCCGTGTAGCGGTCATTCCACCCTCCGTCCGCGTAGCGGTAATTCCACCCTCCGTCCATGTAGCGGTCATTCCTTCCTCCGTCAGTGCAGCGGTCATTCCACCCTCCGTCCGTGTAGCGGTCATTCCACCCTCCGTCCGTGTAGCGGTAATTCCACCTTCTGTCCGTGTAGCGGTCATTACATCCTCCGTCTGTGTATCGAACATTCCATCATAAGTCCGTGTAGCGGACATTCCATTCTAAGTCCGTGTAGTGGTCATTCCATCCTCCGTCCGTGTAGCGGACATTCCATCCTAAATCCGTGTACAACATTAGCATATAAGTATAGACTATTTCGAAAACAAGGACATTTAAAAAATTTATTCTGAAGGCGGGCGTACACTAGTGGCTGTTCCTCACAGCCTCAGCGGCTGGCCGCGGCTCTGCCTCCGCTCACAAAGCACGGGACCAGGCGGGAAACCGCGACCAACCCGCAGACCCCGACACGTGGCGCACTGCGACATCAAAACGACAACCCGCCATACAGCTGCCAGGGTCCCGCTGGCAGGCGGCCTAGGGCGGCCCACTGCGGCCCAGGACGGCCTAGGGCGGCCCACTGCGGCCCACGGCGGCATCTCACGGACCATATCGGTTCACCACTGGTTGTATATAAGTTCACATACACATCCGATGGTTGTGTTTCGGTTCGCGTATACATCGAATGGTTTTGTATATGTTCACCTACACATCCTATGGTTGTGTATGGGTACTCATCCCCTGGTTGTTTATAGGTTCACGTACATAGCCAATGATTGTGTACTGGTTCACGTACACATTCTATGGTTGTGTATTGGTTCACATACACATGCCCTGGTCATGTGTGGGTTCACGTGCACATACTATGATGGTGCATGGGTTCACATACATATCATATGGTTGTGCATTGGTTCACGTACACATCCAATGGTTGTGTATTAGTTCACGTACACATCCTATGGTTGTGCAGTGGTTCATGTACACATTCCCTGGTTGTATATGGGTTCACGTACACATCCTATTGTTGTGTATCGGTTCACGTACTTATCCTGTGGTTGTGCATAGGTTCGTGTACACATCACCTGGTTGTGAATAGGTTCATGCATATATCACCTGGTTGTGCATATATATATATATATATATATATATATATATATATATATATATATATATATATATATATATATATATATATATATATATATATATATATATATATATATATATATATATAATTTATTATGACCTCGTCTGATACATACAGTAGTTTGCTGCATCACGCGATTCACCAGATGGCAGCACAACACAATAACACGTCACGTGATTCACAAAGGAAACGTTCAGGTAAATGTAATTGTAGAAGCAAGGTAACAAACATTTAGTGGCGATGTTTTAAATGATACGCTGCTATTCAACCTTATTTCAACAACAATGCGTGTTTACCAAACTGTATATTTATGTAAAACAAATTGAAAAAATACATACGAAGCCTAACAAAGTGGCTTTTGAAAATTCTGTCGAGGATAACAAATATCCAGCCAAAGTTCTCAACAAATATCTAGGAAAGTAGCACCACCGAGAAGGAACCTACTGGGTTTAGAAGTGAACGTTCAGCTGATCAACTCCGCCGCTCAGACCGGGTTTAGAAGTGAACGTTCAGCTGATCAACTCCGCCGCTCAGACTGGGTTTAGAAGTGAACGTTCAGCTGATCAACTCCGCCGCTCAGTGGCGATTACAGATGATGGCAGTTGAACACACGCAAGTTTCTACAGTCCGAGAGACTTATGAATCATTGAGATGTATAATATACTACTAATAAACTAGTGCTGTTTTGGGTACACGCGTTTATGTTATATATTTATGTTTATGTCAGCACAAAACAATTTAAACAAACGAAATTAGCCATCATCAGAGCCTACGGACCAACACTTCCAAACAGTAAAAACATAACAATTTTAGGGAAGATTTCTACAACATACTCGAAAGCCTAATCAGAAAAGTAAGTCAGAGAGACTATTTAGTGATTCCTGGGGACTTTAATGCAAAAACAGGATCAGCATTCAAGTCTTACAGTGAAAACATGGGAAAATATGGTCGTTGATTATTGAATAAAAATGGCGAATATCTCAAATTATTAAACACCTGTTTCAAACATAAAGTGGCGCATACAGTAACATGTAAGAGTAACAGTAACATGTAACATGTAACAGTAACATGTAAGAATAACAGTAGCAGTAACATGTGACATGTGACATGTAACAGTAACATGTAACAGTAACAGTAACAGTAACAGTAACAGTAACAGTAACAGTAACAGTAACAGTAACATGTAACAGTAACAGTAACAGTAACATGTAACAGTAACAGTAACAGTAACAGTAACAGTAACAGTAACAGTAGCAGTAACATGTAACAGTAACAGTAACAGTAACATGTAACAGTAACAGTAACAGTAACAGTAGCAGTAACATGTGACATGTAACAGTAACAGTAACATGTAACAGTAACAGTAACATGTAACAGTAACAGTAACATGTAACAGTAACAGTAACAGTAACAGTAACAGTAACAGTAACAGTAGCAGTAACATGTGACATGTAACAGTAACAGTAACATGTAACAGTAACAGTAACATGTAACAGTAACAGTAACAGTAACATGTAACAGTAACACTAACATGGCAAGGTCCAGATAAGCCAAATACAAACAACAGAGATGGCAATCCCAAAAGAAATACCATCAGAAATTAGGTATACTATATTATAATTAGAAATAAATACATGAAATATGTTCCAGATCATACAGTGGCTTACGCACAAAAACAGATCACAGGTTTTTAATGTTAAGAACCAAATCAAAATTACCAATACCACATACAGTCAAAACAGTCAAAACAGAAAATGAAAAAAATAGATTTTGCAAAACTGAGAGATCCCGAAACGAGAAAACGATATTGCTCTGCTGTAGATGAAAACATGGAAACCAAACAACCAACGAAACAGCAAAAGACAAATGGGATCACATTGTAGAATCCAATCACAATGCAGCAAAGCAAATCCTAGGAATCGTAAAAAGGAAACAGAAAAGTGATAATCAAGAAATTGTGACGATATCTGAGGAATAGAATCAGCTAAATGTAGAACTCAATTCAAATGTAAGTCCTGCAAGGCGTATAGAGCTCAGAAGACTAAGGAGTGAGGAACTGAGCCTCCTTCTTGTAAAACTGAAGAAAGAACAGTTGAGATAAGAAAAGAAGTAGAAGATATTGAGAAAAATTAAAATGATGCCACAAAAATTTAAAAAGCACTAAAAACTGCCAGATGACAGAATTATAAAAAAGCCACTGCTTGTAGACTCCGAAAATGGAGAATAACAAACGAGGAAGAAGAAATTAAACGAATCACCAAGTATTTCATAATCGAGCAAAATCGAGCAAAACACTCAAACATCACAGGCTGCACATGAACACAATAGGAGCACCACAGAGAGACACTAGTAGAAGATATGAGAACGATTATGGATCCTGATGAGGTACACATGATGAGGTACTGCTGTGAGGTGTTAAGTTGTGCATCAGACGTGGGAGGGAAACTGGAGAGAGAGGTTGACGACAAACACAGGCGTGCCCAGGGGGACTGTCTAAGGCCTGTCGTCTTCATCCTCTACCTAGCCAAAGCCTTCAGTTACCAACCTGAATTGAATGATCACAGCTACCACCTGAAGTCTCCTAAACCACCACTACCAACAAGTACACATCTGATAGATCAAGCATACAGCAAATCGATAAACACAGTACGCATATGACACATAATCCCCCTGCTAGAGCAATGCCAACTCCAGAACAACGCCACCAAGGATGAGGGTACACCATAGACAGGCTATCCAAGGATGAGGGGTACACCATAGACAGGCCATCCAAGGATGAGGAGTACACCATAGACAGGCCATCCAAGGATGAGGGGTACACCATAGACAGGCTATCCAAGGATGAGGAGTACACCATAGACAGGCCATCCAAGGATGAGGGGTACACCATAGACAGGCTATCCAAGGATGTGGGGTACACCATAGACAGGACATCCAAGGATGAGGAGTACACCATAGACAGGCCATCCAAGGATGAGGGGTACACCATAGACAGGACATCCAAGGATGAGGAGTACACCATAGACAGGCTATCCAAGGATGTGGGGTACACCATAGACAGGACATCCAAGGATGAGGAGTACACTATAGACAGGCTATCCGAGGATGTGGGGTACACCATAGACAGGACATCCAAGGATGAGGAGTACACCATAGACAGGACATCCAAGGATGAGGAGTACACCATAGACAGGCCATCCAAGGATGTGGGGTACACCATAGACAGGACATCCAAGGATGAGGAGTACACCATAGACAGACCATCCAAGGATGAGGAGTACACCATAGACAGGCTATCCAAGGATGTGGGGTACACCATAGACAGGACATCCAAGGATGAGGAGTACACCATAGACAGGCCATCCAAGGATGTGGGGTACACCATAGACAGGACATCCAAGGATGAGGAGTACACCATAGACAGGCTATCCAAGGATGTGGGGTACACCATAGACAGGACATCCAAGGATGAGGAGTACACCATAGACAGGACATCCAAGGATGAGGAGTACACCATAGGCAGACCATCCGAGGATGAGGAGTACACCATAGACAGGCCATCCAAGGATGAGGAGTACACCATAGACAGGCCATCCAAGGATGAGGAGTACACGATAGACAGGCTATCCAAGGATGAGGGGTACACCATAGACAGGCTATCCAAGGACAGGCCATCCAAGGATGAGGAGTACACCATAGACAGGCTATCCAAGGATGAAGAGTACACCATAGACAGGCTATCCAAGGATGAGGGGTACACCATAGACAGGCTATCCAAGGATGAGGGGTACACCATAGACAGGCTATCCAAGGATGAGGGGTACACCATAGACAGGCTATCCAAGGATGAGGAGTACACCATAGACAGGCTTTCCAAGGATGAGGGGTACACCATAGACAGGCTATCCAAGGATGAGGGGCACATAATAGACAGGCTATCCAAGGATGAGGAGTACACCATAGACAGGCTATCCAAGGATGAGGAGTACACCATAGACAGGCTATCCAAGGATGAGGAGTACACCATAGACAGGCTATCCAAGGATGTCTCATGGAAATGCTGCAAGATGCTGGGTTCTCTGCTTGATACTGAAAAAGGCATCAAACGAAGAAAGAAGCTGGCGATTGATGCAATGATTGTATTCCAAGAGGTCTGGAGGTGTAATCAAACCAACCGCTGTCTGAAGATCAGAATATTTGAGGCACTGGTCCAGAGCATCTTTCTGTACAACTCAAAAATTGGGACTACGACGTCAATTTTCCAGCGTCGATTGCTCAAAATGGTAATTAACATCAAATGGCAAGACAAGATAAACAATGACGACCTCAGAGATATCACGAAACACAGAGACAGAAGTGACAAGATAAACAATGACGACCTCAGAGATATCACGAAACAGAGAGACAGAAGTGACAAGATAAACAATGACGACCTCAGAGATATCACGAAACACAGAGACAGAAGTGACAAGATAAAAAATGACGACCTCAGAGATATCACGAAACACAGAGACAGAAGTGACAAGATAAAAAATGACGACCTCAGAGATATCACGAAACACAGAGACAGAAATGACAAGATAAACAATGACGACCTCAGAGATATCACGAAACACAGAGACAGAAGTGACAAGATCTATGAGAAAAGATTCCGATGGTGTGGTCATCTGCTGGGTATGTCAGAAGACATCCCTACAAGAAGAGCATTGGCCGAAGCAGAGATGGATGAGCGAAGACCCAAGGGCCGTCCAAAGCAGAGATGGACGAACGAAGACCCAATGGCCGTCCAAAGCAGAGATGGACGAACGAAGACCCAAGGGCCGTCCAAAGCAGAGATGGATGAGTGAAGACCCAAGGGCCGTCCAAAGCAGAGATGGACGAACGAAGACCCAATGGCCTTCCAAAGCAGAGATGGACGAACGAAGACCCATGGGCCGTCCAAAGCAGAGATGGACGAACGAAGACCAAAGGGCCGTCCAAAGCAGAGATGGATGAGTGAAGACCCAAGGGCCGTCCAAAGCAGAGATGGACGAACGAAAACCCAATGGCCTTCCAAAGCAGAGATGGACGAACGAAGACCCATGGGCCGTCCAAAGCAGAGATGGACGAACGAAGACCCATGGGCCGTCCAAAGCAGAGATGGACGAACGAAGACCCAATGGCCTTCCAAAGCAGAGATGGACGAACGAAGACCCAATGGCCTTCCAAAGCAGAGATGGACGAACAAAGACCCAAGGGCCGTCCAAAGCAGAGATGGACGAACGAAGACCCAAGGGCCGTCCAAAGCAGAGATGGATGAGTGAAGACCCAAGGGCCGTCCAAAGCAGAGATGGATGAGCGAAGACCCAAGGGCCGTCCAAAGCAGAGATGGATAAGCGAAGACCCAAGGACCGTCCAAAGCAGATATGGACTAATGAAGACATATGGGTCGTCCAAAGCAGAGATGGATGAGCGAAGACCCAAGGGCCGTCCAAAGCAGAGATGGATGAGCGAAGACCCAAGGGCCGTCCAAAGCAGAGATGGATGAGCGAAGACCCAAGGGCCGTCCAAAGCAGAGATGGATGAGCGAAGACCCAAGGGCCGTCCAAAGCAGATATGGACTAATGAAGACCCATGGGCCGTCCAAAGCAGAGATGGACGAACGAAGACCATGGGTCGTCCAAAGCAGATATGGACTAATGAAGACATATGGGCCGTCCAAAGCAGAGATGCGGCAGATTCACTTAAGTGATTCTGTGAAGTGAAGGATTCACTTACGCGGCGCATCTTAATTTTAATACATCAGGATTCAGGAAAATGGAATTATTCCGTCCTAGTCAATAACTGTTATTCTAATAAACGGCTGATTATATTGCCGTCGATTCTCTTAAGCGGAGTGTCCTGCGTCCGTAGCGAATGACGCTTCCGGGAGAAGGTTTCTCCTGCCTTCTCTAGCCCATAAAGAGGCGGCAATGTGGTGTTTGCAATAATGGCTGCCACAAATAACTACGAGGAAACCACTCAATAGGTGGCCGGATTGCTTCGTTTAAACAGCCGCTCATTTCTTGCGTGAATTATGGGAAGAATTAAAGCATCTAACTCAATTAATTTTTTTGGATATTAATGCATCTACACCGATTTTAACTCAGTAGTTAGTGGTAAAGTTTGTCAACAGTTATACCACAATTATCCATTGTAATAGCTGCATTACTTAAAGCCAAACAAAAGTCATGGTTTTGGGGTTATGCACCTAAAAGAGATAATAAAAACTAACCACGTGCAACTAAGATCACGAATGTCACGCAAGTGGCAGGCGCGCATTCACAGGGGGCGTGGGGCGCACGCCCCCACGTTTTACTTGAAAACTTTACTTTTGGGGGCTTTAATCTTTTCTGATAACTAACTTAGTCTGAGAGCTTAGAGCACGTTATTGCCACTGTGCATAGCCACAGTCTGAATGTGGCACTATACAAGGCATGCCAGGTTCTTGACGCACACAACATGATGTCTACCCTGCAGACCATTGCCACTGTGCATAGCCACAGTCTGAATGTGGCACTATACAAGGCATACCAGGTTCTTGACGTACACAACATGATGTCTACCCTGCAGACCATTGCCACTGTGCATAGCCACAGTCTGAATGTGGCACTATACAAGGCATACCAGGTTCTTGACGTACACAACATGATGTATACCCTGCAGACCATTGCAACTGTGCATAGCCACAGTCTGAATGTGGCACTATACAAGGCATGCCAGGTTATTGACGTACACAACATGATGTCTACTCTGCAGACCATTGCCACTGTTCATAGCCACACTCTGAATGTGGCACTATACAAGGCATGCCAGGTTCTTGACGTACACAACATGATGTCTACCCTGCAGACCATTGCCACTGTGCATAGCCACAGTCTGAATGTGGCACTATACAAGGCATACCAGGTTCTTGACGTACACAACATGATGTATACCCTGCAGACCATTGCCACTGTGCATAGCCACAGTCTGAATGTGGCACTATACAAGGCATGCCAGGTTCTTGACGTACACAACATGATGTCTACCCTGCAGACCATTGCCACTGTGCATAGCCACAGTCTGAATGTGGCACTATACAAGGCATGCCAGGTTCTTGACGTACACAACATGATGTCTACCCTGCAGACCATTGCCACTGTGCATAGTCACAGTCTGAATGTGGCACTATACAAGGCATGGCAGGTTATTGACGTACACAACATGATGTCTACTCTGCAGACCATTGCCACTGTGCATAGGCATAGCCACACTCTGAATGTGGCACTATACAAGGCATGCCAGGTTCTTGACGTACACAACATGATGTCTACTCTGCAGACCATTGCCACTGTGCATAGCCACAGTCTGAATGTGGCACTATACAAGGCATGCCAGGTTCCTGACATACAAAATATGATGTCTACTCTGCAGACCATTGCCACTGTGCATAGCCACAGTCTGAATGTGGCACTATACAAGGCATGCCAGGTTATTGACGTACACAACATGATGTCTACTCTGCAGACCATTGCCACTGTGCATAGCCACACTCTGAATGTGGCACTATACAAGGCATGCCAGGTTCTTGACGTACACAACATGATGTCTACCCTGCAGACCATTGCCACTGTGCATAGCCACAGTCTGAAGGTGGCACTATACAAGGCATACCAGGTTCTTGACGTACACAACATGATGTATACCCTGCAGACCATTGCCACTGTGCATAGCCACAGTCTGAATGTGGCACTATACAAGGCATGCCAGGTTCTTGACGTACACAACATGATGTCTACCCTGCAGACCATTGCCACTGTGCATAGCCACAGTCTGAATGTGGCACTATACAAGGCATGCCAGGTTCTTGACGTACACAACATGATGTCTACCCTGCAGACCATTGCCACTGTGCATAGTCACAGTCTGAATGTGGCACTATACAAGGCATGGCAGGTTATTGACGTACACAACATGATGTCTACTCTGCAGACCATTGCCACTGTGCATAGGCATAGCCACACTCTGAATGTGGCACTATACAAGGCATGCCAGGTTCTTGACGTACACAACATGATGTCTACCCTGCAGACCATTGCCACTGTGCATAGCCACAGTCTGAATGTGGCACTATACAAGGCATGCCAAGTTCTTGACGTACACAACATGATGTCTACCCTGCAGACAATTCCTGTGTTCTTCAAATACTCATCCAGGAGAGAATGATGACTAGAACAATATACAGAAGAGATCAACACTCAGGGGAAAGGTTGGTTTTTGAAGGAAGTGGGTGTTGGAAAGGTTAAACCATGTGAAACAAGGTGCGTGGAACGACACACTACACTGGAGGAGTTTCGTAAAATGTAAGAAGCTATCCTAGATTACCTGACTGCAATATCAGACAATACACTACACTAACCATACATCTATGTACAATATACTAACCATACATCTACGTACACTACACTAAATATACATCTATGTACACTACACTAACCATACACCTACGTACACTACACTAACTATACAACTACGTACACTACATTAACTATACATCTACGTACACTACACTAACTATACAACTACGTACACTACATTAACTATACATCTACATACACTACACTAACTATACAACTACGTACACTACATTAACTATACATCTACGTACACTACACTAACCATACATCTACGTACACTACACTAACCATACATCAACGTACACTACACTAACTATACATCTACGTACACTACACTAACTATACATCTACGTACATTACACTAACCATACATCTACGTACACTACACTAACCATACATCTACGTACACTACACTAACTATACATCTACGTACACTACACTAACCATATATCTACGTACACTACACTAACTATACATATACGTACACTACACTAACCATACATCTACGTACACTACACTAACCATACAACTACGTGCACTACACTAACCATACATCTACGTACACTACACTAACCATACATCTACGTACACTACACTAACCATACATCTACGTACACTACACTAACCATACATCTATGTACACTACACTAACCATACACCTACGTACACTACACTAACCATACATCTACGTACACTACACTAACCATACATCTACGTACGCTACACTAACCATACAACTACGTAAACTACACTAACCATACATCTACGTACACTACACTAACCATACATCTACGTACACTACACTAACCATACATCTATGTACACTACACTAACCATACACCTACGTGCACTACACTAACCATACATCTACGTACAATGCACTAACTATACATCTACGTACACTACACTAACCATACATCTACGTACACTACACTAACCATACATCTATGTACACTACACTAACCATACACCTACGTGCACTACACTAACCATACATCTACGTACAATGCACTAACTATACATCTACGTACACTACACTAACCATACATCTACGTACACTACACTAAACATACGTCTACGTACACTACACTAACCATACATCTACGTACACTACACTAACCATACATCTACGTACACTACACTAACCATACATCTACGTACACTACACTAACCATACATCTACGTACACTACACTAACCATACATCTACGTACACTATACTAACCATACATCTACGTACACTACACTAACCATACATCTACGTACACTACACTAAACATACGTCTACGTACAATGCACCAATAAACGTTTCAACGTGTTCATTGATCTAATTTTGTTTTGTTAATGTAACTAATATGATGATATCAGTATCCGGGTTGGTTCACATATCAACCTCCTGGGCATACTTTCACTATGTAATGCTAATTCCCGGGCATACTTTCACTATGTAATGCTAATTCCCGGGCATACTTTCACTATGTAATGCTAATTCCCGGGCATACTTTCACTATGTAATGCTAATTCCCGGGCATACTTTCACTATGTAATGCTAATAATTTCAAGAATAGTGGGTGGCTGCCCCATCCCCCCCTACCCCACCCCTCTGGTCAAATCCTAGATCCGCCCCTGAGTGGTTTACTCAGAATGTGTTCTAAAATTGGGAGATCCCGGTTATTTCTCCGAATGACCGAGGGCTGACATATCAACCAGCACCACCAGTAAGCGCATGCGCAGTTCTATGAAATCGGGGTAACCGAGACTACAAGTGACGTATTAAGGGAGGCCGGCATACGCAGCGCCAACCAGTCTCAAACAAACGTATTATTTTAACAGAAAGACGACAATAGTTTAGTAAACAAATGCCAAAATATGTTACATAAGTTGAGTTTGGACGCAAATAGCATGGTTATATCCTATGGCAAGTATAGGAATAGGTATACACAAATATATTTTCATATGGCGAGCGAATATTGCCAGAATACCACACTCGTGACGTAGAGTTATCTACCAGTATGGCGCGGCCCATGACATTAAGATGTTGTATGTTCAACAAGGTTTTCCTAGTAAACTACTGGTGTGATATTCTTATTTGCAGTTGCAAATGGAATTCGCTTTAGAGGTGAGCGTATCATTTAGGATTCGAACTAAACATACATCATTCTTGGGAACAGTGAGACATGCGGGTAACCGTGGACGATTTCTAAGCAGTCATTGTTAAAGCTACCAGCGTAATTTTAGCAGCTATGGAATCTGGTCATAAACGATGTTGTCGTTAAATCCATGGATGGATTTGAATATCACGAATCATCGCGATCGAAACAGGCGCCGCATAATCCTATAGAACGAAACGTTGTAATACTCGGTGGCTCGCATCTGCCGCCGCTGTCGGCCATCAACCGACGCCTCACGCCGCCTCCCAGTCATAAACGACAGGCGCCTAAATGAAATACAATTAATTACGACCGACGAGCGCTGGTTTAATCGCACTAATCGGACCAACTAACTTTTTTACGGTCGATATGCAGTCATGCGCAGTGCCATTGGGATGAAGGCGCCGTTAACGGCAGTACACGAGTACGGTAAACCCTCTTGCCAATGGTCATATTAAGTGTCTCGTATAGCGCCGATTATCCACTAGGGGGCGCGTTCGCGTGATGACTGGAATCAAAGAGATATTCATTAAATGTTTATGTGTGAGTTCCCCACATCTTACGACGTATCAAGTATGTGAGTTGAATACAAAACTATCTTTACTAGTCCGGCAGTGAAATGTTGTTTTGAGGGTGGACCTTGGTCCATGCAACGTTTTGTGCAGTTTCTATATCTTTGAGGTGTACTTATAAGTGATGCCACTCTGGTATCATTGAGTATCTTTGAGGTGTACTTATAAGTGATGCCACTCTGGTATCATTGAGTATCTTTGAGGTGTACTTATAAGTGATGCCACTCTGGTATCATTGAGTATCTTTGAGGTGTACTTATAAGTGATGCCACTCTGGTATCATTGAGTATCTTTGAGGTGTACTTATAAGTGATGCCACTCTGGTATCATTGAGTATCTTTGAGGTGTACTTATAAGTGATGCCACTCTGGTATCATTGAGTATCTTTGAGGTGTAGTTATAAGTGATGCCACTCTGGCATCCTTGAGCATTTATCAAAATACGCAAATTAGCGTCGCCATTACCATACATTCTATTTTCGCCAATATCGCAGTAAATACTGACAATCGCACAACAAATGAGATGTCTAGACCGATGTTTTGAGGGACTGCTGTACTGCTCAGAATGTTTAAGGGTCTGCTGTACTGCTCAGAATGTTTAAGGGTCTGCTGTACTGCTCAGAATGTTTCCGAAATGATCCTACACGTCATTACCCAATATATGCAAATTAGGTGCCGTCATTAACAAAGCATATAATTTTTTTAAAATCAGTAAATATGCTTAAAAGCAACACAAATGAGGTGTCCATACCTACTTTGAGGGTATACACTATCAATGAGGACATTCACATAGTAGTCCTTCCTACTTTGAGGCTATACACTATCGACGAGGACATTCACATAGTAGTCCTTCCTACCAGTTTCTACTGAATATGCAAATTAACAACCGCCATTACCGAAAAATCGATTTTATCTGTCAATATCTTTTGTTGACAACATTTTAATTAGTGTCTAATCCCTTGTGTCTAACAATTGGTGTCTAACCCTGGTGTATAACCCTTGGTGTCTAACCCCTTGTGTCTAATCCCTGGTGTTTAACCCCAGGTGTCTAACCCCTCGTGTCTAACCCCTTGTGTCTAACTCCTCGTGTCTACCCCTCGTGTCTAACCTCTGGTGTCTAACCCCTGGTTTCTAACCCGTCGTGTCTAACCTCTGGAGTCTACCCCCTTGTTTCTAACCCCTCGTGTCTAACCCCTGGTTTCTAACCCCTGGTTTCTAACCCGTCGTGTCTAACCCCTCGTGTCTAACCCCTGGTTTCTAACCCCTCGTGTCTACCCCCTCGTGTCTAACCCCTCGTGTCTAACCCCTGGTTTCTAACCCCTCGTGTCTAACCCCTGGTTTCTAACCCCTGGTTTCTAACCTCTGGTGTCTAACCCCTCGTGTCTACCCCCTCGTGTCTAACCCCTCGTGTCTAACCCCTGGTTTCTAACCCCTCGTGTCTAACCCCTCGTGTCTAACCCCTGGTTTCTAACCCGTCATGTCTAACCCCTCGTGTCTAACCTCTCGTGTCTAACCCGTCGTGTCTAACCCCTTGTGTCTAACCTCTGGTGTCTAACCCCTGGTTTCTAACCCGTCGTGTCTAACCCCTCGTGTCTAACCCCTCGTGTCTAACCCCTGGTTTCTAACCCGTCGTGTCTAACCCGTCGTGTCTAACCCCTGGTTTCTAACCCGTCGTGTCTAACCCGTCGTGTCTAACCCCTCGTGTCTAACCCCTCGTGTCTAACCCCTGGTGTCTAACCCTTCGTGTCTAACCCCTGGTGTCTAACCTCTCGTGTCTAACCCCTGGTATCTAACCCCTCGTGTCTAACCTCTCGTGTCTAACCCCTGGTGTCTAACCCCTGGTTTCTAACCCATCGTGTCTAACCCCTCGTGTCTAACCCGTCGTGTCTAACCCGTCGTGTCTAACCCCTCGTGTCTAACCCCTCGTGTCTAACCCCTGGTGTCTAACCCTTCGTGTCTAACCCCTGGTGTCTAACCTCTCGTGTCTAACCCCTGGTATCTAACCCCTCGTGTCTAATCTCTCGTGTCTAACCCCTGGTGTCTAACCCCTGGTTTCTAACCCATCGTGTCTAACCCCTCGTGTCTAACCCCTCGTGTCTAACCCCTCGTGTCTAACCCCTGGTTTCTAACCCCTGGTGTCTAACCCCTCGTGTCTAACCCCTGGTGTCTAACCCCTGGTGTCTAACCCCTCGTGTCTAACCCCTGGTGTCTAACCCCTCGTGTCTAACCCCTGTTGTCTAACCCGTCGTGTCTAACCCCTCGTGTCTAACCCCTGGTTTCTAACCCCTGGTGTCTAACCCCTGGTGTCTAACCCCTGGTTTCTAACCCCGCATGTCTTACCCCTCGTGTCTAACCCCCGGTGTCTAACCCCTCGTGTCTAACCCGTCGTGTCTAACCCCTCGTGTCTAACCCCTGGTTTCTAACCCCTGGTGTCTAACCCCTCGTGTCTAACCCCTGGTGTCTAACCCCTCGTGTCTAACCCCTCGTGTCTAACCCCTCGTGTCTAACCCTTCGTGTATAACTCTGGTGTCTAACCCCTCGTGTCTAACCCCTGGTGTCTAACCCCTCGTGTCTACCCTCTCGTGTCTAACCCCTCGTGTCTAACCCCTGGTTTCTAACCCCTGGTGTCTAACCCCTCGTGTCTAACCCCTGGTGTCTAACCCCTCGTGTCTAACCACTGGTGTCTAACCCCTCGTGTCTAACCCCTGGTGTCTAACCCGTCGTGTCTAACCCCTCGTGTCTAACCCCTCGTGTCTAACCCCTGGTTTCTAACCCGTCGTGTCTAACCCCTTGTGTCTAACCCGTCATGTCTAACCCCTTGTGTCTAACCCCTCGTGTCTAACCCCTTGTGTCTAACCCCTCGTGTCTAACCCCTCGTGTGTAACCCCTCGTGTCTAACCCCTGGTTTCTAACCCCTCGTGTCTAACCCCTGGTGTCTAACCCGTCGTGTCTAACCCCTCGTGTCTAACCCCTGGTTTCTAACCCGTCGTGTCTAACCCCTTGTGTCTAACCCGTCGTGTATAACCCCTCGTGTCTAACCCCTTGTGTCTAACCCCTGGTTTCTAACCCCTCGTGTCTAACCCCTCGTGTCTAACCCCTGGTGTCTAACCCGTCGTGTCTAACCCCTCGTGTCTAACCCCTGGTTTCTAACCCGTCGTGTCTAACCCCTTGTGTCTAACCCGCCGTGTCTAACCCCTCGTGTCTAACCCCTTGTGTCTAACCCCTCGTGTCTAACCCCTTGTGTCTAACCCCTTGTTCGTGGCCATCTTAAGCCTTATGCAAATCAACCAACACCATTACGAAAACTCGTTTTTTCTCGAGATATTTTGAAATATACAAGTGATGCACGTCAAACCCACAGCGCAATAATTGGTCGACCCGACGGGTCCAGATGTCACCCGGCGTGTGCGTCATGGCTGTTGCTCTTATTGTGGATGTTCTGTCATGTGGCGGTCTTACGGACGTTTCCATACGTCGTCAGTTTAAAACACATCCGAATAGAGACTCGCGAATACTTTGTTCTTCACAGTAAGCTCCGCCAAAGCCTCGCGAGATCCTATCAATATATCCAAGTTTACATAATGACCTCCTTTTGAGCATGTCCGGGCGTTGATGACTGGTTCGTCTGCGATTGGCGCGGGGTTAGCGGCACGACTGATTGCTGAATACGACAAAGCATTCGCGGGACAAACCTAAGTGCTAATTATTCATCATTATTATATTTATCAAAGTTGCGTCAGCTATCATGGGATACAAATGTTGTATGAAAGTTCAAACGATATGTTGACGGACGAAAGACATTAAGTGGCGCGGTAAGAACTGTATCACAAGAACTGTATCACAAGAACTGTATCACAAGAACTGTATCACAAAACTGTATCACAAGAACTGTATCACAAGAACATCCAGTGAAGGCAGCCTGCGTTGTCACGTTGTATTAAGGAGATTTCATAGGACTCGTGAATTACCGTTGTCATAAGTTATACTCGTGTCCAGGGACAGAACCGGGCTATACCAGGATTTTACGCGGACACTTATTAAAGCTGCTGACGGATATCGTGGGTTCTCATAAGTGACATTGACACTTATTAAAGCTGCTGACGGACATCGTGGGTTCTCATAAGTGACATTGACTCTTATTAAAGCTGCTGACGGACATCGTGGGTTCTCATAAGTGACATTGACTCTTATTAAAGCTGCTGACGGACATCGTGGGTTCTCATAAGTGACATTGACACTTATTAAAGCTGCTGACGGACATCGTGGGTTCTCATAAGTGACATTGACTCTTATTAAAGCTGCTGACGGACATCGTGGGTTCTCATAAGTGACATTGACACTTATTAAAGCTGCTGACAGACATCGTGGGTTCTCATAAGTGACATTGACACTCATTAAAGCTGCTGACGGACATCGTGGGTTCTCATAAGTGACATTGACACTTATTAAAGCTGCTGACGGACATCGTGGGTTCTCATAAGTGACATTGACTCTTATTAAAGCTGCTGACGGACATCGTGGGTTCTCATAAGTGACATTGACACTTATTAAAGCTGCTGACAGACATCGTGGGTTCTCATAAGTGACATTGACACTCATTAAAGCTGCTGACGGACATCGTGGGTTCTCATTAGTGACATTGACACTTATTAAAGCTGCTGACGGACATCGTGGGTTCTCATAAGTGAAATTGACACTTTTTCTGAAGCGCTAATGAAGGTCCAACGATCACTGTTAGGCCTGTCATTTCTACTTAAATAAGCGATTGGCACTAAGACTTCGAAACATCTTTTTAAAGGGGGATTTCCGCTATTTCTTCTGAGAACACACGTTGTCTCCCAGTTAAGTAGCTTTATTAAGTCCACGTGAAACCCGAGCTTAGCTTGGGTCTATTTCGACCAAACATCTTTACACTTAGCGAAATGTCCGCTTTCAATGATCAGTAATAGCTTTGTTGTAGATAATTTATTAACAAATATATTAGATAATCCAGGGGCATCCACCAGGTGGCGGGCATTCCCTTTGTTCTCGCCGGATTGTTTTCATCAAGTCACATTTAGACACATCGTAAGGTGGCGCCATCCTGTGGCGCCCTCCTGCACTTGTTCCTCAGGCGAGGACATATGTAATGTAATGTAATTTTTCTTGTCGAAGTAATGATTATGGCCACATATTGTACACCAAAGACAAACTTGGCTTCTTGGTCTGGACTAGGGATGTCTGATACATTTTATAACTACATTTTTTATCAGTTGAAATTAATTATTATTAGTATCATTTGGGTGTCTTTTGGTAAGGTAATTCCATTTTTTGCTTAAAACAAAGCACCATTAAATACGAATTGACTTTATGCCGTACCTACTACTCCAATTTGCTAAATATTTGTCACATTTAGTTTACTGATTGATGAGCACTAAATTATAAAAAACATTGTTGTTGCTGGATAACTGCCTTTAGTACTAATATAACCTGAAGTAGGACTACCAAATGTGTCAAAAATAATTGTGCAGATTTTCCTTAACAAATACTTGATGTTCATGAAATGTGGCCTGTAGGTTCCTTACTGTAGCCACTGCATGATAATCACACTGAATTAATATTACACGAAGTTTGAATACAATGAGGGAAAGGGCATTTTGGCGAAAAGTGAAAATACCATAACAACATTCAATAGTAAGAAACTACTTGGCACTTACCGATGGCTCAACCACACGACTGTGCTTCCACCTGGTGAATAAATGACGACAGCCACTAATACAGTTATCAGTAGAGGGAGCCACCGAATAATATTCTGGGTGCATACTGCATAGTTGGATCTCTTCCGGGGATTTGGCTAACTCATCAAACAAGAGTAAACATTTCTCAGTTTACACGATGCCTTCGAATAATATTAAATTATGATTAGGCCTATATTGACACAACTGTCAAACTGAAAAGATAAATCATGCAAAATGATGTTATACTGTATAATTTAGATAATGACGCTGATTGGCTGCTGGCGATCCAAGGTAACAACTACACCACATGGAGTCCGTAACATTCAAACCTAGTCTCGATTATCTGACTCTCGCTCGGCTTCGTGAATGCGCCGAGAATAGAGTCTGGCCGCAGATGCACGTTTTGACTGTTACCGTCGTCAGGTGGCACGACCAACACCATGTGCCAGCCGAGATGCTTGTCGTGTAACATAATAATTATTATCAAGTACACGAGGGAGAATTGTGTATATGAGGGTTTTTCCGTACCCTGTTGGAAGTATTCCCATCACGTCTATCAGCAATGTTCTGGATGTTCTGGATGTTCTGGATGCAGATACAATGACAAATATAAGTAAACATTGTTTAAACTCGAAGCGCAGGGGGGTTACCTAGAGGTGTCTGCAGGGGGGTTACCTAGAGGTGTCTCAAGCAGAACAAGAGGCCACTAGCACAGATAAACCAATATCAAATCATCCGAAAAACATCTCTGAAAAAGGTTATAGATGCGTATGTTAAAATGCAAGGAGCATAGTAAATAAGAAAAACGAATTAAACATTATGGTAGAAGATATTGACCCTCACATAATTGGTATAACTGAATCATGGGCCAACATAGATATAACAGATGCTGAATTAGGACTGACAGGATACGTAATGTTTAGAAAGATCGAATAGGAAGAAGGGGCGGGGGAGTTATTTTATATGTTAAAGAATCTATTCAGGCTTATTAAATAAAACTAGAAAGGGAAGCAGATTGCGATGAAGCTGTTTGGTGCAAAATTGTTTCAGGAAATTCAAAATTAACTATTGGATTAGTTTACCGAAGTCCAAACATAAACGAAGAGGACAACACAAAAATAAAAAACGTTATAAAGGAAGTTAGTAAAGGGGAATATATCATAATGGGAGATTTTAACCATGGACACATACAATGGAAGTCTCTAGAGAGCACAGGGATTGAGGACCAACAATTTTTATTTTTAATCCAGGATAACTTTCTTACTCAGCACGTGCTAGAACCAACCAGGGGAGAAAATGTATTAGATATAGTTTTGTCATCACAAAAAGAATTAATGGACAATGTAAAAATATTTGAACCATTGGGTAACAGTGACCATAATCAAATACATTTTGACATCAATGTAAAATCAGAAAGTAAAAATAAGAAAACGTACAAGAGAAACTTCCACAAAGGTAACTACAAAGATATGAGAAAATACTTAGCAAAGCTAGATTGGAATAACATGCTGATGAATAAGACCGCAATTGAATGTTGGAATATTTTAAAATATGAAATTGAGAGTATCATCGATAAATTTGTTCCCTTCCAAAAACAAGGAAAACGGTGTAGAAAGAAACACTTGTCAAAAGAGGCTATTAGAAAAATAGTGTTAAAACAAACTATGTGGAGGGTTTATAGGCGTACCAGAAAGGAAGAAGACTATGCAAATTACAAAGAGGCACTTAATGCAGCTACAACTGAAATCAGACAATCTAAAAGAAGCTATGAGCAAAAACTAGCATGTAACATAAAAAATGACAGCAAGAGTTTTTATGCATATGTCAGGAGTAAACAAAACGTACAAGACAAGGTTGGACCTCTAGAAGACAGTGCTGGAAATATAATATCACAGGGGTTTTTAATGGCGGAAGACCTAAATGGTTACTTCAGTTCAGTGTTTACCAAAGAAGATATTAGTTCATTACCAGTTGCTGATGCTAAATTTCAGGAGGCTAAATCTTACTATTTAGGTCCGTTAGTTGTAACTCCAGAATTGGTAGCTAAGAAAATAAAGGCAATGAAGGATAATAAATCACCGGGAGTGGATGGGATTCCTCCAAAATTACTAATGGAGTCAGTAAAACAAATCAGTATACCACTTGCAAGAGTATTCAACTTCATTTAAAGAGGGAGTTGTTCCGTTTGAATGGAAAGAAGCAAACATCATACCATTATTTAAAAAGGGTTCGAGAAATAAGTCAGAGAATTACAGACCAGTGAGTTTAACGTCAGTGATTTGTAAATTATTAGAAAGGTTAATTAAAGACCATATGGTGGACTTCCTCGTTAAGCATAAATTATTAAATTCATCTCAACATGGATTCCTTAAAGCGAGGTCATGCTTAACAAATATGTTATGTTTTTTGGAAGAAATCACTAAGTGGATAGACGTGGGATCACCAGTAGATATTATCTACTTAGATTTTCAGAAAGCTTTTGACAAAGTGCCACATCAAAGATTACTACTTAAATTAAAAGCCCATGGTATCGGGGATAGCAAAACTGACTGGATAGAACAATGGCTGACTGACAGAAGACAACGAGTTGTAGTAGATGGAGAAGTTTCAAATTGGAAATCGGTTTTGAGTGGGGTACCTCAAGGATCAGTGTTAGGACCTATATTATTCTTAATATATATCAATGACTTGGACGACAGTATAACAAGTAACATACTGAAATTTGCGGATGACATAAAACTGTTTAGAAAGGTTAATACTGATGGTGATAAACAACATTTACAAAACGATCTAGACAGATTAGTGAAATGGTTTGAGAAATGGCAGATGTTGTTCAATTTTGGTAAATGTAAATGCCTACATACAGGACATGGGAACTTGAATGTAAACTATAAAATGGGAGATACTGTTCTGGGAACTACTGTAAGAGAAAAGGACTTAGGAGTTACAATAAGCGCTGATATGAAAGTTTCAGAGCAGTGTGGTATTGCAGCTTCAAAGGGTAATAAAATTCTTGGATTGATTAGAAGAAACATAACATACAAGGGAAAAAAGTTAATTATACCTCTTTATAAAGCAATAGTTAGACCTCATTTAGAATACTGTATACAAGCATGGAGACCATATCGTAAGAAGGATATAGATACGCTTGAACGCATACAAAGGAGAGCAACTAAAATGATTCCAGGACTGAGAGACCTTAGTTATGAAGAACGCCTGAAAGAATGTGGTTTAACAACTCTAGAGACAAGGAGGTTAAGAGGAGATCAGATTGAAGTTTTTAAGATATTGAATGGGTATGAAAATATTGATAGAAATATGTTTTTCTCACTCAAGAAGGATAGCAGGACATTAAGTTAAAAATAGTAAAGGATCAATGTAGTTTGGACATCAGGAAGCACTTGTTCTCATATAGGACAATAAATGAATGGAACAAATTGTCTACAGATTGTGTAACTGCTAGCAGCGTGAATATGTTTAAAAACAAGGTTGACACTTATCTCAGGAGGGCGGGTTATAAGTAAATGAACATTGTTGGACTCTCGATAAGCCAATGGCTTCCTTATCCACTTGCCATCTAGGCCTTTGGCTTGGATGGCAAATCTTGTTAAATCTTGTTAAATGGTTTTTCTTTCAGTGCAAACTCTAAATTTAACGAATCTTGCTCTGTCGAAAGCACGTGAGATACGGGCGACAAACGGTGGATAATCAAGGCTAAGTCAAACCTAGACGGAAATGATGTATGCGCCCAGATTCTGGACGCATACATAATTAGCTAATTACGATGTCATCAGGGCATTGGAATAATTCATAAAATAAGAGTTAACTTTTGTCAGATGATACTATGCAATTCGAATACACTTTAAACTTTGATTGTATCGACACAACTGTCCGACTGAAAAGTTAAATCAGGCAAAAACAATTTTAGAGTAGCATCTCAATAATGACGCTGATTGGCTGCTGACGCTACTCGGGAACGCCCACACAGAATGGAGTGTTGACAGTGAATCACAACAAGACCACGCCTCTGCTGCTCTCTTCTCGGCGGATTCACGAAGTCGCGCGAGAGTTGGCTAAGCGAGACTAAGTCAAACCATGTTTCTGAGACCTCATCTAGGTGAGTTCACGAAGGCGTGCGAGAGTCGAATAAACGAGACTTCAAGTGATGGTTAACTATAACATGCACGTGTGCACTGGATTAGTCGATGTTCGGTGCGGGGGAGGGGTGACCGCATGTAGGCGAAGCAGCAAAACACACATTACTCTGCACAGTGGCAGTACAGTGGCAGTACAGTACAGTGGCAGTACAGTGGCAGTACAGTACAATGACAGCACAGTGGCAGCACAGTGGCTGCACAGTGGCAGTACAGTGGCAGTACAGCACAGTGGCAGTACAGTACAGTGACAGCACAGTGGCAGCAAAGTGGCTGCACAGTGGCAGTACAGTGGCAGTACAGTACAGTGGCAGCACAGTGGCAGTACAGTGGCAGTACAGTGGCTGGACAGTGGCTGGACTGTTTTGGTTTATTCTACTAGAGTGTAGTGTTGTAGCATTTTGACTCGAAGCCAGTGCTGTGGTGTTTTGACCCAATGCCTTTTAACAAGATTTAACAAGATTTAACAAGATTTGCCATCCAAGCGAAAGGCCCAGATGGCAAGTGGACAAGGAAGCCATTGGCTTATCGAGAGTCCAACAATGTTCATCTACTTATAGCCCGCCCTCCTGAGATATGTGTCAACCTTGTTTTTAAACATATTCACGCTGCTAGCAGTTACACAATCTGTAGACAATTTGTTCCATTCATTTATTGTCCTCTGTGAGAACGAGTGCTTCCTGATGTCCAATCTACATTGATCCTTTACTAATTTTACCTCATGTCCTCTAGTTCTGCTATCCTTCTTGAGTGAGAAAAACATATTTCTATCAATATTTTCATACCCATTCAATATCTTAAAAACTTCAATCTGATCTCCTCTTAACCTCCTTGTCTCTAGAGTTGTTAAACCACATTATTTCAGGCGTTCTTCATAACTAAGGTCTCTCAGTTCTGGAATCATTTAGTTGCTCTCCTTTGTATGCGTTCAAGCGTATCTATATCCTTCTTACGATATGGTCTCCATGCTTGTATACAGTATTCTAAATGAGGTCTAACTATTGCTTTATAAAGATGTATAATTAACTTTTTTCCCTTGTATGTTATGTTTCTTCTAATCAATCCAAGAATTTTATTACCCTTTGAAGCTGCAATACCACACTGCTCTGAAACTTTCATATCAGCGCTTATTGTAACTCCTAAGTCCTTTTCTTTTACAGTAGTACCCAGAACAGTATCTCCCATTTTATAGTTTACATTCAAGTTCCTATGTCCTGTATGTAGGCATTTACATTTCCCCAAATTGAACAACATCTGCCATTTCTTAGACCATTTCACTAATCTGTCTAGATCGTTTTGTAAATGTTGTTTATCACCATCAGTATTAACCTTTCTAAACAGTTTTGTGTCATCCGCAAATTTCAGTACGTTACTTGTTATACTGTCGTCCAAGTCATTGATATAAATTAAGAATAATATAGGTCCTAACACTGATCCTTGAGGTACCCCACTCAAAACCGATTTCCAATTTGAAACTTCTCCATCTACTACAACTCGTTGTCTTCTGTCAGTCAGCCATTGTTCTATCCAGTCAGTTTTGCTATCCCCGATACCATGGGCTTTTAATTTAAGTAGTAATCTTTGATGTGGCACTTTGTCAAAAGCTTTCTGAAAATCTAAGTAGATACTATCTACTGGCGATCCCACGTCTATCCACTTAGTGATTTTTTCCAAAAAACATAACATATTTGTTAAGCATGACCTCGCTTTAAGGAATCCATGTTGAGATGAATTTAATAATTTATGCTTAACGAGGAATTCCACCATATGGTCTTTAATTAACCTTTCTAATAATTTACAAATCACTGACGTTAAACTCACTGGTCTGTAATTCTCTGACTTATTTCTCGAACCCTTTTTAAATAATGGTATGATGTTTGCTTCTTTCCATTCAAACGGAACAACTCCCTCTTTTAATGACAAGTTGAATACTCTTGCAAGTGGTATACTGATTTGTTCTACTGTTTCCATTAGTAATTTTGGAGGAATCCCATCCACTCCCGGTGATTTATTATCCTTCATTGCCTTTATTTTCTTAGCTACCAATTCTGGAGTTACAACTAACGGACCTAAATAGTCAGATTTAGCCCCCTGAAATTTAGCATCAGCAACTGGTAATGAACTAATATCTTCTTTGGTAAACACTGAACTGAAGTAACCATTTAGGTCTTCCGCCATTAAAAACCCCTGTGATATTATATTTCCAGCACTGTCTTCTAGAGGTCCAACCTTGTCTTGTACGTTTTGTTTACTCCTGACATGTGCATAAAAACTCTTGCTGTCATTTTTTATGTTACATGCTAGTTTTTGCTCATAGCTTCTTTTAGATTGTCTGATTTCAGTTGTAGCTGCATTAAGTGCCTCTTTGTATTTTGCGTAGTCTTCGTCCTTTCTGGTACGCCTATAAACCCTCCACATAGTTTGTTTTAGCATTATTTTTGTAATAGCCTCTTTTGACAAGTGTTTCTTTCTACACCGTTTTCCTTGTTTTTGGAAGGGAACAAATTTATCGATGATACTCTCAATTTCATATTTTAGAATATTCCAACATTCAATTGCGGTCTTATTCATCAGCATGTTATTCCAATCTAGCTTTGCTAAGTATTTTCTCATATCTTTGTAGTTACCTTTGTGGAAGTTTCTCTTGTACGTTTTCTTATTTTTACTTTCTGATTTTACATTGATGTCAAAATGTATTTGATTATGGTCACTATTACGCAATGGTTCAAATATTTTTACATTGTCCACTAATTCTTTTTGTGATGACAAAACTATATCTAATACATTTTCTCCCCTGGTTGGTTCTAGTGCGTGCTGAGTAAGAAAGCTATCCTGGATTAAAAATAGAAATTGTTGGTCCTCAATCCCTGTGCTCTCTAGAGAATTCCATTGTTTTAAGGGTGAACGTGGTGTTTCGACTCAGTGTGACTGTGGTGTTTTGAGTCAGTATCAGCACAATGTGACTGTGGTGCTTGTCATATGTCTAGTTAATAAAGATGGGTGGCTTTGCTTAACATTGTTTTCATGAGCACAAATTACAAGATTGAAATATGGACGACAACTTCCGTGTCTCATGTAATGTTTAGCACCACATTATATGACATCTCCCCTTTTTAAGGTTGTCTAACTAAAGTTCGTGGTATTCAGTTCTAGTACACATTTCTAGACATAGTCCTTTGTCCATTGCGGTGGTTTGACTTGTCGTCCACGTCGGGTGTAAACTCGATGACTCGTCGATGACGGTTGAGATGTCGGTTGTGTCTTCTCAGGTGGTCGCGATGGTTGACTCATCTCGGGTGATCGCGATGGTTGACTCATCTCGGGTGATCGCGATGGTTGATTCATCTCGGGTGGTCGCGATGGTTGACTCATCTCAGGTGGTCGCGATGGCTGACTCATCTCGGGTGGTCGCAATGGTTGACTCATCTCGGGTGATCGCGATGGTTGATTCATCTCGGGTGATCGCGATGGTTGATTCATCTCGGGTGGTCGCGATGGTTGACTCATCTCAGGTGGTCGCGATGGCTGACTCATCTCGGGTAGTCGCAATGGTTGACTCATCTCTGGTGGTCGCGATGGTTGACTCATCTCGGGTGGTCGCGATGGTTGATTCATCTCGGGTGGTCGCGATGGTTGACTCATCTCGGGTGGTCGCGATGGTTGACCCATCTCGGGTGGTCGCGATGGTTGACTCATCTCGGGTGGTCGCGATGGTTGACTCATCACGGGTGGTCGCGATGGTTGACTCATCTCAGGTGGTCGCGATGGTTGACTAATCTCAGGTGATTACGATGGTTGACTCATCTCTGGTGGTCGCGATGGTTGACCCATCTCGGGTGGTCGCGATGGTTGACTCATCTCGGGTGGTCGCGATGGTTGACTCATCTCGGGTGGTCGCGATGGTTGACCCACCTCGGGTAGTCGCGATGGTTGACTCATCTAGTGTGGTCGCGATGGTTGACTCATCTCGGGTGGTCGCGATGGTTGACTCATCTCGGGTGGTCGCGATGGTTGACTCATCTCGGGTGATTACGATGGTTGACTCATCTCTGGTGGTCGTGATGGTTGACCCATCTCGGGTGGTCGCGATGGTTGACTCATCTCAGGTGGTTGCGATGGTTGACTCATCTCGGGTGATTACGATGGTTCACTCATCTCTTGGTGGTCGCGATGGTTGACCCATCTCAGGTGGTCGCGATGGTTGACTCATCTCGGGTGGTCGCGATGGTTGACTCATCTCTGGTGGTCGCGATGGTTGACCCATCTCGGGTGGTCGCGATGGTTGACTCATCTCGGGTGGTCGCGATGGTTGACTCATCTCGGGTGGTCGCGATGGTTGACTCATCTCGGGTGGTCGCGATGGTTGACTCATCTCGGGTGATCGCGATGGTTGACTCATCTCGGGTGATTACGATGGTTGACTCATCTCTGGTGGTCACGATGGTTGACCCATCTGGGGTGGTCGCGATGGTTGACTCATCTCGGGTGGTCGCGATGGTTGACTCATCTCGGGTGGTCGCGATGGTTGACCCATCTCGGGTGGTCGCGATGGTTGACTCATCTCGTGTGGTCGCGATGGTTGACTCATCTCGGGTGGTCGCGATGGTTGACTCATCTCGGGTGGTCGCGATGGTTGACTCATCTCGGGTGATTACGATGGTTGACTCATCTCTGGTGGTCGTGATGGTTGACCCATCTCGGGTGGTCGCGATGGTTGACTCATCTCGGGTGGTTGCGATGGTTGACTCATCTCGGGTGATTACGATGGTTGACTCATCTCTTGGTGGTCGCGATGGTTGACCCATCTCAGGTGGTCGCAATGGTTGACTCATCTCGGGTGGTCGCGATGGTTGACTCATCTCTGGTGGTCGCGATGGTTGACCCATCTCGGGTGGTCGCGATGGTTGACTCATCTCAGGTGGTCGCGATGGTTGACTCATCTCGGGTGGTCGCGATGGTTGACTCATCTCGGGTGGTCGCGATGGTTGACTCATCTCGGGTGGTCGCGATGGTTGAGTCATCTCGGGTGATTACGATGGTTGACTCATCTCTGGTGGTCACGATGGTTGACCCATCTCGGGTGGTCGCGATGGTTGACTCATCTCGGGTGGTCGCGATGGTTGACTCATCTCGGGTGGTCGCGATGGTTGACCCATCTCGGGTGGTCGCGATGGTTGACTCATCTCGTGTGGTCGCGATGGTTGACTCATCTCGGGTGGTCGCGATGGTTTACTCATCTCGGGTGGTCGCGATGGTTGACTCATCTCGGGTGATTACGATGGTTGACTCATCTCTGGTGGTCGCGATGGTTGACCCATCTCGGGTGGTCGCGATGGTTGACTCATCTCGGGTGGTCGCGATGGTTGACTCATCTCGGGTGGTCGCGACGGCTGACTCATCTCGGGTGGTCGCGATGGTTGACCCATCTCGGGTGGTCGCGATGGTTGACTCATCTCGGGTGGTCGTGATGGTTGACTCATCTCGGGTGGTCGTGATGGTTGATTCATCTCGGGTGGTCGCAATGGCTGACTCATCTCGGGTGGTCACGATGGTTGACCTATCTCGGGTGGTCACGATGGTTGACTCATCTCGGGTGGTCGCGATGGTTGACTCATCTCGGGTGGTCGCGATGGTTGACCCATCTCGGGTGGTCGCGATGGTTGACTCATCTCGGGTGGTCGCGATGGTTGACTCATCTCGGGTGGTCGCGATGGCTGACTCATCTCGGGTGGTCGCGATGGCTGACTCATCTCGGGTGGTCGCGATGGTTGACCCATCTCGGGTGGTCGCGATGGTTGACTCATCTCGGGTGGTCGCGATGGCTGACCCATCTCGGGTGGTCGCGATGGTTGACCCATCTCGGGTGGTCGCGATGGTTGACTCATCTTGGGTGGTCGCGATGGTTGACTCATCTCGGGTGGTCGCGATGGCTGACTCATCTCGGGTGGTCGCGATGGTTGACCCATCTCGGGTGGTCGCGATGGTTGACTCATCTCGGGTGGTCGCGATGGTTGACTCATCTCGGGTGGTCGCGATGGTTGACTCATCTCGGGTGGTCGCGATGGCTGACTCATCTCGGGTGGTCGCGATGGTTGACTGATCTCGGGTGGTCGCGATGGCTGACTCATCTCGGGTGGTCGCGATGGTTGACTCATCTCGGATGATTACGATGGTTGACTCATCTCGGGTGGTCGCGATGGTTGACCCATCTCGGGTGGTCGCGATGGTTGACTCATCTCGGGTGGTCGCGCGATATCTCTAGTTGCCGTGGACGCGTCATTGACATTGTTCGGAGCTGTCGCTTGCATTGTACGAAACAGCTGGCGTCCTGCCATTGGTAAGCCATAGTTGCCGTGTATGTGCATCCGATTGCGACGGTATCGCGTTCCATCATCAGTCTCTACTTGATATGATCTTGGTTCAGGCAGGTGTTTGCTGACAACTGCTCTTCTCCATTGCCTTGCAGGTGTACCTTGCAGGTGTACCTTGCAGGTGTACCCTTACTTGATTTCCCGGCTTCAGGATTTCTTTCTCCGGACCTACTTTTTTTCGTGGTAGAACTTGTGATCATTGATTTTCTTTTGCAGTGCCTCCTTGACCCTCACCTGATCGTAAGTATGCGGAAAGATTGCTTTCTCAGGTGCAGGTATCTTGCTTCTAAGAGTCCTACCTTGCAACAGCTGAGCTCGCGTTAACATTCCATTTGTTATTGGAGTGTTTCTGATTTCTTGAAGTCCAAAATGATACGATGTTCCTTCAGCACTCGACTTCTTTATCAGGTTCTTAGCGACTTGAACCATTTTCTCTGCTTGTCCATTTGCCCGTGCATATGTTGGACTTGATGTCCTGTGGACAATTCCCCAACTTTGCATAAACAACCTGAACTCCCAGCTGCCGAATTGAGGGCTATTATCCGATACCAGCTCCTCCGGTATTCCAAAATCTACAAATTGTCTTTGGAGTGCCTCGATGACGTCTGCGCTTTCAGTTCAGTGATGTTGATCCAGTTGCTGTAGTAATCGACACTCACCATATAGTCTTTTCCACCAACAGTGACCAGGTCAGCAGCTATCTTCTGTTGCGGATAAGCTGGCACTTCTTGAGGCATTAGTGGCTCATGTCGATTTGTTGATCTGTTCTCTTGACAGATGTCGCATGTTTCAATCAGATCAGCTATTTGCTTCTGCATCCCCGGCCAGTACAGTGACGTCTACGCCCTCTCTACCGTTTTGACAATGCCTTGATGTGCCGAGTGGAGATCTTTCAGAATGGTTGATCTCATGCATGTTGGTACAATCAAGCGCTCGCTTTTGAAGAGCAGTCCATCACATTCACTGATCTCAGTGCGGACGTCCCAGTAGGGTTTGCTACTTGAAGTGTTTCCTCGCACTCGGCCATCCCTTCCTCACATGCACCAGGAGATCTTACAACTGTGGGTCTTGCCGTGTTGCATCTTTGTACGTCTTCCTGGACTTCTCTGAATGGATTATGACGGCACAAATGTCCTTCAATGGATCATCTTCTTCTTCTCGCTCGTCATGTCTGGATTGTCGTTCTAGCTGACATGTGCGACTCAGCGTATCTACAATGTACAAATCTTTTCCTGGCTTGTAGACCAGCTTGAAATCATACCTCTGTAACCTCAGCATCATTCTTTGAATTCGTGGTGAAGCCGTGTCAATTTGTTTGTTGAAGACGCCGATCAATGGTTTGTGATCTGTCTCCACGGTCACTTCCCTGCCATAGATGTAGCTGTGAAATCTTTCACAACCAAACACTATAGCTTGCAATTCTTTTTCGATTTGTGCATAATTGATCTGTGCCCCCGTGAGAGCTTTAGCAGCATACTCAACAGGACCTCCATCTTGGAGCAACGCTGCTCCCAGGCTGGTGCTACTAGCGTCAACTGTCAGTGTGATGTCTTTTCCTGGGTCAAACAAATTGAGTACTGGTGCCTGAGTCACTAGTTCCTTGACTTTTTTGAAAGCTTCTTGTTGTGGTACTTCCCAGAAGAACAGTTCTTTCTTAGCACTTCTCTCAGTGGTTTTGTATCTTCGGAAAGTCTTGGACAAAACTTGCTCAAGTATGTCGCAAATCCGATGAACCTGTGTACATCCTCTTTTGTTTGTGGCGTTGTCATTTCAACAACGGATTGGACCCGATCCCGACTAGGTGCCAGTCCTTTGATCAGTTCATGACCAATGAATTTTACTGTCGGCTGTGAGATTTTGCATTTTTCCTTATTGAGGGTAATTTTTTCGTCCCTGCATTTCTTAAGAACTTTTCTAAGTCTTTCATCATGTTCTGCCTGATCTCTTCCCCAGACCAGAATGTTATCGATGGAGCATTCAACCCCTTCAATGCTATCGAACATCTGACTGATCGCTTTGTGCATCACTTCCGGTGCAGACTTCACTCCAAATGGCAACCTAAGTTACATGTACCTGCCGTATGCAGTAATGAATGTCGTGTAATAGCTGTTTTGTTCTTCTAGTTCAATCTGGTGAAACCCTGCAGTTGCATCAAGTGTCGAGTACACTTTTGCTCCACTGATTCTCGCAAATATGTCTGACGCTACTGGCAGCACATAATGCTCTCTCATGATTGCTTCGTTTAACTTCTGCGGATCCAGGCAAATTCTGAGTTGCTCGTTGGGTTTCAGTACGTTGACAATAGGATTCACCCATTCAGTCGGTTCTTCAACTTTCGCAATAATGTTTTCTGCTTCTAGGCGATCTAGTTCCTCCTTCAATTTCTCTCTGAGTACGTGTGGAACTTGTCTCTGTGCACAAATTGTCGGCTGCGCTCCTTCATTCAATCTGATGGTGTATTTCATGCTGAGTTTACCTGTGCTTTCAAACACATCTGCGTATTCTTCTTTCAGTGTCTTTTCTTTTACTTCATCTGCTCTGACAACCAACCCTCAGTGTGACTGTGGTGCTTAGACTCAGTGTGACTGTGGTGCTTAGACTCAGTGTGACTGTGGTGCTTAGACTCAGTGTGACTGTGGTGCTTAGACTCAGTGTGACTGTGGTGTTTTGACTCAGTGTGACTGTGGTGTTTTGACTCAGTGTGACTGTGGTGTTTTGACAATGTTGTCGGCCGTAGAAGGAATGGTCCACTTCTTCGCAGGTTCATTGTTGTTTCCTCCGTCAGCCTGTGCTACCATCCCTGCCATATCGCACGTCTAAACAAATAAACTAACATCGTTTTGTCGTCGACACCAACGATTTGAGCTTCAGTATTTTGTGATCCATCAATTTATATGTTTTGATGTCAAACAATAATTAATAAAGTTTTTTATTTTGACTGAAATGTTATTGGGAAAGTTATGGGCTAATATGATTTCACGGAGTACTCCTTTTAGACGGATGTAGAAGGATATAAGTGTCCTTCAGAAGAGTTGAAAATTGCATCATTCGGCTGATGTCGGTAGTTTGTGTTGCCGCAGGTAATTGAGACTGAAGCAGTAGATAGCTGCTGCCCGTGGATAACAGGAGCAACTAAAGGGGCAGATAGAAGGAGGATGCAGTTCAGCTCAACGGGAAGAACAGTAAGAAACCAGATGTGATTCTGCCATCTCATTATGAATTGGCTCGTGGTGCTCTTTCAATTTTGTTAAGAGTTCCTCTAGTGGAAGAAGAGTAAGAAACCAGATGTGAAGGTCATGTGGTGCGGGTGGAAGAATGTCGACTACCGGAGAGAGAGAGAGAGAGAGAGAGAGAGAGAGAGAGAGAGAGAGAGAGAGAGAGAGAGAGAGAGAGAGAGAGAGAGAGAGAGAGAGAGAGAGAGAGAGAGAGAGAGAGAGAGAGAGAGAGAGAGAGAGAGAGAGAGAGAGAGAGAGAGAGAGAGAGAGAGAGAGAGAGAGAGAGAGAGAGAGAGAGAGAGAGAGAGAGAGAGAGAGAGAGAGAGAGAGAGAGAGAGAGAGAGAGAGAGAGAGAGAGAGAGAGAGAGAGAGAGAGAGAGAGAGAGAGAGAGAGAGAGAGAGAGAGAGAGAGAGAGAGAGAGAGAGAGAGAGAGAGAGAGAGAGCAAAGGCGACGATATGTATATACGTGGGAAAAGACTGCGACTAAGATGGGAAGACTGCATTAAGAGGGACTTGACAAAGGCAGAGAAGGGTGACAAATGAAGGCAGAACGGAGGTAGAACACACCTGCAGTAGGAAGACTCGCGGCTTGCCGACCAGTTCCATCTTGGTGTTCACCAAGTCCAGCATCTCGGCGATCGAGCCTCCGTCAGCGCCGAGGATCCAGCCCGGTCTACCGTACGACGTTGTTAGCCCTGTTCCCAGTCTTGTTCATGGGAACTGTTCCTAGTCCTGTTCTTAGCCTTGTTCCCATTCTTGTTCATGGGAACTGTTCCTAGTCCTGTTCTTAGCCCTGTTCCCAGCCTTGTTCATAGGAACTGTTCCTAATCCTGTTCTTAGCCATGTTCCCAGTCTTGTTCCTATTCCTGTTCTTAGTCCTGTTGCTAATATTGTTCCTAGTCATGTTCCCAGTCCTCTTCTTAGCACTGTTCACAATCTTATTCCTAGTCCTGTTTCTAGTCTTGTTCCTAACTCTATTACTATTCTCTATTCTTGGCTCTATTCTTAGTCATGTTCCTAATCATGTTCTTAGTCCTGTTCCTAGTCCTGTTTTTTTTCTAGTCGTGTTTCTAGTTTTGTTCCCAGTCCTGTTCCTAGTTCTGTTCTTAATCGTGTTCCTGGTCGTGTTCTTAGTCATGTCCCTAGTCCTGTTTTTTTCTATTCCTGGTTCTGTTCGTAGACGTGTTGCTAGTTTTATTCTTTGTCTTCCAGTTCAGTTCTTATGTTTTACACAGACAGGGTCCAATGTTAGAGCAGATTTAATAGTGGGCCACATGGATCTACAGGTGTCTACAACCCTAATGTGACGGTGTTATGGCCGTAAGCAATAAGACATTGTCCCCGGTAGAAAAGGCTAAATTAAGCAACGCGGTCTGTGATCCTAAATATTGTTTTATTTAGATGTATTTTCTAGGTACATGTTTTATTAAGTCGAGCACAGAGCTCGCGTCAGTGGGGTTACACGAAAGTGTGCAGACACGGGGCGCGTGTCACTGTTCACTATTACAAATAGTCACGCTTGCTGCAGTAACGTTTCGTTCTTAAATGTTTTTTTTTTTTCATTTCTGGTGCATTCTTGTCGCTGTGCTGACTGTAGTTTGTGAAGTAATTACTCAGTCGTTTGGCATAATTTTCGGCCCGCGGTCTGTCTCTGGGTTGAGCATTGAACTTTGAATTAACAATCGCTACCAGTTTCGTACGATCTCCATTCAATTTGTATCTGAGCATCTGTGAAGTCGACCTGTGGCAAATATACTAAGGACATTGAACGTCATTGCCATCATCGACCATATCCTGACAGGTGACGGGACAAATGACGTATTCTAACACGTGCTAAGATGATAAAACATCTGGTCGCTAAAAAAATAAAGGCAGTGAAGGACAATAAATCACCTGGAGTGGATGGAATTCCTCCAAAACTACTAATCGAAACAGTAGAACAAATTAGTATACCACTAGCAAGAGTGTTCAATTTGTCATTAAAAGAGGGAGTGGTTCCTGTTGAATGGAAAGAAGCAAGCACCATACCACTATTTAAAAAGATTTCGAGAAATAAGTCAAAGAATTACAGACCAGTGAGTTTAACATAAATGATTTGTAAATTATTTGAAAGGTTAATCAAAGACCATCATTTTATGGTGGACTTCCTTGTTAGGCATAACTTATTAAATCCACTCAACATGGATTCTTAAAAGCTAGGTCATGCTTAACAAATATGTTTTTTTTGGTAAAGAAATCACTAAGTGGATAGACGAGGGATCACCAGTAGATATTACATACTTATTTTTTTAGATATGTTTTTGACAAAGTGCCACATCAAAGATTACTACTTAAATTAAAAGCCCATGGTATCGGGGATGGCACAATCGCCTGGATAGAACAATGGCTGACTGACAGAAGACAGCGTGTTGTAGTAGATGGGGAGGTTTCAATCAGATCAGTATTAGGACCTTTATTATATACATGATTAATAATGAATTAAATTTCTGTTTACGCATCCAACGTCTCGTGTCTACTGATACATATGTTACCTACAAAACTATCTAAGTAAGAGTTAATCATCACAGTATCTGGAGGGCTTCCGAACTTCCCTGCCAGATCTTGTCATCATTGTGTGCGACTTTCTAGGTGACACATGCACAGTCGTGGGACTCTGTTCATTCGTCGTGGTTATTTCATTCATATGTGATATTGTAGAGTTATCACACTCCTGTTCATTCGTCGTGGTTATTTCATTCATATGTGATATTGTAGAGTTATCACACTCCTGTTCATTCGTCGTGGTTATTTCATTCATATGTGATATTGTAGAGTTATCACACTCCTGTTCATTCGTCGTGGTTATTTCATTCATATGTGATATTGTAGAGTTATCACACTCCTGTTCATTCGTCGTGGTTATTTCATTCATATGTGATATTGTAGAGTTATCACACTCCTGTTCATTCGTCGTGGTTATTTCATTCATATGTGATATTGTAGAGTCATCACACTCCTGTTCACTGTTGCCTGGAACCTCACATGTCTACGGAGTGGTTCTGGTCCCATCAGTATGCTTTTGGCTGGAGTGGCATGAAGAAGTTCTCTCAGGTGTGACCTGGTTCTGCGCAGTCTAGTTCCATTTGGAGTTTGCACGATGTGTGAACGTGGCTCTGCGCAAGTGGCTACAACTTCTCCCGGAGACCACGTGTGTGCATCCTTGTAGTGGGGCGAGCTCTGGTCCAGCATTTCGGTCATGGTACCGTATCATGGTACCGTATCATGGTACCGTATCATGGTACCGTATCATGGTACCGTATCATGGTACCGTATCATGGTACCGTATCGTGCTGCCCCTCCGAACCTGTAGACGATAGTTGATGTCCATCTGCTTCTGGTGCACCAACTTTGGGTGATAGCTGGGCAAATTTGTTCGAACCGGACGATTGATTTCACTCGGACTTGGTGTCGATTGGTGTACATCGCAAGTCTAAAAATATACATACTGCCAGAACTAAATATGAATTTGCAAAACAAATATATTTTGTCATTCATTATAAACAACTCTTCTGATATAGTAAAAGAAAAGATATATACTCGTAGCCTGCGAGGCTTTACAATTTATGCAAAAAAATCTCTTCTGCAAACATATAAAGACACATGTACACTTCCTAACTGTTATTCATATCACCAAAATCAGCAATGCTAATTGTTCATAAATGGATGGAAACTCTAATATTCAAGTACATACACACACTTGATCATATTAGCAGTTATAAAAAAAACACTTTCTGCAAGATAAAATCCACATGCTTATATAATTGAAATAGACATGTAATTAAAAAGGCCAACAAATAATAAAAACATTATTAGTCATAACTGGGGTGGCTCCTATGATAGCGACAGTATGATAGCCACAGTATTTAATTAATTATGGTTATCTATACTGGTTTCAAATAAAGATGTATGCACTCTATGTATGTATGATTATATATGTGTATATATTTTATTTGTGTAAATGCATATCTCTATCGTTTCATTATTTGTTATTTTTGGGGTAAAAAATATAAACTTCTTGTTCTTGTTCTCATGTGTTGTATCCCTATCTGTATATCATTTCTTGTTCTCATGTGTTGTATCCCTATCTGTATATCATTTCTTGTTCTCATGTGTTGTATCCCTATCTGTATATCATTTCTTGTTCTCATGTGTTGTATCCCTATCTGTATATCATTTCTTGTTCTCATGTGTTGTATCCCTATCTGTATATCATTTCTTGTTCTCATGTGTTGTATCCCTATCTGTATATCATTTCTTGTTCTCATGTGTTGTATCCCTATCTGTATATAATTTCTTGTTCTCGTGTGTTGTATCCCTATCTGTATATCATTTATTGTTCTCGTGTGTTGTATCCCTATCTGTATATCATTTCTTGTTCTCATGTGTTGTATCCCTATCTGTATATCATTTCTTGTTCTCATGTGTTGTATCCCTATCTGTATATCATTTCTTGTTCTCATGTGTTGTATCCCTATCTGTATATCATTTCTTGTTCTCATGTGTTGTATCCCTATCTGTATATCATTTCTTGTTCTCATGTGTTGTATCCCTATCTGTATATCATTTCCAGTCTTTGAGCATTTCTGTATGATGCCTTTGACTGTTCGTACCTGTCTCTCTACTAGTCCGTTCGATTGGGCATACCTCGGTGAAGTAGTGGTGTGTTTGATGTTCCACTTACTGCACGTGTCATTATATGGCTTTCCTACATATTGTGGCCGTTGTCAGTGCTCATTTCCGTGGGTGGTCCAAACAGACCGAAACACTCTGCTGTCAGGTGGGCAGTCGTGGCACTGCTTGTTGATTGCACTTTCTTCACATATGGGAATTTGGAGAGGTAGTCATTGATGAGCAGGTAATGGTCACCATTGATCTCAAACATGTCGCTTGCCACCTTTGTCCAAGGTGTGGACGGCACATCATGAGCTAGCATAGATTGTTTCTTCTGCTCTGTTTGGCTTAATTGACATGTTTCACAATATTTGATTAGGATTTCAATGTCTTTGTGAATGTTCGGCCAATACACGGAATCACGCATAAGCCTCCTTGTTTTCTCGATACCAATGTGTGCCTCAAGGAGTTGTACAAGAAAGTCCTGCCTCGGTGCCTCTGGTATAATGACTTGTCTACCTTTGAACAGAACTCCATCTGAGATACAAATCTCGTCACGATACGACCAATATGGACGAAGGTCTTGTGGCAATTCTTGGTATACCACTTGTTGTAGAACCCGCATGGTGCGGTCTGTGGCAGACAACTCTCGAAGCTGGATACGCTTCGAAATGCTGAAGTTGATCAGATGTATATGTTGATGTTCATCGATGTCATCAATCAAGATGTTATCTTTAGGTTAAGAAGTCTTGATAGAGCATATGTGTGGAATTTGTGGATCCCATACACAATGACATGAGCCTCACGTTCGATGTTCGAGTAAGCAGACTGAGTTGGTGTTAATGTTTTGGATGCGAAGGCCATAGGTTTGTTCTCCTGCAGGAGACAGGCAGCCACAGGTTTGTTCTCCTGCAGGAGACAGGCAGCCACAGGTTTGGTCTCCTGCAAGAGACAGGTAGCCATAGGTTTGTTCTCCTGCAGGAGACAGGCAGCCACTGGTTTGTTTTCCTGCAGGAGACAGGCAGCCACAGGTTTGTTCTCCTGCAGGAGACAGGCAGCCACTGGTTTGTTTTCCTGCAGGAGACAGGCAGCCACAGGTTTGTTCTCCTGCAGGAGACAGGCAGCCACAGGTTTGTTCTCCTGCAGGAGACAGGCAGCCACAGGTTTGTTCTCCTGCAGGAGACAGGCAGCCACAGGTTTGTTCTCCTGCAGGAGACAGGCAGCCACAGGTTTGTTCTCCTGCAGGAGACAGGCAGCCACAGGTTTGTTCTCCTGCAGGAGACAGGCAGCCACAGGTTTGTTCTCCTGCAGGAGACAGGCAGCCACAAGTTTGTTCTCCTGCAGGAGACAGGCAGCCACAGGTTTGTTCTCCTGCAGGAGACAGGAATCCAAACCTTTCTGCGAAGCATCAACTTCTAGGACTGTCTCCTTTTCTAGGTGGTAGTAACACAGACAAGAGTTGCTGCCGATGCATCTCTTGAGATCTTCAAATGTTTGTTGGTGGTTTTCCTTTCAAACAAATGGAACGTCCTTCTTGAGAAGCTCTCTCACTTGTGTCGCTTTGTCGGAGGAGGAGGCATCATGTGGATGTCCTCTATTTTGTCAGGTCTGATACCGTCTTGACCATAAACTGAGCCGAAGAAAACTATCTTGTCAGTCTTAATCACACACTTCTTTGAGTTGAATACAAGTCCTTCCTCTCTGGCAACTTGCATAAGTCTCCATAGATTCTCGTCATGCTCTTCAGCGTTCCGACCATAGACCACTACATCACCAGCGATCCCTACACATCCAGGTGCTCTGTCCAGTGTGCGGTCCATAGCTCTTTGAAACAGATCCTGAGAGACGCAAAGCCCAAAGGGAAGTCTTGTGTAGCAATACCTTCCGAAAGGTTGTGATTTCTTGGCTATCATCGTCTAGATGTATAGACCAGTAACCCACTTTGGCGTCCATCTTCGAGAAAACACGTGCATCTGCAAACACTGGATTGAATTTCTCCAGGGTTGGTATCTTGTGTGGACTTCGCTTTAAGCAATCACTCAGACGCTTAGGGTCCAAATACACCCTCAGGCTCCCGTCTTTCTTCACACTCGTTGCGATTGATGAACACCTGGACCAGTCTGTGTGGTGTTCTATTTTCTTGGTGACTCCGTTTTCCTCCGTACAGTCGAGCTCCTGCATCAACTTTGCTTTGATGTGGATGCTATATTTGCGTGGTGCATCTATTGAAGGTGAAGCATCTGGCTTGACAGATAGGCTGATCTTGCCTCGAAAACTTCCGATGCAATAAAATCTGTCTGGAAACGTCTTCTTGAGGTATCCAATGGAGTTGATGGTCACCTTTTGGATATCTTGATCTGGAGATACTGGCGTATCTTTGCAAGATTCGATGGAATGTATCTTCACAATTCTCACCTGTTCACTGCTCTCAATCCTAATATTGCTGGTCCAGGGACGTCAACAATATGTACTTGCGCCATTCCGAGTCTTTGTATTGACATAGGATTTTCAGTGTCCCAAAGCATTTGATCTCGTTTCCGTTATAGGCTTTCAGCTTTGTGTGTTTTGCCAGTTCTGCTTTGTATTGCCACTGATTTCCATATACGTCTCTTGCTACCCGTATTGGTGTTGCCCGAAGCGCCTGTGTCCACTTTAAGTTTCAGCTCATGGACATCCATCATGTCAGTGTATACTACTTTGACTTCTTGGCCCGCTCTATTCTTACTTCTGTCTTTCTGCTGTCAGCCATCTGCTTATATTCTGCAGCACTTTGTCCAGTGTCCAATGTTGTCGCACTATTTACATTTGTCCTTATAAGCTGGACACTGTCTCGGTGGATGTGAAAGTATATAGTTCGGGCATCGATATCTATATTTCACTTCATGAATAACTGTAGGTGTGTTTCCCAAGCTCTGCAGCGTTTGTTTGCCTGCAGCTATAGCCTCATATTAGCGAGCTTGTTTTAGAACTTCATCAATCGTGTACCCTTTGTCTTGGTCTAGCAGATGTTTGTGTAGAGCTTCACTTGGTGTGCTAGCAATTATCAGTTCGATAATTCTTTCACGTAGCTCTCCCTCGCCGAAATCGCATAAGCTGCCCTTGTGGCGCGATCTGTTAATAAAACGTCTGTGTTCTCATTTTCGCGCTGTTTATATCTCATAAGCTCCATCCGATGAATCCGGAAATTTAGATGTACATCAAGTTGGTCTTCGAATAATTGATCTCTCTTTCCTTCCTCGTCAAGAGTTGATGTGTTGATCCGTTTTAATCCCTCATTTCCAACGGCGATTGAAATTTTAAGGGCTCGTTTTCTTGGATCCAGGACACCCTCGTATGAACCTTATTCACAAATAAGGTTCATACGATGTTTAAACAGCTGAAATTTTGGGCAGACCAGTCCATTGTGGGGTATTTATACATCGTTGTGACTTCGATGGCACTAACACAGACGTTAGTTACAGCTCAGTGCCGTAGTTGCCGGTCTCGTAATGACGTAGCGAGAATATTTGTCGTAAGTTGCGTGGCGTAAATATGGGCATTATAGTATATACACTGAATTACTACATGGTCCCTTTCCACTGAAGTTTTAGACCTCTTCACTTGCACTGGATTACTGTGCACTGTTTTTTTTTATTCCAGCGTACGGCTACATGCGTGAAGTAATCTGCGCCATTTTGTATGGCATTCTACACGCAGGCAAATTGCACAAAATCGAAAGTTCACAACACACATATATACGGATAAGTACCTCTACCCGTTAATTTACAAACTGCTGGGCTTGTCACAGCACCGCTGCCACCATGAAATGATTGCTCGTACACTGGAGCTAGATTATATCTTTGGCAAGCACGCATACACACTAACACCGTCATGTTGGTTTACGGACGAATCACCTACTCCTTTATTGCAATTACGCTACAACAAACTAGTTCCTTAGGAACAACTACACAACATGGAGTCCGTAACAGTTAAACCATGTTTCTGAGACCTCTTCTCGGCGAGTTCACGAAGGAGAGCGAGAGTCGAATAAACGAAACGTCACGTGATAGTCGATGTTCGTTGCGGGATGTGACCGCGTGTACGCGAAGTAGCAAAACACATTACTCTTGTACTTCAACAATACTGTTCGGAATTTATTCCATATGATACAAATGCTCATCTAATAAGATACTGTAAAGATATGCAGTCACATTTTTATAGATTGTTAGTTAATTTATTTTACTTGAAATGTCTTGTGGTTGGTACAGGCAATGCTGCATATTTAACAGAAACCTACGTCAGTGGTGTAGCCGTCTGCCTTCAAGGTAACCCACGTCAGTGGAGTAGCCGTCTGCCTTCAAGGTAAACAACGTCAGTGGTGTAGCCGTCTGTCTTAAAGGTAACCCAAGTCAGTGGTGTAGCCGTCTGCCTTCAAGGTATTCCACGTCAGTGATGTAGACGTCTGCCTTCAAGGTATTCCACGTCAGTGGTGTAGCCGTCTGCCTTCAAGGTAACCCACGTCAGTGGTGTAGCCGTCTGTCTTCAAGGTAAACCACGTCAGTGGTGTAGCCGTCTGCCTTCAAGGTAAACCACGTCAGTGGTGTAGCCGTCTGCCTTAAAGGTAACCCAAGTCAGTGGTGTAGCCGTCTGCCTTCAAGGTATTCCACGTCAGTGGTGTAGCCGTCTGTCCTCAACGCTTCAAAATACTGCTAATAAATATAGTTGTTTGGTTAACGTCGACACCTGGACTGGCAGTTGTTTCATCGTTGACTGTCGGAGTTCTTTCACTTTCTCTTTATCCAGCGCTTTCTTCATCCGGGCTAGAACCTGCGTCATCACTCGCTTGATTTCGTTCTTCTTCTCTACGTCACCTTCCAGCTCGGAACAAATCGTCTCGACGAACAAAGAGCGATGTTCTTTACAAGTACTCGCCGCCTGGTTGTCGCTCACCCAGCCTCCTGCAAGAACAAACTTCAAGTCAGCAACGGCAGATATACACTTTTATACACGAGTGAAACACCTGGCACGCGTAGATAGAGTTGTTTACATATATAGAGATCATTTACGTTTAATGTTTACAAGAGTCGCTAACCTGAACACTTCATATTTTCCTAGATTTCGATATCATTTCGATATTATTTAAAATAAATATAAATAGGACAACTAATCTAAGCCGTAAACAAAGATTCTTAGAAACAGTTACACACTCCATGCAAAAAGAGCATTTCGTTTGAAAGACGCTTTGGGTTATCTCTACTAAGGACAAACTAATGCACTTCTTATGTGGAAGTGCAGTGGCAGTACAGTGGCAATGCAGTGGCAGTACAGTGGCAGTACAGTGGCAGTACAGTGGCAGTACAGTGTGGCTGGCCTGTTTTGGCTCATTCTAGTACAGTGTAGTGTTGTAGCATTTTGACTTGAAGCTAGCACAGTGTGGCTGTGGTGTTTTGACTTGAAGTGTACAGTACAGTACAGTACAGTGTGGCTGTGGTGTTTTGACTTGAAGCTAGCACAGTGTGGCTGTGGTGTTTTGACTTGAAGCTAGCACATTGTGGCTGTGGTGTTTTGACTTGAAGCTAGCACATTGTGGCTGTGGTGTTTTGACTTGAAGCTAGCACAGTGTGGCTGTGGTGTTTTGACTTGAAGCTAGCACAGTGTGGCTGTGGTGTTTTGACTTGAAGCTAGTACAGTGTGGCTGTGGTGTTTTGACTTGAAGCTAGCACAGTGTGGCTGTGGTGTTTTGACTTGAAGCTAGTACAGTGTGGCTGTGGTGTTTTGACTTGAAGCTAGTACAGTGTGGCTGTGGTGTTTTGACTTGAAGCTAGCACAGTGTGGCTGTGGTGTTTTGACTTGAAGCTAGCACAGTGTGGCTGTGGTGTTTTGACTTGAAGCTAGTACAGTGTGGCTGTGGTGTTTTGACTTGAAGCTAGCACAGTGTGGCTGTGGTGTTTTGACTTGAAGCTAGTACAGTGTGGCTGTGGTGTTTTGACTTGAAGCTAGTACAGTGTGGCTGTGGTGTTTTGACTTGAAGCTAGCACAGTGTGGCTGTGGTGTTTTGACTTGAAGCTAGCACAGTGTGGCTGTGGTGTTTTGACTTGAAGCTAGTACAGTGTGGCTGTGGTGTTTTGACTTGAAGCTAGTACAGTGTGGCTGTGGTGTTTTGACTTGAAGCTAGTACAGTGTGGCTGTGGTGTTTTGACTTGAAGCTAGCACAGTGTGGCTGTGGTGTTTTGACTTGAAGCTAGTACAGTGTGGCTGTGGTGTTTTGACTTGAAGCTAGTACAGTGTGGCTGTGGTGTTTTGACTTGAAGCTAGTACAGTGTGGCTGTGGTGTTTTGACTTGAAGCTAGCACAGTGTGGCTGTGGTGTTTTGACTTGAAGCTAGCACAGTGTGGCTGTGGTGTTTTGACTTGAAGCTAGTACAGTGTGGCTGTGGTGTTTTGACTTGAAGCTAGTACAGTGTGGCTGTGGTGTTTTGACTTGAAGCTAGTACAGTGTGGCTGTGGTGTTTTGACTTGAAGCTAGCACAGTGTGGCTGTGGTGTTTTGACTTGAAGCTAGTACAGTGTGGCTGTGGTGTTTTGACTTGAAGCTAGCACAGTGTGGCTGTGGTGTTTTGACTTGAAGCTAGTACAGTGTGGCTGTGGTGTTTTGACTTGAAGCTAGTACATTGTGGCTGTGGTGTTTTGACTTGAAGCTAGTACAGTGTGGCTGTGGTGTTTTGACTTGAAGCTAGCACAGTGTGGCTGTGGTGTTTTGACTTGAAGCTAGCACAGTGTGGCTGTGGTGTTTTGACTTGAAGCTAGTACATTGTGGCTGTGGTGTTTTGACTTGAAGCTAGTACAGTGTGGCTGTGGTGTTTTGACTTGAAGCTAGCACAGTGTGGCTGTGGTGTTTTGACTTGAAGCTAGTACAGTGTGGCTGTGGTGTTTTGACTTGAAGCTAGCACAGTGTGGCTGTGGTGTTTTGACTTGAAGCTAGCACAGTGTGGCTGTGGTGTTTTGACTTGAAGCTAGCACATTGTGGCTGTGGTGTTTTGACTTGAAGCTAGCACAGTGTGGCTGTGGTGTTTTGACTTGAAGCTAGCACAGTGTGGCTGTGGTGTTTTGACTTGAAGCTAGTACATTGTGGCTGTGGTGTTTTGACTTGAAGCTAGTACAGTGTGGCTGTGGTGTTTTGACTTGAAGCTAGTACAGTGTGGCTGTGGTGTTTTGACTTGAAGCTAGCACAGTGTGGCTGTGGTGTTTTGACTTGAAGCTAGCACAGTGTGGCTGTGGTGTTTTGACTTGAAGCTAGCACAGTGTGGCTGTGGTGTTTTGACTTGAAGCTAGTACATTGTGGCTGTGGTGTTTTGACTTGAAGCTAGTACAGTGTGGCTGTGGTGTTTTGACTTGAAGCTAGCACAGTGTGGCTGTGGTGTTTTGACTTGAAGCTAGTACAGTGTGGCTGTGGTGTTTTGACTTGAAGCTAGCACAGTGTGGCTGTGGTGTTTTGACTTGAAGCTAGTACAGTGTGGCTGTGGTGTTTTGACTTGAAGCTAGCACAGTGTGGCTGTGGTGTTTTGACTTGAAGCTAGCACAGTGTGGCTGTGGTGTTTTGACTTGAAGCTAGCACATTGTGGCTGTGGTGTTTTGACTTGAAGCTAGCACAGTGTGGCTGTGGTGTTTTGACTTGAAGCTAGCACAGTGTGGCTGTGGTGTTTTGACTTGAAGCTAGTACAGTGTGGCTGTGGTGTTTTGACTTGAAGCTAGCACAGTGTGGCTGTGGTGTTTTGACTTGAAGCTAGCACAGTGTGGCTGTGGTGTTTTGACTTGAAGCTAGCACAGTGTGGCTGTGGTGTTTTGACTTGAAGCTAGCACAGTGTGGCTGTGGTGTTTTGACTTGAAGCTAGCACAGTGTGGCTGTGGTGTTTTGACTTGAAGCTAGTACATTGTGGCTGTGGTGTTTTGACTTGAAGCTAGCACATTGTGGCTGTGGTGTTTTGACTTGAAGCTAGCACAGTGTGGCTGTGGTGTTTTGACTTGAAGCTAGTACAGTGTGGCTGTGGTGTTTTGACTTGAAGCTAGCACAGTGTGGCTGTGGTGTTTTGACTTGAAGCTAGCACAGTGTGGCTGTGGTGTTTTGACTTGAAGCTAGTACATTGTGGCTATGGTGTTTTGACTTGAAGCTAGCACATTGTGGCTGTGGTGTTTTGACTTGAAGCTAGCACAGTGTGGCTGTGGTGTTTTGACTTGAAGCTAGTACAGTGTGGCTGTGGTGTTTTGACTTGAAGCTAGCACAGTGTGGCTGTGGTGTTTTGACTTGAAGCTAGCACAGTGTGGCTGTGGTGTTTTGACTTGAAGCTAGTACATTGTGGCTGTGGTGTTTTGACTTGAAGCTAGTACAGTGTGGCTGTGGTGTTTTGACTTGAAGCTAGCACAGTGTGGCTGTGGTGTTTTGACTTGAAGCTAGCACAGTGTGGCTGTGGTGTTTTGACTTGAAGCTAGTACAGTGTGGCTGTGGTGTTTTGACTTGAAGCTAGCACAGTGTGGCTGTGGTGTTTTGACTTGAAGCTAGTACAGTGTGGCTGTGGTGTTTTGACTTGAAGCTAGTACAGTGTGGCTGTGGTGTTTTGACTTGAAGCTAGTACAGTGTGGCTGTGGTGTTTTGACTTGAAGCTAGCACAGTGTGGCTGTGGTGTTTTGACTTGAAGCTAGTACAGTGTGGCTGTGGTGTTTTGACTTGAAGCTAGCAGAGTGTGGCTGTGGTGTTTTGACTTGAAGCTAGCACAGTGTGGCTGTGGTGTTTTGACTTGAAGCTAGCACAGTGTGGCTGTGGTGTTTGGACTTGAAGCTAGCACAGTGTGGCTGTGGTGTTTTGACTTGAAGCTAGCACAGTGTGGCTGTGGTGTTTTGACTTGAAGCTAGCACATTGTGGCTGTGGTGTTTTGACTTGAAGCTAGCACATTGTGGCTGTGGTGTTTTGACTTGAAGCTAGCACAGTGTGGCTGTGGTGTTTTGACTTGAAGCTAGCACAGTGTGGCTGTGGTGTTTTGACTTGAAGCTAGTACATTGTGGCTGTGGTGTTTTGACTTGAAGCTAGCACAGTGTGGCTGTGGTGTTTTGACTTGAAGCTAGTACAGTGTGGCTGTGGTGTTTTGACTTGAAGCTAGTACATTGTGGCTGTGGTGTTTTGACTTGAAGCTAGCACATTGTGGCTGTGGTGTTTTGACTTGAAGCTAGCACAGTGTGGCTGTGGTGTTTTGACTTGAAGCTAGCACAGTGTGGCTGTGGTGTTTTGACTTGAAGCTAGTACAGTGTGGCTGTGGTGTTTTGACTTGAAGCTAGTACAGTGTGGCTGTGGTGTTTTGACTTGAAGCTAGTACAGTGTGGCTGTGGTGTTTTGACTTGAAGCTAGTACAGTGTGGCTGTGGTGTTTTGACTTGAAGCTAGCACAGTGTGGCTGTGGTGTTTTGACTTGAAGCTAGTACAGTGTGGCTGTGGTGTTTTGACTTGAAGTGTACAGTACAGTACAGTGTGGCTGTGGTGTTTCGATTCAATGCCAGTTAAGGGTGAATATAGTGTTTCGACTCAGCGTGACTGTGGGGTTTTGACTCAACATCAGTTCGGTGCGACTGTAGTGTTTTGACTCAATGTCAGTACAATGGGACTATAGTGTTTTGCCTCAATGTCAGTACAATGCGATTATAGTGTTATGACTCAATGCCAGTTAAGGTTGACAGTGGTGTATTGACTCAATGTGACTGTTGTGTTTTGACTCAGTGTAACTGTGGTGTGTTGACTCAGTGTGACTGTAGTGTTTTGACTCAGTGAGACTGTGGTGTTTTGACTCAGTGTGACTGTGGTGTCTTGACTCAGTGAGACTGTGGTGTTTTGACTCAGTGAGACTGTGGTGTTTTGACTCAGTGTGACTGTGGTGTCTTGACTCAGTGTGACTGTGGTGTTTTGACTCAGTGAGACTGTGGTGTTTTGACTCAGTGTGACTGTGGTGTCTTGACTCAGTGTGACTGTGGTGTCTTGACTCAGTGAGACTGTGGTGTGTTGACTCAGTGTGACTGTGGTGTGTTGACTCAGTGTGACTGTGGTGTTTTGATTCAGTGTGACTGGTGTGTTGACTCAGTGTGACTGTGGTGTTTTGACTCAGTGAGACTGTGGTGTTTTGACTCAGTGTGACTGTGGTGTCTTGACTCAGTGAGACTGTAGTGTTTTGACTCAATGTCAGTACAATGGGACTATAGTGTTTTGACTCAATGTCAGTACAATGCGATTATAGTGTTATGACTCAATGCCAGTTAAGGTTGACAGTGGTGTATTGACTCAATGTGACTGTTGTGTTTTGACTCAGTGTAACTGTGGTGTTTTGACTCAGTGTGACTGTGGTGTTTTGACTCAGTGTGACTGTGGTGTTTTGACTCAGTGAGACTGTGGTGTTTTGACTCAGTGTGACTGTGGTGTCTTGACTCAGTGTGACTGTGGTGTCTTGACTCAGTGAGACTGTGGTGTGTTGACTCAGTGTGACTGTGGTGTGTTGACTCAGTGTGACTGTGGTGTTTTGATTCAGTGTGACTGGTGTGTTGACTCAGTGTGACTGTGGTGTTTTGACTCAGTGTGACTGTGGTGTTTTGACTCAGTGTGACTGTGGTGTTTTGACTCAGTGTGACTGTGGTGTTGTTCCCACCTGGAAGCAGTGACTGTACAACAAGGTTGTCGGCCGTGGAAGGAATGGTCCACTTCTTCGCGTTTCCATTTCCGTCAACCTGTGCTATCATCGTTGCCATATCGCATGTCTAAACAAATAAACTAACATTGTTTTATCGTTGCCACGAAAAAATTGAGCTTCAGTATTTTGTGATCCATCAATATATATGTTTTAATATCAAACAAGAATTAATAAAATTTTTTATTTTGACTGAAATGTTATTGGTAAAGTTATGGGCCAATATGATTTCACGGAGTACTCCTTTTAGACGGATGTAGAAGGATATAAGTGTCCTTCAGAAGAGTTGAAAATTGCATCATTCGGCTGATGTCGGTAGTTTGTGTTGCCGCAGGTAATTGAGACTGAAGCAGTAGATAGCTGCTGCCCGTGGATAACAGGAGCAACTAAAGCACAGTGTGGCTGTGGTGTTTTGACTTGAAGCTAGTACAGTGTGGCTGTGGTGTTTTGACTTGAAGTGTACAGTACAGTACAGTGTGGCTGTGGTGTTTCGATTCAATGCCAGTTAAGGGTGAATATAGTGTTTCGACTCAGCGTGACTGTGGGGTTTTGACTCAACATCAGTTCGGTGCGACTGTAGTGTTTTGACTCAATGTCAGTACAATGGGACTATAGTGTTTTGCCTCAATGTCAGTACAATGCGATTATAGTGTTTTGACTCAATGTCACTACAATGTGACTGTGGTTTTGACTCAACATCAGTTCGGTGCGACTGTAGTGTTTTGACTCATTGTCAGTACAATGGGACTATAGTGTTTTGACTCAATGTCAGTACAATGCGATTATAGTGTTATGACTCAATGCCAGTTAAGGTTGACAGTGGTGTATTGACTCAATGTGACTGTTGTGTTTTGACTCAGTGTAACTGTGGTGTGTTGACTCAGTGTGACTGTAGTGTTTTGACTCAGTGAGACTGTGGTGTTTTGACTCAGTGTGACTGTGGTGTCTTGACTCAGTGTGACTGTGGTGTTTTGACTCAGTGAGACTGTGGTGTTTTGACTCAGTGTGACTGTGGTGTCTTGACTCAGTGTGACTGTGGTGTTTTGACTCAGTGAGACTGTGGTGTTTTGACTCAGTGTGACTATGGTGTCTTGACTCAGTGTGACTGTGGTGTCTTGACTCAGTGAGACTGTGGTGTGTTGACTCAGTGTGACTGTGGTGTGTTGACTCAGTGTGACTGTGGTGTTTTGATTCAGTGTGACTGGTGTGTTGACTCAGTGTGACTGTGGTGTTTTGACTCAGTGAGACTGTGGTGTTTTGACTCAGTGTGACTGTGGTGTCTTGACTCAATGAGACTGTAGTGTTTTGACTCAATGTCAGTACAATGGGCCTATAGTGTTTTGACTCAATGTCAGTACAATGCGATTATAGTGTTATGACTCAATGCCAGTTAAGGTTGACAGTGGTGTATTGACTCAATGTGACTGTTGTGTTTTGACTCAGTGTAACTGTGGTGTTTTGACTCAGTGTGACTGTGGTGTTTTGACTCAGTGTGACTGTGGTGTTTTGACTCAGTGAGACTGTGGTGTTTTGACTCAGTGTGACTGTGGTGTCTTGACTCAGTGTGACTGTGGTGTCTTGACTCAGTGAGACTGTGGTGTGTTGACTCAGTGTGACTGTGGTGTGTTGACTCAGTGTGACTGTGGTGTTTTGATTCAGTGTGACTGGTGTGTTGACTCAGTGTGACTGTGGTGTTTTGACTCAGTGTGACTGTGGTGTTTTGACTCAGTGTGACTGTGGTGTTTTGACTCAGTGTGACTGTGGTGTTGTTCCCACCTGGAAGCAGTGACTGTACAACAAGGTTGTCGGCCGTGGAAGGAATGGTCCACTTCTTCGCGTTTCCATTTCCGTCAACCTGTGCTATCATCGTTGCCATATCGCACGTCTAAACAAATAAACTAACATTGTTTTATCGTCGCCACGAAAAAATTGAGCTTCAGTATTTTGTGATCCATCAATATATATGTTTTAATATCAAACAAGAATTAATAAAGTTTTTTATTTTGACTGAAATGTTATTGGTAAAGTTATGGGCCAATATGATTTCACGGAGTACTCCTTTTAGACGGATGTAGAAGGATATAAGTGTCCTTCAGAAGAGTTGAAAATTGCATCATTCGGCTGATGTCGGTAGTTTGTGTTGCCGCAGGTAATTGAGACTGAAGCAGTAGATAGCTGCTGCCCGTGGATAACAGGAGCAACTAAAGGGGCAGATAGAAGGAGGTTCAATGACATAAGGGAAGAAATTGGGATGCAGTTCAGCTCAACGGGAAGAGCAGTAAGAAACCAGAGATGAGCAGGTCACGTGGTGCGGAAGAACGGAGGTATAACACACCTGCAGTATGAAGACTCGCGGCTTGCCGGCCAGTTCCGTCTTCTTGTTCACCAAGTCCAGCATCTCGGCGACCGAGAATCTCGTGCCTCCGTCAGCGCCGAGGATCCAGCCCGGTCCACCGTACGACGAGATAAACACAACCAGGCAGTCGATGTCAGTCGATACTGTAACAAGACCACCACAGACAGGATGAAACGTACCGTTCATGGTCCTGTTCTTAATCCTGTTCTCAGTCCTGTTCCCAGTCTTGTTCTTAGTCCTGCTCTTAGCCTTATTCCTAGTTTTGTTTTATGTCCTGTTCCTAGGTTTTTAAGATATTAAGTAGGTATGAAAATATTTATAAAAATATGTTTTCTCACCCAAGAGAGATAACAGAACTACACGAGGTAACATTAGTAAAGGATCAATGTAGATTAGATATCAGGAAGTACTCGTTCTCACAGAGGACAATCAATGAATGGAACAAATTATCTACAGATTGTGTAACTGCTAGCAGCGTGAATATGTTTAAAAACAGGGTTGACACATATCTCAGGAGGGCGGGTTACACGTAGATTAAAAATGTTGGACTCGCGATAAGCCAATGGCTTCCTTGTCCACTTGCCATATGGGACTTTGCCTTGGATGGCAATCTTGTTAAATCTAGTCCTTTTCATAGTTTTGTTCTTAATCATATTCCTAGTTTTGTTCTTAGTCCTATTCCGAGGCTTTTCCTAGTTCTCTTCTTGGTCATTTTCATAGTTATGTTCCTGGTCCTGTCATTAGCCATTTTCCCAGTCTTGTTCCTAGTCATGTTCTTGGTCCTGTTCCTAGTTATGTGTTTAATCATTTTCTAGTCCTATTCCTAGATTTGTTTCTAGTCGTGTTCCCAGTCAATGTTCTTAGTCCTCGTCTTAGCCTTATTCCTAGTTTTGTTCTTAGTCCTGTTCCTTGTCCTGTTCCTAGTTTTGTTCTTAGTCCTGTTCCTTGTCCTGTTCCTAGTTCTGTTCTTAGTCCTGTTCATGGCTTTGCTCTTAGTCGTGTTCCTAGTTTTGTTCTTAATCGTATTAATTCCTAGTCTTTGTCATTTTCCTAGTCATGTTTCTAGTTATGTTCTTGGTCCTTTTCCTAGTCCTGTTCGTATATATATATATATATATATATATATATATATATATATATATATATATTCTTAGTCATGTTCCTAGTCATGTCTTAGTCGTGTTCTTAGACATGTTCTTAATCGTGTTCCTGGTCCTGTTCTTAGCCGTGTTCCCAATCTTTTTCCTAGTCATATTCTTAGTCCTGTTCCAAGTTCTGTTCTTAATCATGTTCCTAATTATGTTGTTGGTCCTGTTCCCAGTCCTGTTCCAAGTTCTGTTCTTAGTTATGTTCCTAGTATTGTTCCTATCCCTAGTCCTTTTCTCAGTTATGTTCTTATGACTTACACATATTGGAGCCAAAGTGAGTTCAGACTAAATGGTGGGCTACATGGGTCTACAGTGGTCTACAGGGGGTCTACAGGGGATTTACATGGGTCTACAAGGATCTACAATGGTCTACGTGGGTCTACAGTGGTCTACAGGGGGTCTACAGGGGGTTTACACGGGTCTACAGGGATCTACAGTGGTCTACGTGGGTATACAATGGTCTACAGGGGGTCTACAGGGGGTTTACACGGGTCTACAGGGATCTACAGTGGTCTACATGGGTCTACAGTGGTCTACAGTGGGTCTACAGGGGGTTTACACGGGTCTACATGGGTCTACAGGGGGTTTACACGGGTCTACAGGGATCTACAGTGGTCTACGTGGGTCTACAGTGGTCTACAGGGGTCTACAGGGGGTTTACACGGGTCTACAGGGATCTACAGTGGTCTGCATGGGTCTACAGTGGTCTACAGGGGATCTACTGTGGTCTACAGTGGTCTACAGGGATCTACAGTGGTCTACAGGGGGTCTACAGTGGTCTACGTGGGTCTACAGTGGTCTACAGGGGTCCACAGGGGGTTTACACGGGTCTACAGGGATCTACAGTGGTCTGCATGGGTCTACAGTGGTCTACAGGGGGTCTACTGTGGTCTACAGTGGTCTACAGGGATCTACAGTGGTCTACAGGGGTCTACAGTGGTCTACATGGTTATACAGGGTCTATAACCCTAGTGTGACGGTGTTATGGCCCTAAACGATGAGAAATTGTCCCAGGTGGTAGAGGCTAAATTAAGCAACGCGGTCTGTGATCCTAAATGTGACCTTGTTTAGATGTTCTCCAGGTACATATTTAATTAAAGCGAGCACAGAGCTCGCGTCAGTGAAGCTACAAGACATTGTGCAGACACAGAGCTCGCGTCAGTGGAGCCACATGACATTGTGCAGACACAGAGCTCGCGTCAGTGAAGCTACAAGACATTGTGCAGACACAGAGCTCGCGTCAGTGAAGCCACAAGACATTGTGCAGACACAGAGCTCGCGTCAGTGAAGCTACAAGACATTGTGCAGACACAGAGCTCGCGTCAGTGGAGTCACATGACATTGTGCAGACACAGAGCTCGCGTCAGTGAAGCCACATGACATTATGCAGACACAGAGCTCGCGTCAGTGAAGCCACATGACATTGTGCAGACACAGAGCTCGCGTCAGTGGAGCCACATGACTTTGTGCAGACACAGAGCTCGCGTCAGTGGAGCCACAAGACATTGTGCAGACACAGAGCTCGCGTCAGTGGAGCCACATGACATTGTGCAGACACAGAGCTCGCGTCAGTGAAGCCACATGACATTGTGCAGACACAGAGCTCGCGTCAGTGGAGCCACATGACATTGTGCAGACACAGAGCTCGCGTCAGTGAAGCCACATGACATTGTGCAGACACAGAGCTCGCGTCAGTGAAGCCACATGACATTGTGCAGACACAGAGCTCGCGTCAGTGGAGCTACAAGACATTGTGCAGACACAGAGCTCGCGTCAGTGGAGCCACAAGACATTGTGCAGACACAGAGCTCGCGTCAGTGAAGCCACATGACATTGTGCAGACACAGAGCTCGCGTCAGTGGAGCTACAAGACATTGTGCAGACACAGAGCTCACGTCAGTGAAGCCACATGACATTGTGCAGACACAGAGCTCGCGTCAGTGAAGCCACATGACATTGTGCAGACACAGAGCTCGCGTCAGTGGAGCTACAAGACATTGTGCAGACACAGAGCTCGCGTCAGTGAAGCCACATGACATTGTTCAGACACAGAGCTCGCGTCAGTGAAGCTACAAGACATTGTGCAGACACAGAGCTCGCGTCAGTGGAGCTACATGACTTGTGCAGACAAGGAGCGTGTGTCACTGTTCACTCCAAATTGCGCCACACGACGCCCACGTCACGTTTGCTGCAGTAACTTACCGTTCTTAAATATGTCTATCATTTCTGATGCAGTCTTGTTGCTGTGCTGAATGTAGTTCGAGAAACAATTGCTCAGTCGTTTGGCGTCATTTTCGGCCCATGGTCTGTCTTTGAGTTGAGCATTGAACGTTGAATTAACAATCGTTATCAGTTTCGTACGATCCTCATTCACGTCGTATTTGGGCAACTGTGAAGACGACCTGTAGCAGAAATATTAATTTTAATAATAGCTTTATTATGCTTTGCAGCCAAAAAGGCTGAATAGTACATGTGTAGGCGTACATGGTAAATATAATTATATACATTAAAAGGGATAAAACATAAAAGGAAATTAATTATTTGAGAATTAAATTGCATATAAATAAATAAAGGATTAAATTATAAACATTACGATGCATGTAAATAAATGTAATATAGTTGTATCCAGGCAGCATTGTTAAGGCGAGTGGATCTGCGAATGCGGAAACAATGCAAGCATTCTGCTGTGTAGACTGTTCTGGCTGCTGTGGTCACGGATGACAGCCCCAACATGGAAATGTCACAGGTGCAATCAGACTCTTAAAAAGTCACAATTTCACAAAAAGGCGTGGAAACTTGCCTCGACACGCGGTTCAAACAATCCTTGTACATTCATAGAACCATATGTAAAGTTGAGATACTGTAAATTTATTAAAACTTGCAAAACATCGGGAGTTGTCCCGGGACGGCGTGGCAAGCCCGTTACTACTTCAGATATATCACCAAACTTGGACGGCGGCGTGTTGACAGGCCGTACTCACATTGTGGCGGTATCCGGAACGACGTCAGTATCCGTCTCGTCGGTCAGTTATTCTGGGTAAAGACGTCGAGACAGAGTTCTGTAGTTCTGCGGACTTTAACTACGGCTGTAACGACACGGGTCGTGTGTGACCTGCCGTCAATTCATGTGAATGTGCTGTCTGTTTGAGCACACCAGCCAGTGCGTTGCTTATCTGATGTAGAAACGGCTCTAGCTTGAACAATACTCTAGTGCTATTTTTAGCTATCTCTGTCACTCGCTGGTGCAAAGATTAGTGTTGTCGCGTTCACTGGCCCAGTTACCGATTGAATCGTTCGTCGTTATTGTAACTAGGTAGCGCCTACTATGTAGCGCCTACCTCAGATTTGCTACGTCTACGTTCCACCAACAGTGAAGTAACATAACAAGATTTAACAAGATTGCCATCTCGAACAACAAGTTCCAGATGGCAAGTGGACAAGGAAGTCCAACAATTTTCTCATCTATGTGTAGCCCGCCCTTATCAAATATCTGTCAATTCTATTTTTAAACATATTCACACTACTAGCATTAACACAAACATTTGGCAGTTTGTTCCATTCATGTATCACCCTCTGTGAGAAAGAGTACTTTCTCATGTCCAACCTACACTGCTCCTTAACTAATGCTGCTTTGTGTCCTCTGGTTCTACTGCCTTCTTTAAATTTGAAGAACATATTCCTATCAACATCCCCATAACCGTTCACTATTTTAAACACTTCTATTTGGTCTCCTCTTAGTCTCATGGTCTCTCGTGTTGTCAAACCACATTGTAATAAGCGACTTTCGTAACTTAGGTCTCTCAATTCTGGAATCATTTTAGTTGCTCTTCGTTGTATTCTTTCTAGCTTGTCTATGTCTTTTTTACGATGCTTGAATACAATATTCCAAATGTGGTCTAACTATTGCTCTGTACAGGGGTACAATTAGATGTTTCTCCTTATACGTGATAGTTCTCCTAATTAGCCCTAGAATTTGATTTCCTTTCGAAGCAGCAATCCCACATTGCTCTGAAACCTTCATGTCAGCACTAAATGTTACTCCTAAGTCCTTTTCTTGTGTGGTTCTACCTAGTACAGCATCCCCCATTTTATATTCCTCGTCCATATTTCTATGTCCTCTGTGTATTCTTTTACACTTCCCAGAATTGAATAACATTTGCCATTTTTCTGACCATTTAACTAATTTATCTAGATCATCCTGTAAACTTTGTTTATCTGTATCATTAGTAACCTTTCTGAATAGTTTTGTGACATCTGCAATTTGAGTACTTTGCTAGATATGTCATCCTCCAAATCATTTATATATATTAAAAACAGTATAGGGTCTAATACTGATCCCTGTGGTACCCCATTCAAAACAGATTTCCAGTTTGAAATCTCACCATCTACTATTACTCTCTGTCTTCTGTGTGTAAGCCACTTTTCTATCCAGTTGATTACATCATTACCTGTACCATGGGTTTTTAGTTTAAGTAACAATCTTTGATGTGGCACTTTATCGAAAGCTTTCTGAAAATCTAAGTAGACAACATCCACTGGTGACCCATCATCTACCCACTTTGTAATTTCTTCCAAAAAACAGAAGAGATTGGTTAGACATGACCTTGCTTTTAGGAATCCATGTTGAGATGTATTTATTAATTTATGTTTTACAAGGAATTACACCATGTGGTCTCTAATTAATGTTTCGAGTAATTTACATACAACTGATATTAAACTCACTGGTCTGTAATTTTCTGGCTTGTTCCTCGATCCCTTCTTAAATAGCGGCGTAATGTTTGCTTCTTTCCATTCTGAAGGAACTATTCCTTCTTCTAGTGACAAGTTAAACAATTTTGCAAGTGGTGTACTAATTTGCTCAACAATTTCCTTAAGCAGTTTTGGTGGTATCCCATCAACTCCATGTGATTTATTATCTTTCATCTTCTTAATTTTCTTTGCTATCATTTCAGGAGTTGCAAATAACTGCCCTAAAATTTCTGATTTGTTGCCCTCAAATTTAGTCAATGGAACTGGAAGTGAGCTGGTATCTTCTGTGGTAAAAACTGAGCTGAAATACTCATTCAGGACCTCTGCCATTTGGAACCCGTCTGAAATTATGTTTTCACTGTTGTTTTCCAGAGGTCCGACCTTATCTCGAACTGTCTGTTTACTCCTTACATAAGCATAGAAACTCTTGCTGTCATTTTTTATATTACCTGACAATTTTTGTTCAAAGGTTCTTTTAGATTTTCTAATTTCAATTGTAGCTAGGTTAAGTGCCTCTTTGTAGTTTATGTAGTCTTCTACATTTCCAATGTGTTTATAGACCCTCCACAGCATCTGTTTGTGAGCAATTTTTCTAATAGCCTCTTTTGACAGGTGTTTTCTCCTGGATCTTTCCATTGTTTTCTTAATGGAAAAAATTTCTCAATAATGCCCTCAATCTCATATTTAAAACAAGTCCAGCATTCTGTTGCTGTCTGGTTCTTCAACAAGTTATTCCAATCTGTATTTGCTAGATATGTTCTCATCACTTTATATTTGCCTTTGTTGAAGTTCCTGCTCCATTGTTTTTATATGTATTCCCTGTGTTTACTTTTATATTAAAATGGATTTGGTTATGGTCACTTGAACCCAAAGGTTCGTGTACTTTAACATTGTCAACTAATTCATTTTGAGAAGACAAAATTAAATCTAACACATTCCCACCTCTGGTTGGTTCCAAGACATGTTGAGTAAGGAAACAATCCTGTGTTAGAAGTAGAAACTGATGGTCGTCACCTCCAGCACTCTCTAATGATTCCCATTGTATATGGCCATGGTTAAAATCACCCATTACATAACATGTCAGTGCTAACTCAGCATCTACTATATTATCTTCATTTGCCCATGATTCTGTGATGCCTATTACATGAGGATCAATATCTGCTACCATAATGTCTAACTCACTTTTTTTTTTACTATGCTCCTGGCAATTAAGCATACACAGTTAAGTTCATTGTCCGAAATTATTGGTGAACATTTCTTTGGATGTGTATTTGTAGTAGTACTCCTTTGAGTTTTCTCTGTCAGTTCCCCTTGCGCATCTAGTTTAAATAATTTATGGTACCTGTGCCCTCGTCGACAACTCTGACAAACTCACACCCAAGAACTGCAGCGCCCTTCCCTGTCAGATAAAGTCCATCTCTCATGAAAAAGTCATATCTTCCCACAAAGTTTAACCACATGTCTACGAAGCCTACTCCCTCCTCCGTACATACCTTCTGTACTTGTGTGTTGATCGCCATCCTCCTACAGTTCCTATATTCCTCTCCCCTGCCTCCCATTATTGGTAATATCCCCGACAATACAATCTGTCCAACTCGTGCCTCTTTATGGGTCTTGATCAACCTCCTGTACTTACCAACGATGGCTGACGTTCCCTCCTTCTCTGCATTGTTCGTTCCCACATGCACGAGAACAGCACCTCCCGTGCCACCACCCATGACTTGTCCATTACCATAACTGGTATCAGACCATGTGAAACTCCTAGTCAATGACGTCACCGAGTGTTCGACTAACCGATCAACACCGACAGTGGTCGCACTGAACAAAGTCAACGTATGACGCATGTGAACATAATAAAAAAAAATTACGTCCATCCGACTATTCTAAGCCGAACGCGAAGCAGTCACCGCTGTTTAAATTGTTTCACATTGGCGGCAAGCGTGACTTGCAACATGCCATCGGCACACAGTTTCTAACGTCCCTAAATGTACTACTAAGAACACTAATACCGATCGCTATACTAGCACAGAACAATAATTGTATATTATGAAATAAAGACGATGCGAAGAAGATGTTTGCAATAGGGACAAATGTTCTTCTTGTTTCCAATGATGCAACGTTGGTTGCAATGGTGACCATTGGTCGACCAAAGATGTTTGCAATAGGGACAACAGTTCAACAAATGTTCTTCTTGTTTCCTATGACGCAACGTTGTTGACCACTGGTCGACCAAAGCTTCCACCGCCTGCAGGCGATAGTAATTCTGACCAAACCAGGTCAGACAGAATGCGTTCGACTTGCACTAGAGCGACACTGGTCGGTGTTAGTCAATAAATCGAACTCGACCAAGGTAAGGTGACCCGTCATAGGGTATTATGTCTATACTCGATCTAGTATCTGACTCGTGTAAGGAAAGTCTCGACCAAACAACGCAGAAGTGAGTGCGAACAATTTCATTTCAAATAAGCATATTTATAGAAGAAGACATGGAACGATTACATTGGTAATGTAATCGATTATGATTATTTACCAAAGCCACGGTTAGGATTACTTAAAGGCAGGGTTGAAAAAAATCATGATTTTTTTTTTTTTTTTTAAATCGGATTTTTTAAAATTTAAATCGGATTTATTTAATTTTTTAAATTTTTTTGAAATCTGGTATATAGATATTTATATAGATGTTTAAATTTGTAAACTCTTTCAAACATGTTCTATTCAAATCGATTTGGGTTCTTGTCTTAACAGAGGGTACATGATTATTGCTTATATAAAGACATTAGACAATGTCTACAAGGCCTCAGCCCCTGTAGTTGCATAATCTGTCTTGGAAAGGAAAGCATGTTGTGGGTCTGTGGCTGTAGCAGTGGTAATTATTGTTTGCCGAGAGGGTGGATTAGCACCTGTCCAGGGCTCTGTGTACTCTAAGGGTCTCTAACCAGAATACAAACTGGTACAGTATTAAACAACTGAGTCAACATACTGAATTGGTAACAACTAGCACAAGCTATAAGTGGACTTTAACTCAGGGCTTCTGTGTTAAAAAGATACTTCCTCTGGAAGACAAGTTTGTGTGGCTTCACTACATTCAGAAAGGGAATAGCTCAAACATACACAATGTCATAAAATATTTGACTATCAGGCTATCTGGTGACAATACAGCTACACAAGTGTGCGCACTTTGTGTTTTGTATTAAAAAACATACAAAACTTTGTTGATCTCGATGCTTGTAAACAATTATTTGTGTTAAATTCATATAAATCAGTGATTAAAAAAACCGGAAGTAAAAAAAAAATTTTTAAAATAATTTTTTGGAGTGATTTAAATCATGATTTAAATCAATGATTTAAATCAAATGATTTAAATCAAACAACCCTGCTTAAAGGTACTTAATCAATTCGATTTTTAGTAGTCTCATCTCAAATAAATTTTGCGCAAAACCAAACCAACTGCAACATGCTAGCTCGTTTGTACAACTTTTGTATGTAGTTTTTGTGAAATCATCAGACAAACTATTAAATTAGTTAATGCTTGTTCAAACATTAACTGAAGTGAAAATCGAAATGTTGAAAAATCACGATTTTCTTCCTTGGTGGAATTTTCTAACTTTGTCATGTGATCGGCGAGAAGATGGAGGTCACGCCCGTGATCAGCATTGACCAGTGTTTACCATTTTGGATATCCCCTATTTTGATTCTTACCAGATCTAGCGACTAAAGTCAATTATTTCGATGATTTGAACAAAAACAGGCGTTTTTTTATGAAACAGACTGCGCATATTACTTAAACTAGGCACACACTACACATCTGGACATAAGTGAACCGGATTTGCGATGGGCTGAACCGTTCGAGGAAGCAGCTTGAAAACAAGGATGTTATAAATTATAAATACGAACATGATTTCAACCATGATTGCATTATTGTATTTTATTTTGCATTGAACTAAATCAACATAAACTAATAGAAATGGCACAGATTGTTTTATTTCTCTACAGACTGTGGCGTGTCCAATGGGCAAAACGACGCGTATTGATATTAACATTTAATATGGATGCAACAGTCAGACGTGGCATGCTAAAGCAAATCTAATTGTGCAGTTCATACTTTTATAGTAGGGTGTCTAATGGCCCAAATGTCCAGATTCGAGAAAAAACAGTTTGTGTACAGATAGACGTTAATCAGCTACATTTGGACGCTCTGATACTTAGACAACAACGAATGCTACGAATGAATGCACAAACACACGACCCTAGCACTGTTTAAGAAAGTACGACTGAACAGGTAAATATACGTGACACGATCGTAGCACTGTTTAAGAAAGTACGACTGAACACGTAAATATACGTGACACGATCGTAGCACTGTTTAAGAAAGTATGACTGAACACGTAAATATACGTGACACGATCGTAGCACTGTTTAAGAAAGTATGACTGAACAGGTAAATATACGTGACACGATCGTAACACTGTTTAAGAAAGTATAACTGAACAGGTAAATGTACGTGACAAGATCGTAGCACTGTTTCAGAAAGTACGACTGAACAGGTAAATGTACGTGTACGTGACATGATCGTAGCACTGTTTAAGAAAGTACGACTGAACAGGTAAATGTACGTGTACGTGACACGATCGTAGCACTGTTTAAGAAAGTACGACTGAACAGGTAAATATACATGACACGGCCGTAGCATTGTTTAAGAAAGTACGACTGAACAGGTAAATATACTTGATACGATCGTAGCACTGTTTAAGAAAGTACGACTGAACACGTAAATATACGTGACACGATCGTAGCACTGTTTAAGAAAGTATGACTGAACAGGTAAATATACGTGTACGTGACATGATCGTAGCACTGTTTCAGAAAGTACGACTGAATAGGTAAATGTACGTGTACGTGACACGATCGTAGCACTGTTTCAGAAAGTACGACTGAACAGGTAAATATACATGACACGGCCGTAGCATTGTTTAAGAAAGTACGACTGAACAGGTAAATATACGTGATACGATCGTAGCACTGTTTAAGAAAGTACGACTGAACACGTAAATATACGTGACACGATCGTAGCACTGTTTAAGAAAGTATGACTGAACACGTAAATATACGTGACACGATCGTAACACTGTTTAAGAAAGTATGACTGAACAGGTAAATGTACGTGACAATATCGTAGCACTGTTTCAGAAAGTACGACTGAACAGGTAAATGTACGTGTACGTGACACGATCTTAGCACTGTTTAAGAAAGTACGACTGAACAGGTAAATGTACGTGACACGATCTTAGCAATGTTTAAGAAAGTACGTAACATGACACTTGCGCTGTTCACAAACGAACAACCATATGTGGTCACCATCTGTGAGTTGGTACTGAAGTGTAGCCAGATGCACGGATACAGAGACCCGCTCTGTTGCGCCAGGGCAGTCGAACCAGTCGCCGACGTTCGGCATTTTACAAGGAAGCTGATGGAGAGCACGTGGTGCCTCGGCCGGTGCAAACCGGCGTCGCACATCTCCAAATGTCATCCCTACTAGAATTCTCGGTATATATTGGTGCATTCAAAAAGCTATTCAGACGAAATGTGTAAAACGCTGGTTCCCCCCGCGTCAGTCGTTCTGCTTTGATAACACGGAACTGGTTCACCCCGCGTCAGTCGTTCTGCTTTGATAACACGGAACTGTTTATTTACACTATATCAAACATCTCTGATGTGTCCAAATGAAATTGAATGTTCAATTTCTACAAATATTCTGCATTGCACAGCTAGTCTTTGAGACAAGTATTCGGCTCTAGATATCGGTAGAAAAGTCCACAATGTAACAGCATTACATTACATTACATTACATTCACACAAAGAACGTTGACAGTCCGAGAGGGCGACAAGCACCGAGGGCTTCAGTCGCCCGTGTATGGAGTCGTGTAGGAGGACGGGAAGAAACCTCGTTTGATAGCATTCTCCTGCTTTACTTCCCCTTTCCACCAGTCGGCGTCATTCTTGTCGATGACCGTGATGACGTCACCCTGGTGGATGGTCATCTCGTCCTCGTTCTGAGTTTTGTAGTCGTAGTTGGCTCGCACTCGCTCCTACAACAACACAACAACAACAAATGACACGTGATCCTAAAACAACACAACAACAACAAATGCCACACTCTTGCTACAACACAACAACAACCAGTGACATCTGCTCCCGCAACTACACAACAACAACCAGTGACACCTGATCCTGCTACAACACAACAACAACCAGTGACATCTGCTCCTGCAACAACACAACAACAACCAGTGACATCTGATCCTGCAACAACACAACAACAACCAGTGACACCTGATCCTGCAACAACACAACAACAACCAGTGACATCTGCTCCTGCAACAACACAACAACAATCAGTGACATCTGCTCCTGCAACAACACAACAACAACCAGTGAAACCTGATCCTGCAACAACACAACAACAACCAGTGACATCTGCTCCTGGAACAACACAACAACAACCAGTGACACCTGATCCTGCAACAACACAACAACAACCAGTGACATCTGCTCCTGCAACAACACAACAACAACCAGTGACACCTGATCCTGCAACAACACAACAACAACCAGTGACATCTGCTCCTGCAACAACACAACAACAACCAGTGACACCTGATCCTGCAACAACACAACAACAACCAGTGACATCTGCTCCTGCAACAACACAACAACAACCAGTGACGCCTGATCCTGCAATAACACAACAACAACCAGTGACACCTGCTCCTGCAACAACACGAAAACAACCAGTGACACCTGCTCCTGCAACAACACAACAACAACCAGTGACATCTGCTCCTGCAACAACACAACAACAACCAGTGACATCTGCTCCTGCACCAACAAAACAACAACCAGTGACACCTGATCCTGCAACAACACAACAACAACCAGTGACTTCTGCTCCTGCAACAACACAATAACAACCAGTGACACCTGATCCTGCAACAACACAACAACAACCAGTGACACCTGCTCCTGCAACAACACAACAACAACCAGTGACACCTGATCCTGCAACAACACAACAACCAGTGACGCCTGCTCTTGCAACAACACAACAACAACCAGTGACACCTGATCCTGCAACAACACAACAACAACCAGTGACACCTGATCCTGCAACAACACAACAACAACCAGTGACGCCTGCTCCTGCAACAACACAACAACAACCAGTGACGCTTGCTCCTGCAACAACACAACAAACAACCAGTGACATCTGCTCCTGCAACAACACAACAACCAGTGACATCTGCTCCTGCAATAACACAACAACAACCAGTGACGCCTGCTCCTACAACAACACAACACAACCAGTGACATCTGCTCCTGCAACAACACAACAACAACCAGTGACATCTGCTCCTGCAATAATACAACAACAACCAGTGACGCCTGCTCCTACAACAACACAAGACAACACAACAACAACAACCAATCACACCTGCTCCAACAACAACCAGTGACACCCGCTGCTACAGCAAAACAACAACAATCAGTGACAGCCGCTGCTACAACAACATATACAGTAGGTAGGAAATGTAACATAGGCTATTTAATGTCGACATTTCTTTTTTCATAATTTAAAAGTGAACCACGTTGTGAGATCATAATATTATAATGAACAAACGCGCGACGTAAGTGCATAAGCAAGAACTGCTACGAGGAAGACCAAAGCAATGACAAGAGCTAAGAACAACAAGATCTGATGAAGAACAAGAGCAAGTATGACTCATAGATCAGGTGGAAGTTGTTCACCTTGACCATATCCAGCAAGTAGATGTTCTGAGATCGACACACGGAGGCTGCTCGGTGGTGGTCAATGAGGGCGTTCAGGGTCTCAAACTTGACGACCCACAAGAAGTATTTGTTGGCCCCGTCCCTCAGCACTCGGAAGTGCTCTACTGTGCTTCCAATCCTGTCACACAGAAACACCAAACTACAACAATTTGTTGGCCCCGTCCCTCAGCACTCGGAAGTGCTCTACTGTGCTTCCAATCCTGTCACACAGAAACACCAAACTACAACAATTTGTTGGCCCCGTCCCTCAGCACTCGGAAGTGCTCTACTGTGCTTCCAATCCTGTCACACAGAAACACCAAACTACAACAATTTGTTGGCCCCGTCCCTCAGCACCCGGAAGTGCTCTACTGTGCTTCCAATCCTGTCACACAGAAACACCAAACTACAACAATTTGTTGGCCCCGTCCCTCAGCACTCGGAAGTGTTCTACTGTGCTTCCAATCCTGTCACACAGAAACACCAAACTACAACAATTTGTTGGCCCCGTCCCTCAGCACCCGGAAGTGCTCTACTGTGCTTCCAATCCTGTCACACAGAAACACCAAAGTACAACAATTACGACTGTTCTCGTATTGTAGCGGTGTGTTACACGCACGCACGCACGCACGCACGCACGCACGCACGCACGCACGCACGCACGCACGCACGCACGCACGCACGCACGCACGCACGCACGCACGCACGCACGCACGCACGCACGCACGCACGCACGCACGCACGCACGCACGCACGCACGCACGCACGCACGCACGCACGCACGCACGCACGCACGCACGCACGCACGCACGGTAGTACTTCAGTATACTATTTAGAAAGAGGTAGTATCTTCATGTTTACGAACGCATACACACATCTTACTAAGCCTATTATAGACTCACTTTACTGATAGCGAAAAATCGCCCGGTGAAGTTTCGCTGGTTCGAACGAGAAAGGCCCCGTCTTTCTGAACATGTCTGCCGTCAGAGTGCGTTTGAAAAAGGAGCTCTTCAGCCTCCTGCCGACCGATGCTGCCGTGGTACCAGCTGCAACAGGATCATTGCAGTATAATAATGTGGGTCTGCTTCCTTCAGCAATAGTGTGACGCGAACGTCCCCGTCTGACATGCAGCAGCCATGACGAGGAGACAAGTGAGAAGGAGTAGAACCAACAAAGGAATCAACAACTAATATCTGATCCGCCAGTTTTAAGACAAAATGTAATATCTTTAAGTGCAACTCTGACATTCACTGTAGTGATTAAAAGAGATTCATATTGTTGTATTAACAACAACAAATAACGTAAAATAATGTTACGGCAGAACTTGATAAATAAAACGTTATGTGACTAAAGTATAAACAGACATTAATACCTACGAGGGTTCAGCGTTAATATCAACAGACATCATGTTAGTGACTGAAAGCGTCGCATTTTAAGTAGTATTTTACCGATGTGATAATTGCATTTTAACAAACGCAAGCAACTTTTCAGACAAGCAACTTACGGAAATGGCTTCATTGTTATATAATTAACGGGCACGAAACCTGCTTCTCCGTCAATTTCCGCCTTATACCAATTCTTATCATCTTCCATATTAATAATCTGAAAAAGAAAATAATTTGTAATAACAGACAGGCAATAACCGCAGCACAACAGCTCAGTGACTCAGTCGGCGTTGTTCAGGATTTAATGCAGTTTATATAAATAATTGGTTCTTCGGAGTAGTCAACTGTGTGCGTGCGTGCGTGTGTGTTTGTGTGTTTTGATGTGTGCTGATGTGTGTCGATGTGTGTCGATGTGTGTCGATGTGTGTCGATGTGTTCTATGTGTGTTGATGTGTGTCGATGTGTTCTATGTGTGTTGATGTGTGTCTATGTGTGTCGATGTGTGTCTATGTGTGTCTATGTGTGTCGATGTGTGTCGATGTGTGTCGATGTGTGTCGATGTGTTCTATGTGTGTTGATGTGTGTCAATGTGTTCTATGTGTGTTGATGTGTGTCTATGTGTGTCGATGTGTGTCTATGTGTGTCTATGTGTGTCGATGTGTGTCTATGTGTGTCGATGTGTGTCTATGTGTGTTGACGTGTGTTGACGTGTGTCGACGTGTGTCGATGTGTTGTCTACCAGGGATGCAGGATGTGAATAAGCGGTACTGATAGCGGCTGTAGGCATAAACCAGATTCCTAACTGTCACATACAATGATACACAGAGAGCATATAGAACATGTACAGAGAGCATACAGAACATGTACAGAGAGCATAAAGAACATGTACAGAGAGCATAGAGAACATGTATAGAGAGCATAGAGACCATGTACAGAGAGCACAGAAAACATGTACAGAGAACACAGAGAACACGTACAGAGAGCATAGAGAACATGTACAGAGAGCACAGAGAACATGTACAGAGAGCATAGAGACCATGTACAGAAAGCACAGAGAACATGTACATAGAGCATAGAGAACATGTACAGAGAGCACAGAGAACATGTACAGAGAGCATAGAGAACATGTACAGAGAGCACAGAGAACATGTACAGAGAGCATAGAGACCATGTACAGAGAGCACAGAGAACATGTACAGAGAGCATAGAGAACATGTACAGAGAGCATAGAGACCATGTACAGAGAGCATAGATAAGATGTACAGAGAGCACAGAGAACATGTACAGAGAGCATAGAGACCATGTACAGAGAGCATAGAGAACATGTACAGAGAGCATAGAGAACATGTACAGAGAGCATAGAGAACATGTACAGAGAGCACAGAGAACATGTACAGAGAGCACAGAGAACATGTACAGAGAGCATAGAGACCATGTACAGAGAGCATAGAGAACATGTACAGAGAGCATAGAGAACATGTACAGAGAGCACAGAGAACATGTACAGAGAGCACAGAGAACATGTACAGAGAGCATAGAGAACATGTACAGAGAGCACAGAGAACATGTACAGAGAGCATAGAGACCATGTACAGAGAGCACAGAGAACATGTACAGAGAGCATAGAGAACATGTACAGAGAGCACAGAGACCATGTACAGAGAGCATAGAGAACATGTACAGAGAGCATAGAGAACATGTACAGAGAACACAGAGAACATGTACAGAGAGCATAGAGAACATGTACAGAGAGCATAGAGAACATGTACAGAGAGCATAGAGAACATGTACAGAGAACACAGAGAACATGTACAGAGAGCACAGAGAACAAGTACAGAGAGCATAGAGAACATGTACAGATAACACAGAGAACATGTACATAGAGCACAGAGACCATGTACAGAGAGCATAAAGAACATGTACAGAGAGCACAGAAAACATGTACAGAGAGCATAGAGACCATGTACAGAGAGCACAGAGAACATGTACAGAGAGCACAGAGAACATGTACAGAGAGCATAGAGACCATGTACAGAGAGCATAGAGAACATGTACAGAGAGCATAGAGAACATGTACAGAGAGCATAGAGAACATGTACAGAGAGCACAGAGAACATGTACAGAGAGCACAGAGAACATGTACAGAGAGCATAGAGACCATGTACAGAGAGCATAGAGAACATGTACAGAGAGCATAGAGAACATGTACAGAGAGCACAGAGAACATGTACAGAGAGCACAGAGAACATGTACAGAGAGCATAGAGAACATGTACAGAGAGCACAGAGAACATGTACAGAGAGCATAGAGACCATGTACAGAGAGCACAGAGAACATGTACAGAGAGCATAGAGAACATGTACAGAGAGCATAGAGACCATGTACAGAGAGCATAGAGACCATGTACAGAGAGCATAGAGAACATGTACAGAGAGCATAGAGAACATGTACAGAGAACACAGAGAACATGTACAGAGAGCATAGAGAACATGTACAGAGAGCATAGAGAACATGTACAGAGAGCATAGAGAACATGTACAGAGAACACAGAGAACATGTACAGAGAGCACAGAGAACATGTACAGAGAGCTTAGAGAACATGTACAGAGAACACAGAGAACATGTACATAGAGCACAGAGACCATGTACAGAGAGCATAGAGAACATGTACAGAGAGCACAGAAAACATGTACAGAGAGCATAGAGACCATGTACAGAGAGCACAGAGAACATGTACAGAGAGCATAGAGAACATGTACAGAGAGCACAGAGAACATGTACAGAGAACACAGAGAACATGTACAGAGAGCACAGAGAACATGTACAGAGAGCATAGAGAACATGTACAGAGAGCATAGAGACCATGTACAGAGAGCATAGAGAACATGTACAGAGAGCATAGAGAACATGTACAGAGAGCATAGAGACCATGTACAGAGAGCACAGAAAACATGTACAGAGAACACAGAGAACATGTACAGAGAGCATAGAGAACATGTACAGAGAGCATAGAGAACATGTACAGAGAGCATAGAGAACATGTACAGAGAGCATAGAGAACATGTACAGAAAGCATAGAGAACATGTACAGAGAACATAGAGAACATGTACAGAGAGCATAGAGAACATGTACAGAGAGCATAGAGAACATGTACAGAGAACACAGAGAACATGTACAGAGAGCATAGAGAACATGTACAGAGAGCATAGAGACCATGTACAGAGAGCATATAGAACATGTACAGAAAGCATAGAGAACATGTACAGATAACATAGAGAACATGTACAGAGAGCATAGAGACCATGTACATAGAGCACAGAGAACATGTACAGAGAGCATAGAGAACATGTACAGAGAGCATAGAGAACATGTACAGAGAACACAGAGAACATGTACAGAGAGCATAGAGAACATGTACAGAGAGCATAGAGAACATGTACAGAGAGCACAGAGAACATGTACAGAGAACATAGAGAACATGTACAGAGAACATAGAGAACATGTACAGAGAGCATAGAGACCATGTACATAGAGCACAGAGAACATGTACAGAGAGCACAGAGAACATGTACAGAGAGCATAGAGAACATGTACAGAGAGCACAGAGAACATGTACAGAGAGCACAGAGAACATGTACAGAGAGCATAGAGACCATGTACAGAGAGCACAGAGAACATGTACAGAGAGCACAGAGAACATGTACAGAGAGCACAGAGAACATGTACAGAGAGCACAGAGAACATGTACAGAGAGCATAGAGAACATGTACAGAGAGCACAGAGAAATGTACAGAGAGCACAGAGAACATGTACAGAGAGCATAGAGAACATGTACAGAGAGCATAGAGAACATGTACAGAGAGCACAGAGAAATGTACAGAGAGCACAGAGAACATGTACAGAGAGCATAGAGAACATGTACAGAAAGCATAGAGAACATGTACATAGAGCACAGAGAACATGTACAGAGAGCACAGAGAACATGTACAGAGAGCATAGAGAACATGTACAGAGAGCATAGAGAACATGTATGCGTTGAAGAGTTTTATGCACATATAAATATTTATTCTTAATTATACTAACGCAGTTATATTCCCGTTACGCTAGCGATATTGTATTATGTGAAGTTCTTCGCTACGCTCGAAGTGTCAAGTAAACATAAAATAAGAGGTTGACAGACATATGCTGAAAATAAAGTAGAACAGTAACATGCCTTTATTTGTGTGCCTTTGGTGAAGCTTAATTCATCCTTCTGTTGGCCTTGGAAGTCGTGCTTTCCAGTCGCTTCCATGACGCTGTCACACGAAACATCATTGTAATAATACAATACAATGCAATATACAATACAACAGACAACTTCTATGCGCTAAAATCCTCAGGAAACCCAAGCTCAGCAGCGCATCAAGACAAACGGTTTAGACAGTGTCTAGTCTGTTTAACAAATCCAGTTGTAAACAGTTGGGTTGATACGCTGAGGAGCTATGGAGGATAAGCGAGTTTAAAAAGGTGAGTTGTTGGCTGATGGCGAAATGCCAGTATATTTCCTGGCAACTGAACGCTAATAGACAGGGAGTGAATTCTACAGAGTTGGTTGCGGCAACTGAACTGAAAGCTCGAGTTCAGACGTCTGTCTTAACACTGCAACGGAAACTAGATCAGACGTCTGTCTTAACACTGCAACGGAAACTAGATCAGACGTCTGTCTTAACACTGCAACGGAAACTAGATCCGACGTCTGTCTTAACACTGCAACGGAAACTAGATCAGACGTCTGTCTTAACACTGCAACGGAAACTAGATCCGACGTCTGTCTTAACACTGCAACGGAAACTAGATCAGACGTCTGTCTTAACACTGCAACGGAAACTAGATCCGACGTCTGTCTTAACACTGCAACGGAAACTAGATCAGACGTCTGTCTTAACACTGCAACGGAAACTAGATCAGACGTCTGTCTTAACACTGCAACGGAAACTAGATCAGACGTCTGTCTTAACACTGCAACGGAAACTAGATCAGACGTCTGTCTTAACACTGCAACGGAAACTAGATCAGACGTCTGTCTTAACACTGCAACGGAAACTAGATCCGACGTCTGTCTTAACACTGCAACGGAAACTAGATCCGACGTGTGTCTTAACACTGCAACGGAAACTAGATCCGACGTCTGTCTTAACACTGCAACGGAAACTAGATCCGACGTCTGTCTTAACACTGCAACGGAAACTAGATCCGACGTCTGTCTTAACACTGCAACGGAAACTAGATCCGACGTCTGTCTTAACACTGCAACGGAAACTAGATCCAACGTCTGTCTTAACACTGCAACGGAAACTAGATCCGACGTCTGTCTTAACACTGCAACGGAAACTAGATCAGACGTCTGTCTTAACACTGCAACGGAAACTAGATCAGACGTCTGTCTTAACACTGCAACGGAAACTAGATCCGACGTCTGTCTTAACACTGCAACGGAAACTAGATCAGAATTTGATGGTCGAAGATGTCTGGATGAGCAGTGAATGTAAATATGCTGGTTGCTTGGGTGAAAGTGTTTGATAAATAATTGTGCAGAACTTTAAAATAATGCGATATCGGACAGGGAGCCAATGCAATGATTTATAAAAAGTGTGGGGGTATTTGGAAAAAATCAATACAAAAGGCCGTGTCCTGGTAACGAGGACTCAAGAAAGAGTCGCGAATTAAAATAACCATCCTCGACGTAGGCATTACGCAATAACCATTTCACCATCATGAGAATGTTATACAGGAGAATGTTATACAGGAGAATGTTATACAGGAGAATGTTATACAGGAGATCGTTATACAGGAGAACGTTATACAGGAGAATGTTATATAGGAGAACGTTATATAGGAGAACGTTATACAGGAGAATGTTATACAGGAGAATGTTATACAGGAGAATGTTATACAGGAGAATGTTATACAGGAGATCGTTATACAGGAGAACGTTATACAGGAGAATGTTATATAGGAGAACGTTATATAGGAGAACGTTATACAGGAGAATGTTATACAGGAGAATGTTATACAGGAGAATGTTATACAGGAGAATGTTATACAGGAGAATGTTATACAGGAGAATGTTATATAGGAGAACGTTATACAGGAGAACGTTATACAGGAGAACGTTATACAGGAGAACGTTATACAGGAGAACGTTATACAGGAGAACGTTAAACAAGAGAACGTTATACAGGAGAACGTTATACAGGAGAACGTTATACAGGAGAACGTTATACAGGAGAACGTTATACAGGAGAACGTTAAACAAGAGAACGTTATACAGGAGAACGTTATACAGGAGAACGTTATACAGGAGAACGTTATACAGGAGAACGTTATACAGGAGAACGTTATACAGGAGAACGTTATACAGTAGAACGTTATACAGGAGAATGTTATACAGGAGAATGTTATACAGGAGAATGTTATACAGGAGAATGTTATACAGGAGAATGTTATACAGGAGAATGTTATATAGGAGAATGTTATATAGGAGAATGTTATACAGGAGAACGTTATACATGAGAACGTTATACAGGAGAATGTTATACAGGAGAATGTTATATAGGAGAATGTTATACAGGAGAATGTTATATAGGAGAATGTTATACAGGAGAATGTTATACAGGAGAACGTTATACAGGAGAACGTTATACAGGAGAATGTTATACAGGAGAAAGTTATACAGGAGAATGTTATATAGGAGAATGTTATACAGGAGAATGTTATACAGGAGAATGTTATATAGGAGAATGTTATACAGGAGAATGTTATACAGGAGAACGTTATACAGGAGAATGTTATACAGGAGAATGTTATACAGGAGAACGTTATACAGGAGAATGTTATACAGGAGAACGTTATACAGGAGAACGTTATACAGGAGAACGTTATACAGGAGAACGTTATACAGGAGAACGTTATACAGGAGAATGTTATACAGGAGAACGTTATACAGGAGAATGTTATACAGGAGAACGTTATACAGGAGAATGTTATACAGGAGTGTTGGCTGGACATAATTATATCCCGGGTTGAGGAGATTCTCATCATCATCTCAGTCACAGCCCGTGGGGCCGTTGACATCATCTCAGTCACAGCCCGTGGGGCCGTTGACATCATCTCAGTCACAGCCCGTGGGGCCGTTGACATCATCTCAGTCATAGCCCGTGGGGCCGTTGACATCATCTCAGTCATAGCCCGTGGGGCCGTTGACATCATCTCAGTCATAGCCCATGGGGCCGTTGACATCATCTCAGTCATTGCCCGTGGGGCCGTTGACATCATCTCAGTCATAGCCCGTGGGGCCGTTGACATAATCTCAGTCACAGCCCGTGGGGCCGTTGACATCATCTCAGTCATAGCCCGTGGGGCCGTTGACATCATCTCAGTCATAGCCCGTGGGGTCGTTGACATCATCTCAGTCATAGCCCGTGGGGCCGTTGACATCATCTCAGTCATAGCCCATGGGGCCGTTGACATCATCTCAGTCATAGCCCTTTGGGCCGTTGACATCATCTCAGTCACAGCCCGTGGGGCCGTTGACATCATCTCAGTTACAGCCCGTGGGGCCGTTGACATCATCTCAGTCACAGCCCGTGGGGCCGTTGACATCATCTCAGTCACAGCCCGTGGGGCCGTTGACATCTTCCTGCCATTTCTCGTCGTCGCCGTTTCCCGTCGTTTCCCGTCGTTTCCCTCGCGGTCTGCAGACCTCCATTCGTTTATTGCCTCACGTTGTCGATACAGAGATTCTCAGCGAGTGGAAACAGTGGCCCCATCTAGCGGGCCTCACACCGACTAGTGGACCAGGAAGTACTGGGAACGAGTGCCCTCTCGCCAACCACTGCTATCATGTTATAGGGTTTCTGTCTATAGGGTAACATCGAAGGGTCGGTGCAGCAGTGGTGTATTTAGGGGGTCTGGTTGGGGGCGGGGGGGGGCAAGCTTAGTCACCCGTTAGTTTGCCAAGCAACATGTAGTGACGCAACAGATTAAGAAAGCAATCTTAACCCAAATTGGCCCATGCAGTGCCCCCCAGTACGTCACCGTGGTGTAGACATACTCCACTGACACTGACAGTAGGAAGGTCCGAGTAGTGGTCAGTGTGCCTTCAGTGATCAGTCAGTCATCCTTTGACCAGAGGAGTGACCAACGTGAGACTACACACGGAAACATAACAGGTCGTTAAGTTGTTAGCGAAACAAGCAAGTTCACCTCTTAGGTTCATACTTACGCAAGTCCAAATCAACGCGCGTCACGTAACTGAATTAACTTGTAAAGCCTAACTAGTCTGTGAATGTAGCGACGTTGGTGACAGTCTAGCGACGCTTGTGACAGTCTAACGACGCTGGTGACAGTCTACTTCCTTGATGACCCGAGAGCCGTGCTATGACGACTGCGCAAGACGGGAACTTCAGAACCTGTACGGCGGTGTACGGCGGTGTACGAACAAAAGTCTGTGCACTGGGCCGCGTCGGTTGCCTACGCGCGGTGTGATCGTCGCTACTCCCGGCTCGACCCCTGACCTAGTTCTACTATGTGAACGACCCCTAACCTAGTTCTACTATGTGAACGACCTCTAACCTAGTTCTACTATGTGAACGACCCCTAACCTAGTTCTACTATGTGAACGACCTCTAACCTAGTTCTACTATGTGAACGACCTCTAACCTAGTTCTACTATGTGAACGACCTCTAACCTAGTTCTACTATGTGACCGACCTCTAACCTAGTTCTACTATGTGCACGACCTCTAACCTAGTTCTACTATGTGCACGACCTCTAACCTAGTTCTACTATGTGAACGACCCCTAACCTAGTTCTACTATGTGAACGACCTCTAACCTAGTTCTACTATGTGCTCGACCTCTAACCTAGTTCTACTATGTGAACGACCTCTAACCTAGTTCTGCTATGTGACCGACCTCTAACCTAGTTCTATACTATGTGAACGACCTCTAACCTAGTTCTACTATGTGACCGACCTCTAACCTAGTTCTACTATGTGAACGACCTCTAACCTAGTTCTACTATGTGACCGACCTCTAACCTAGTTCTACTATGTGAACGACCTCTAACCTAGTTCTACTATGTGAACGACCTCTAACCTAGTTCTACTATGTGACCGACCTCTAACCTAGTTCTACTATGTGAACGACCTCTAACCTAGTTCTACTATGTGACCGACCTCTAACCTAGTTCTACTATGTGAACGACCTCTAACCTAGTTCTACTATGTGACCGACCTCTAACCTAGTTCTACTATGTGAACGACCTCTAACCTAGTTCTACTATGTGACCGACCTCTAACCTAGTTCTACTATGTGAACGACCTCTAACCTAGTTCTACTATGTGAACGACGTGCTCAAACTGCTCAAAATATAAATGCGTGCGTGCGTGCGTACGTGCGTGCGTGCGTACATTTCACTGCTACAAATATATTGTAATCCTGCAAGCCAATGTGATGTTATTTCCATAACCATTGCATGGTGTATTTTACTATGTTTACATATATTATGTAATTTTCACCTTTCGTATAAGTTACACAGGGCAATTTTCAAATAATATTTTCTTTAAATATAAAATAAAACTTATAAGAAAAGATATTTAAACCCATTTTGAAACCATAGCTCGCGCGCACGCACGCACGCACGCACGCACGCACGCACGCACGCACGCACGCACGCACGCACGCACGCACGCACGCACGCACGCACGCACGCACGCACGCACGCACGCACGCACGCACGCACGCACGCACGCACGCACGCACGCACGCACGCACGCACGCACGCACGCACGCACGCACGCACGCACGCACGCACGCACGCACGCACGCACGCACTGGTTCCTCGGCCCTATGGACGTGCTCACAAATCAATCCGCCTGATTCGCAAGATGGCGCCACTGAACAGCAAATCGCGGAATTCGAAACCGATAATAATAATGTGATGAAACAGTTTCAAGAGAAAATCTAAAAATAAGACGTTTCCTTGCGACGTCATTCTATGATACACGTAGGTGGTCCCCGCTTTGCCGTGCGGTACGTGCCACTGTTTTGGTTTCACTTCCGTGACAAAATAAGAATGTAGAAATTCATCTGGCGTAAACACAAGTCCCAACATTACGGCTTCAGCTAATCGCATCTTCCACGGTTGTTGTTTGGCATTTATTTTACTATTGTCTGCTGAGTAATAGTGGTGTTATAGAGTAATAGTGGTGTTAAAGAGTAATAGTGGTGTTATATTTAAAGTAGTTTGAGCCGGATAAATGCTAGCTGCGTGGTTGTTTTTAAAAAGTTCACAAATATATTCTTGACTAGCCAAAGATGTTTTTTTTTGTATCACATCGTAGCGTCATACAAATGTTTTGTTTCACTTCATGGTGTCGCACAAAATGTTTTGTTTCACATCGTGGTGTTGTACTAATGTTTTGTTTCACATCATGGTGTCTTACAAATATGTTTTGTGTCATATCGTGGTGTCATACGAATATGTTTTGTTTCACATTGTAGTGTTGTACAAACGTTTTGTTTACATTGTGGCGGCGTACAGATGTTTTGTTTCACAACGTGGTGTCGTACAAATATGTTTTGTTTCACATCGTGGTGTTGTACAAACGTGTTGATTACATCGTGGTGTTGTTTACATCGCGGTGTGATACAAACATGTTGTTTACACCGTGGTGTGATACAAACAAGTTGCTTGCATCGTGGCGTCATAAAAACGCATTGTTCACATCATGCAAGGTGTCACAAAGATGCTAAAAGCTAACATAAAAGAACACGGGGATTAGGTAGAGTTTGCACCATTAGTGTAAATATGTTCATGGACCATGTGGGCGATGCATTCCAACGGAAATAAAATTCTGAGGAAAACTGTCAGAAATACAGAGAAAAACATGAACATGTAATTATAAGCAATAATTGTCCCTGACACCTGGAGCTTGTTCCTGAACAATCTCGTTAGATACAGTGTTCTTCTAAAATGTGGTGTGCGTGTGCACGCGTGGTCTGTTGATGCTTTAAGTTTAGCTACTGTAAAGCGCTGTGAAATGTATTGGATGTGGCGCTATATAAATAAATATTTTTTCTTTCTGTCGGCCTACTTTCTGACCAGACTTTGTATTCTTAAGAACCCATTTATGTCTTCATTAAAGACATCATATTCTTACTATTCAAAACATGTACAAGACCCACATCTCTCCCATTCTCAGACGTTGGATATACAATGATCCCCTCTTATATGTTACTATTAAGTATACTGTATTTGTGCACCACTACTGACTATATATATATATACACATATATATATATATACACATATATATATATATATATATATATATACAATGATCCCCTCTTATATGTTACTATTAAGTATACTGTATTTGTGCACCACTACTGACTATATATATATATACACATATATATATATATACACATATATATATATACAATGATCCCCTCTTATATGTTACTATTAAGTATACTGTATTTGTGCACCACTACTGACTATATATATATATACACATATATATATATATACACATATATATATATATATATACAATGATCCCCTCTTATATGTTACTATTAAGTATACTGTATTTGTGCACCACTACTGACTATATATATATATACACATATATATACACACACACACACATATATATATATATATATATATATATACATATATATATATACATGTGTGTGTGTGTGTGTCTATGTAAAAAACAAACATCAACAAGTAACAAAACTTGATGTATGTTATATATACATGGACCCCGCGAAGGGCTGTTTTACTCCAATCACTTAACAAACAAATGCACACATTCACCTAGACAGGACAGCAACAGGACATTATAGGTCCGAGTGGCTGCCAGTGACTCTGGTCTTACAGCCAGTGACTCTGGTCTTACAGCCAGTGACTCTGGTCATACAGCCAGTGACTCTGGTCTTACAGCCAGTGACTCTGGTCTTACAGCCAGTGACTCTGGTCATACAACCAGTTACTCTGGTCATACAGCCATTCACGTCAAGAAGTACATCAGTGTAGGTACAAGCAACATCAGAGACATTTGTTCATTACCTATCATGATCACTACAAATCTTTCTAGTTGCATCTGTCATCAACAGTTGTTAATCTAGTGTGACAAACAAAGACAGCTCTGAACCTTTAAAATGATTGATAACTGCTGGTGACCCCATATCATTCTCATACATACACGCACACACACACGCACGCACGCACGCACGCACGCACGCACACACACACATATTCACACACACACACACACACTCACATAAACACCCAGTGCTTAATCTATTTTGTACACTCCACGTGTCACCACGTCTCACACACAAATACTGCGCTACTACAACTAAAACTCACCATTTACAAGATCATTCAGAACCCTTTCGCAGACACTGGCAACAGACGCACGACCTTACAATCTAAAGCTACTAGACACGCCAAACTGACATCTTCCACGCAGATGTTGTAACTTGGCTAAACTGTCAACGTGTCAAGCACAAGCTGTTCGAGTTATTTATATTATTACAAATGCTACAAAGGAATATCTAATTGATGTGAGACATTAAACCAATATCAACTATGTACCAGAGCAAACCCTCTGATGCTCTCAATCAAGTACCAAGCTAATATGGGTTAACTGAGGGTCCAACAGCTACAGCATATGATTTCATTCACGTTGGCACATAACAAAGTCCCAAGTGATGAATCACATTCAAGCGATGCCTACAGGCACACACAGACATTCTATTTGTAAGCCAGTACAAAGGCAGGGTCATTTCCCCAAAACTTATGATGGCAGATGACTCACGCCGAAACAACTTAAGTTGCCTCTTTCCTGGTGTGGACAGCTGCACGACGCGTCATGCACGAGCAGCCAAGCACGACCCTCACTCATAACACCAATTCTGTCGACCACGCTAGCAGACACTCTTACAGCTTTCTGTAAGTCTTTCCTTATTGTTTAGTGACTGGCAGCAAGTGTAGTGTCTTCACACACAGAGGGAAACCTTAATATTGCACACCCTCTGAGGCCACACACACAACCACGATGATCAACCCTCACAGCGGTAAACCCTTGCCGAGTACCACCTTTTGAAAGTATGCACCCTTTGAGAGTATGGAACTCTTAGAAGAGGATGCCAAATAGGCTGCAGATAGTTTGTAAATAGGCTGCAATGACCAGATTTTGTGATCACTGGCCAGGCACACACCAGACATCTACTGCTCTGTTCATATTCCTTGTCCTGCTACCTACAGCCACAAGCAGAGCTGTAGTCTAAGGCGCTGACTTCCATCCTTAAAACAAACTATGTATGTACACGAAGCAGTTGCCTTACTAAAATGCATATGTGGATGAAACGTTCATAATAGTTCATAATACTGCCTGTACTGTATATAGACTGCCTGTACTGTATATAGACTGCCTGTACTGTATATAGACTACCTGTACTGTACAACAGACTGGAGTGCAAATCTTCTCAACCGTACAGATAAGTAACTGACAGTGTTCCCTGCCCAAGAGGGGGTGCCAATGTTACAGACAGTGTTCCCTGCCCAAGAGGGGTGCCAATGTTACAGGCAGTGTTCCCTGCCCAAGAGGGGTGCCAATGTTACAGGCAGTGTTCCCTGCCCATGAGGGGTGCCAATGTTACAGGCAGTGTTCCCTGCCCAATAGGGGTGCCAATGTTACAGGCAGTGTTCCTATATGGATGGATGTTGTTACTGTACGCACAGAAACTATGGAAATAACCGGTCTTCTTGGGCAATGAAATCAAAAGTGGAACACGAATAAGTGAAGACAGGAAACACTAGACAAAGAGTGCAACATCACAACCGACAAACAAACCACTTGTCCAAGCCACGCGACATGTCACATGGCCCATACAAGACAGCCAATAAGTGATTGCCATCATTCTTATGAAGTCTGAACTCATGAGAATATGATTACGAAAACAGTGTGTTCACATGAACCTGCTAATTCACTGCAACCACTGGCAACAGTTGTAGTGTACAATTTACACTGTACAATAAGTACAAATAATTAAGATAAATTGTGAGATGTTCACTACATTATAACTAGATCACAAACTGCCAACCACTAACTTCATAATCTGTAGGAGCCACAGCTTGGGCTAGAATCTGTGCCACGTCATTGTTCACTTTGAATGTTTGCCTTGCAGGTGACGTCACACCTTGCTATGTATGTATACGAAAGTACGCAAAGCCAGCTCAACAGCACAACCCATATCTAGCAAGTATCAAGTCAAGAAAAAAAGACGGATACACATTATTGGCCCAGACACGTCTACACAATGTGTAGTGTTTTAGACAACACGGTTACAGATTAGGAGTTTGTTTCCAGGACAGACACTTGCTAAAATGAAACGGGCCAAGCTTTTTGAACATTTGTAATGTAAATTCAGTGTTTGAAACAACTACGCTGCTCTAGACAGAGTATTGGCTAGGACTGTATCTTACGGCCCAACCATAGACAGAGTATTGGCTAGGACTGTATCTTACGGCCCAACCATAGACAGAGTATTGGCTAGGACTGTATCTTACGGCCCAACCATAGACAGAGTATTGGCTAGGACTGTCTCCTACGGCCAAACCATAATACATGTTGACAGGTACAATAATGAATACATCACAGTGACGCCGCCACTGTGTCCTGACCAGCAACACTGTAAAAATATGATGTTTGCCTGGGTAGCAGCAATGTCCACGATTAAATAGGGTGCGAGCGCATGGCAGGGCGAGGCGCTCGGGGATCAGGCATTGGGCGCAGTCAGTTACCCGTGTAGGGTACGGTATAGGAGCTGGGGAAGAGGCCACGCACCAGCCTGTTTCCCTGCCACACTTCTCCCAGCCACCAGTTGGGGTCCTTCTTGTCAATTACTGTGATCACGTCCCCCGTGTGGATCTCCATCTCCTCATCGTCCTGTGGCTTGTAGTCAAAGTTCACACGTACCTTGTCCTGCAACCACATGACACACCGTTACACACATGACACACCGTTACACACATGACACACCGTTACAGAAGTGGCCCTTTGGCACAGAACTCTCAGGATAAGCTGGATATTACTGTATGACTGACAACATCAGTTAAACACATACATATTGTACAGAAATTATTTTAAAGATTTGTTTATGATTCGATACTATAAAAAAAAAAAATTATCAATCTAACAATAATCTTACCTGTGAGTTCTAATTTTTAACAGCCGTTCAGGAAACATAAAATCTGTACCTTACTCAAGTGATAGGTTCTTGAGTTTGCAGAGGTTACAAACTTTATTACTGTCATGTTGTACAACTTTTTGAAACAGAACAATTCCTAAAAAATACAGTGCAGATAAACATTCTTTAAATAATACAATTGGCATTCTTTATAACTGTAATAAATTTAATTAAAACATAATTTCAATGTAACTAATCATCATACAAGTTTGTTTGAGCACTGTGACAGTGAGGATAAGATCAAGCCCTTTATTCACTAATTAATCAACAGGTAAAGTCTACATTGCTGTGAGAGTGGAGTTACCTTGACCATGTCTTGTAGGTAGATTGTTTGCGACCGACTGACGGACGACGTTCTGTGATGTTTGACGAGATCGTTCAACGAGTCAAACTTGACGACCCACAAGAAGTATTTACCTGCTCCATCTCGGAGCACTTTAAAATGTTGTACGCTGTCGCCGAATCTGTTAGAAAGAGATGTATACGTTGAGCACCAAACAAGTGTTGCAGTGTGTTTTGCCTATGCACACGCATCATCTATATACAATTGATTTTACAGGAACAGTGGCCCCACACAACATCTGCATACAGTGGCCCCACACAACATCTGCATACAGTGGCCCCACACATCTGCATACAGTGGCCCCACACAACATCTGCATAGTGGCCCCACACAACATCTGCATACAGTGGCCCCACACATCTGCATAGTGGCCCCACACAACATCTGCATAGTGGCCCCACACAACATCTGCATACAGTGGCCCCACACAACATCTGCATAATGGCCCCACACAACATCTGCATAGTGGCTCCACACAACATCTGCATACAGTGGCCCCACACAGCATCTGCATAGTGGCCCCACACAACATCTGCATAGTGGCTCCACACAACATCTGCATACAGTGGCCCCATACAACATATGCCTAGTGACCCCACACAACATCTGCCTAGTGACCCCACATACAGTCGTCCCATATAACATGCATAGTGGCCCCACACAACATTTGCACAGTGGCCCCACACAACATCTGCATACATTTGCCCCACACAACATCTGCATACATTGGCCCCACACAACATCTGCATACATTGGCTCCACACAACATCTGCATACAGTGGCCCCACCAACATCTGCATACATTGGCCCCACACAACATCTGCATACAGTGGCCCTACACAACATCTGCATAGTGGCCCCACCCATTATCTTCATACAGTGGCCATATACAACATATGCAGAGTGGCCCCACACAACATCTGCATACAGTGGCCCCATACAACATAATATGCAGTAGTGGCCCCACACAACATTTGCAGTGGCCCCACACATCTGCATACAGTGGCCCCACACAACATATGCAACAGTGGCCCCACACAACTGCATATAGTGGCCCCACACAACATTTGCACATTGGCCCCACACAACATCTGCATACAGTGGCCCCACACAACATCTGCATAGTGGCTTCACACAACATCTGCATACAGTGGCCCCACACAACATATGCCTAGTGACCCCACACAACATCTGCATAGTGGCCACACACAACATTTGCACAGTGGCCCCACACAACATCTGCATACATTTGCCCCACACAACATCTGCATAGTGGCCACACACAACATTTGCACAGTGGCCCCACACAACATCTGCATACATTTGCCCCACACAACATCTGCATACAGTGGCCCTACACAACATCTGCATAGTGGCCCCACACATAATTTTCATACAGTGGCCACATGCAACATATGCATAGTGAACCCACACAACATCTGCATACAGTGGCCCCATACAACATAATATGCAGTAGTGGCCCCACACAACATTTGCAGTGGCCCCACACAACATTTGCAGTGGCCCCACACAACATCTGCATACAGTGGCCCCACTCAACATATGCATAGTGGCCCCACACAACATCTGCATACAATGACCCCACACATTTGTATACAATGACTCCACACATCTACACAGTGGCCCACACATCTACACAGTGGCCCACACATCTACACAGTGGCCCACAAACACTACAAACAGCTGGGAATGCAACAAGAGGACCCTGTGAGTTCTAAGGAGATATATCTTGGAAAACACTGGGGAAACTGCTTGTTGAAAATATTCCACAATCAACCCTCCAGAACCTTCAACATCCATGGAAGCCAATAACATAACATTATCAACAAGGCACTTATGGGAACGATACTAGCTGCATATTTACGCAGACCAATTTTTTTCGATTGCACATTTCACTGGCCACGTTTTTTGCTTGAACGTAGTGGGCAGTGGAAAAACACTGATGCCACCTATTATAGGTATAAGTCAAGAAAGTCAAACTGGAAATATTAAACTGAGTGGTCCAATGGTTAAAAGCCCACCTGTCTTGTGAGCAGCCTCGGTTTGATTCCTGGCCGATGCAACTATTTCTTTTGCTTACTAAGTTAGATTCACACATAATTCATTTTACTTGATAACATACTCACTTTACTGATAATGAGAAGTCGCCAGGTGCACTTTCACTGGGCCGCACCAAGAAGGCTCCGTCTTTCTGTTTGTATTTGCCAGAGGGTTCTCTCTGTAGCAAGACTTCTTCTCCTTCTCCCCGCGTTATTCCACTAATATACCAGCTGCAACAGATGGCAGTCTATGACATGCACTGTAAGCCACACAAATATAGTCATTCTCCCATGTCACTTTAACTAGCTGTGTTTTTTCATAACAGTTAACTGCAGATTGGTAGGTTTAAAGTTGATGTTGTCCGACAACTGTTGTGGTCTAGTGCATCCACGCACTACCATGAGGACATACCAAAAGAAATATATTGCTAAAAATCAGCATTCATGAAATTTTACTAAAATTCTCTGGGAGTTTAATGAGAGATGATCCATCAATATTAGATCAATTGTCTATTGTGTATGTTTCGAAGTTGTCACATTAGTTGTGTCTACATAACATCAACGTGATGTATAGAAAATAGTTACTGGAAGTCAAAGACTTGAGATTAACATAACATAATGGAAATAGAATAGTCTTTCAAAGGTTATGTAACAAGCATATTATTTTCTCTTGCTACAAACAGGAACTATCCGTCAGATGAGATACTTACGGAAATGGCAACATTTCTATATAATTGACAGGCACGTAACCCTCTTTTCCATCTAGTTCAGCTTTATACCAGTTCTTATCTTCTTCCATATTGATAATCTGGAAACAAAATGGGTTCAGTTAAACACCAATATATTAATCTTCACAATTATATCCATAATTCAACAAAATTATTTTAATTAATGAATGCATTAGGAATGCCAATTCAACAAAACACAAATTTAATTTACAATTATGCTGATTATAGTTATCATAACAGTCTAGTTATTATTATATTTGCATAAAATAATAATAAATTACTAAAATAAAAAGGTTTGGGAGGGAGTGCATGTGTATGTTTTGGCCAAAATGCTGGTGGTTAATACTAATTAATTCGCTTGAAACAGCCATTTAGAAATAATAATTTTTTTTAAAAACATTGCCACCTGTAATTTTTAAATTATGTATTCATATCACTGCAATTTAGTCAATCCGCAATTAAACAGAATATCTTAAGAAATCGTTTAAACTCAAGTAAACAAATTGTTCATCTATTTGTAAGTTGTAACCGAACCTCCTGAGATATGTGTCAACTTTATTGTTAAACATATTCACACTGCTAGCAGTTACACAATCTGTAAATAATTTGTTCCATTCATTGATTGTCCTCTGTGAGAACGAGTACTTCCTGATATCCAATCTACACTGAAAAAATAAAGCAACAAAGCCAACACTTAAGCCAAATTTAACATGGATCTATTGTACAAACACGATTATGACGTCACCACCAAGTTGATTTACTCAGCAGACTTCATTGGCATGTCATTCTGTTGACTTCATATCTAAATATGGCTGGGTTTTCCCGTGAATAAGGAAGTGCTATTTTTATATTAAATGGAAATTTTATTAATATTCCCTTTTATTAGTAAGCATTTCTGTATGTTCCTTGTATTAGAGCGTAGGATGGTTTATCCCACATTTAAATCTTATCCTAGGACAGTTGTTACGAGTCAGAGTTGGAGTCATTTTAATTATAAAGATACTCTTGTGTGCCGAATAAGCATCCCTACAAGCGTATTTATTTGATGAAAAATGCCACTCTATACGCACCTTATTTGGCATTATACTGTTATTAAATTTAGACATTTGTGCCAGCCTATATTCTCCAATAAACGTGGCAAATTATGCAGGGTATACATTTTAGGAGAGCAATCGCTCTCACTCCCTATTGTTAGTGCTAATCAATCATCCACGGAGCGATTTACCGCTCGTGGTAAAATCACCTGCTCCCAAATGGAGCCTGTGTGTGGCTCCCTCTGACGTTTTCATCCTTTCGAACGACAGTCGTGAATTTATCTGGATGCTGTGCTTCTGAGGATCCTAGATTTGGATCCCGAAGTGTTAGGCCATTAGATATCCGTGATTAGATTAATCAATCAGAATCCTTAGTTATCGGGAGCTCGACATGGTATATTATTAGTTAAAATGGCAAAAGGAAAAAACAACTCTTCGCCAATTTGGCGAAACGCTTTTACGGCCACGTTAATGCGCACTGTTGAGTAAGCGGCAGTGAACCCGTGAATCATAGCTGCCCGCCACCCGTGGAATTGTTTTCGCGCCCCCAATCTATAATTGCCCGGTGATAAGCCAATGGTTTAATTGCTCTCGGCGAAAGTTTGCGTCCTGCTGGGCAGCTACAAAATAATATTATAACCTGTAAAACGTGGGAGCTCACTTCCTCGCAGTTTTTCAGTTTGTTATCGGTTAAAATGATTCATAAATGTACTTTGGCGGACGAATATTGTGGAAAGAAACGACAGAAAACGACAGCCATGTTTCATCAAGGCGGACTAGTCCATACGTTTTGCATGGCTTATGCACGATAGCAAAAGCCACGTCTTTCGCTGAAAAATATGCGTGCATGCGAAAGCAAAGAACGTGTTTGTCACCGGGAAGGACTGCGCCAATTCCAAGGAGATTTTTGCCAACCACCGGAGATCGACGTTGCTACGAAAGCGCCCGATGGACTTTGTGAATGGGCCTTCCTGGATTCACTGGTTTAGTGAAACAGGTGAACATTCGCAGAGACCAGAATAGTGGTGGTGGACACTTGGGGCGACACTTGTATGGTGACGTTCTCTGTGTTGGAGATTTGCAGTGACAGTGTGTGAAAAATGTTCTTGTTTTATATTTATAATTAAACATTGTTCTATTAATTTATATTGGTGTTACGTTTTATTGTGACTATGTTTAATATACGTATATTATGTTTACATAATATGTTGTATATTAGGCCTAGTAAAAAAGAAACTAGTTTCTCGTCCGAACTTTTTTTAAAGGAAGAGGGAGGCCCTTATTATTTACTATTTATGAATTTTTCTATTAGTTTAGAAGATGCCCGCCATGTCTTAGATGCTCACGTACTGTTGTTGATTAAAAGACAAGCTGTAGTTTTTTTTTTCGATGCAATATGGAAGATGCCATAGATGTATATTACTATATAGCCTGTCATTCCATTATCAGATACATTACTTTTTAGCTGGAATTGCAGATCAATAGAAACATTTCTGTAGATGTACTATGGCACATACCTGTTACACCGGAAAACTACTTAAATTGACTAGAAACAAACAAGAAGCAAATGCAATGTTGAATGTATTTATGAATGTCTTGTGTAGGTTTGGCCATGGTTTCATTAGTTTGTATCACAGGCATACAACTGACTGGCATTTAATAAATGACATTTATACTGATTAAGACTGGAATTATATAAGTGAGTCTGCGTAAAGACTAATGCAAGGCATCATCATTCGAATCTTATTTTAGACTCTGTAGAATGCACATACATCCTTATACCTTGTATGATGAATAACGAGTGAACTGAAAGAGTATAACAGTACTTCGTACAGCAAGTTTTGGACAAAGATTTCTTCACAGAACCCAAAAAACTTTTTAAAAAAATTTTTCAGTAGTAAATAAAAAAGGAGGCGTAGACAAAAAAGGAAGTGCACGGGGACGAGAAACTAGTTTCTTTTTTTACTTGGCCATATCACATTATTTTGTGTCACATTTTGTATTTTGACGTTTTGCTATCTTAGTGTCTGCTAAAAAAATGGCTAAACAAAATCTCATTTGGCTAAAGAAATTTTGATACCTTTAGCCAAATTGGCTAAACAGATTTTACGCCCAACGTTAGCCTAGCCTGTAATAATAATGGTAATAATAAATTATGTAGTCAAATAACTAAAATAATTATCAAACATTTATTTTTGACATGATTTTTGACAATGATTATGGTAATGATAATGGATGTTCACTTCATATGGACTCCAACCCTGCTACGAGTATTTACACTTGTTACACACCAGTGCAGGAAGAACTGTTACACCAGTGCAGGAAGAACTGTTACACACCGGTGCAGGAAGAACTGTTACACACCGGTGCAGGAAGAACGGTTACAGACCAGTGCAGGAAGAACTGTTACACACCAGTGCAGGAAGAACTGTTACACCGGTGCAGGAAGAACTGTTACACACCGGTGCAGGAAGAACTGTTACACACCGGTGCAGGAAGAACGGTTACAGACCAGTGCAGGAAGAACTGTTACACACCAGTGCAGGAAGAACGGTTACACACCGGTGCAGGAAGAATTGTTACACACTGGTGAAGGAAGAACTGTTACACACCAGTGCAGGAAAAACGGTTACACACCGGTGCAGGAAGAACTGTTACACACTGGTGAAGGAAGAACTGTTACACACCAGTGCAGGAAAAACGGTTACACACCGGTGCAGGAAGAACTGTTACACACTGGTGAAGGAAGAACTGTTACACACCAGTGCAGGAAAAACGGTTACACACCGGTGAGGAAGAACTGTTACACACTGGTGGTTATCTCTGTGGGGTGTTTGGTTGAGGGGAGTAATCACTACAGCCACATATTCATCCATACAGAACAATTGTTGGCCGAGACCTGAACTACAGTGCACTCTCACTACATGGAACAATTGTTGGCTGAGACATGAACTACAGTGCACTCTCGCTACATGGAACAATTGTTGGCTGAGACATGAACTACAGTGCACTCTCGCTACATGGAACAATTGTTAGCTGAGATGAGATGTGAACTACAGTGCACTCTCGCTACATGGAACAATTGTTGGCTGAGATGTGAACTACAGTGCACTCTCGCTACATGGAACAATTGTTGGCTGAGACCTGAACTACAGTGCACTCTCACTACATGGAACAATAATGTTGGCTGAGACATGAACTACAGTGCACTCTCGCTACATGGAACAATTGTTAGCTGAGATGAGATGTGAACTACAGTGCACTCTCGCTACATGGAACAATTGTTGGCTGAGATGTGAACTACAGTGCACTCTCACTACATGGAACAATTGCTGGCCGAGACATGAACAACAGTGCACTCTCTCTACATGGAACAATTGTTGGCTGAGACCTGAACTACAGTGCACTCACGCTACATGGAACAATTGTTGGCTGAGACCTGAACTACAGTGCACTCTCGCTACATGGAACAATAATGTTGGCTGAGACATGAACTACAGTGCACTCTCGCTACATGGAACAATTGTTGGCTGAGACCTGAACTACAGTGCACTCTCACTACATGGAACAATTGCTGGCCAAGACATGAACAACAGTGCACTCTCTCTACATGGCACAATTGTTGGCTGAGACCTGAACTACAGTGCACTCACGCTACATGGAATAATTGTTGGCTGAGACCTGAACTACAGTGCACTCTCACTACATGGAACAATAATGTTGGCTGAGACATGAACTACAGTGCACTCTCGCTACATGGAACAATTGTTAGCTGAGATGAGATGTGAACTACAGTGCACTCTCGCTACATGGAATAATTCTTGGCTGAGATGAGATGTTAACTACAGTGCACTCTCGCTACATGGAACAATTGTTGGCTGAGATGAGATGTTAACTACAGTGCACTCTCGCTACATGGAACAATTGTTAGCTGAGATGAGATGTGAACTACAGTGCACTCTCGTTACATGGAACAATTGTTAGCTGAGATGAGATGTGAACTACAGTGCACTCTTGCTACATGGAATAATTCTTGGCTGAGATGAGATGTTAACTACAGTGCACTCTCGCTACATGGAACAATTGTTGGCTGAGATGTGAACTAGTCAGACCCGGGTTCTTAATTGAATTGGAATTGATCATAAAAATGCGGTAATTTGAATTGAAAAAAAATCAAAACAGATTGAATTGGAACTGAATTCGAATTGATTCCAGCAAAGTGAGATGAATTGAATAAATTTACAACGTTTTTCTATATAAATACACATGTATGAATTACGAAATATATGTTTTTTGGTCAAAGACCAAAATAAAACAACCAACAGCAGAACTCCCAAAAAGGATATGTCACCTGACAAAACATGGCTGCATTCTTTTGTTCAGCAGATCTCTCATCTCTGCTCTCTCAGTCCCTATGTACCCCAGTTTTACTAGCAGCATAGAACTGAGCTACTAATTGCAGGTTGTGCCAGGCTGGCAGTGACCACTCAGGCTGGCAGTGACCACTGACCACCAGAGACCACAGCTACTGTTTGCTGAGGGGTGGATTAGCACTTGCCAATGTCCAGGGTTCAGTATCCCGTGTTCTTTAGCCATACTGCAGGTTGGCACCAGACTGTACTGGTGCAGGTTGTCTGTCTGTGAATATTGTAGTAGACTCTTCATTGCAACTGCTGGACAGTGCTGTGCTGTTTGCTATTTTGGTCAAACGTTGGTACACTCACTACCTATAAATTATATACCTTTTGTAATGTATTTTTTTTTTATAAATTACTAAACTTTATTTAGTCGCAAATCACAACTAAAGTGCCAATCAGATGCCAATGTTGCCAACTGAATTGGAATTGATATATAATTGAATAAAAATTAATATGAATTGATCCTTTTTGTCAGTACATTGAATTGAAATTGATCCTTTGTAAATACACATGAATTAGAATTGAACTGAAATTGATAAAAGTGAATTGAACACAGCTCTGACTACAGTGCACTCTCGCTACATGGAACAATTGTTGGCTGAGACATGAACTATAGTGCACTCTCGCTACTTGGAACATCTGCTGTCGAAATCCCCATTCTGACGAGATAGCGAGTGTCCAATGTATGTAAAACAACAAACACAAGCCCAGTTGTGCCCATACTTCATACCCCAAATTATGTATTTTTAACGGTCATCAAACGTGGCCACCACTTTTGAAGAGAACGAGAGAGAGAGACACAGACAATGTTAGGGACAGAGGGAAAATAGCATACCTTTAGTTTTGCGCCTTTGCTGAAGCTTAATTCATCATCTGCCGTTGCCACGAAGTCATGCTTTCCACTCGCCTCCATTTTTAACTGTAAACACATGAAATCAGCATTTCACGAGTCAAAAAAATTGACAGTAAAAACAACACTTTTGACTCGTTTCATTCAGCCTTCAAGCTTCGGGTGTTCATAATTACAATGTTATTCATCTAAGGCCTATGTAAAGTTTATTTGTGTACAATTAAGACTTGTTTAATATCTTCATACTGATGGGTGCTGCATTAGCGGTTGCATAAAATCATACAACCGGGGGTTGGTGCTGAGAACCAAGGCCAAGTTTTACTTCTCAGGCTCCAACAAAATCAAGAGTACATAGGAGTAAAATCTCATTCAGAATGATGATCTGACCTAATCGACCTTGAAATGGCCATCATTTAGGCTGACAGTACATAAATGGATGTACTTAAAAAATCTTCAATCTACTTACGCTCTGAATGTGGATAACAAAAATGATTGTGAATATTTGCCAAGGAGTAGTTTTTTATTTAAATTTTATTAAAATTATTTATTAAACTTTGTGAACACATGATTCAACGTCAGTCTCATCTCAGAAAGGTAATTATTATGGAATGTCATAAAATCCTCAGTACAAGATTATGTCATTTTCACACAAACCTGAAAATAATTTTGTGCAAGAGATCAATATTCTAAATATTTTTAAACCAGTTATTTCATTGTTTTAGTGCAAAGAAATTGTTAGAAATTTGTTTTTATATATTCATTATGCTATCATTTGCTATGTGACATTTAAATGGTATTAAGAAGCACAGAAAGTACATTTTGTGAGATCACACTGTCTCATTTGTCGAAGCGCTGCCATAAACAAATGACACTTGCACAAAAAATTGCCTTGCTGTGTCATTGTCTGCTAGGTGGACCATGCATGCCGTTCGCTGGCAAGTAATTAATTATTATTTTTAAAACAAGATGTGCCTTTTGTGAAAATAAACATGCCTTTTAGACACACATTTCAAATGGAATTTGCCATTTTTTGAAATGGGAAATTCATCAATTGGTTATGTAATTTACCTTTTTGTAAATGGAATTTTTTTATTATCTTTTTGTAAACAGAAAATCTATGTTCTTAAATGTGGGGTGAATGAAATTCCCAAAGTTTAGAAATGGCCTCAGCCATCAGGTGGACTCGACACCTGGTGCCCTTAACCTCAATTATCCAAGCTCAGGGATGTTTTACACACCAGAACCTGGAATCAAAGTGTAGGGTCCGCTGTGACGGAAATTATATATGCACTCAGCTTTTCATCAAATTAGAGCAAACTTGTTATCACTTTATATGGTGCATTTGAAGCAACTTTAAACCTTGATTATGTACAACTGTCACACTTAAAAGTTATATCATACAAAATAATAATGTTATAGCACTTGTAGAATCTCAATAATGATCCTGATAAGCTGCTGGCGCTTCATGGTAACCCCAACACAAAGTGAAGTATGCAACAATCAAAACATCTCTTCAGAACCAGACTCTTCACGAAGGCAAGCAAGTCAGATATGGTCCCTTAATTGACAGTCTTCTTCTTCCATTATTTCACTACCATCACTATGTGTACGACAACGTGAAAGGTTTTTAAGAGAGTCCGTCTCTAGAGTTTGTGAGCCCATCACAGGTTTTTTCCATTTCCCTGGGTGGGATCTTTTACTTCTCCTGGCATACACACCAAGTAGAAGGAACCAACGGCTTTTACTGTCCCTTCGACCAAAAAGCCTGATGCTCTACCACACGACTACAGTGCCCCACTTTCTACTGTGCTAGAAAGCATAACAATATGCTTGATGGTTGATGATACACTCCCTTTACAGCTAATCACAGCTAAACTGGGAAGTACTGTAGAGACCGAGATCACCAGGTTTTTTCCATTTCCCTGTGTGGGATCTTTTACTTCCCCTGGCACAAACACCAGACAGAAGGGACCAACGGCATTTACTGTCTCTTCCGAAAGATACAGGCACTGTGGGGTGAATGAAATCAGCAGGTGGCTTCGAACCCCGGTCCCTTCGACTGAAACTTGAAAGCCCGAAGCTCTACCGCACGGGTCACACGACCACTGTGCCCCACATATTCATATTATGAATATTTGCGTATGAAGTGACCACATGTGACAGTTGTGTGTTTTATCCAGTATAACATGCTGACTTAGCCTTAGGCTATGATAAATATTAAACTTACCGCTACCGGATAAAAATGCACCCGATTACCGATATTACGATAAAACACCACAGAACCTGCGCACCTTAACAATACAACGTTAGCCTCATTCCATTCCAACAGAAATGACATAGTTGTTAATGGGACATCCTGTTAATGCAGGCAAGTTATATGTCCGTAACAGTACGAGTCGGTAAACGCGGAAACAATCCAGGAAGTGGTCTACGCCTGACAAAAATCTCAAGCAGTTCCCAAAGGCAATGTGAACGTCACTAGCTACTAGTACATTTTACCATTTCCTTGGGCATTAGAGGATTTATTTCCCCACATGCTAACACTTTAAATATAACAACCAACAGAACAGATGGATCACTACTCACCGATATTTAGTCACAAAGTCATGGAACAACTTTTAAAACCGATTCAATCGCTCATAGACACACCATACAAGTATGGCGGAGAAGTCAACACGCACGCAACGGGACAGCGAGAATTAGTTAAAATGGTCCTACTATTAATTTTTTGGTAAAAATAATGGTATACGCTACGATTATTTTTAGAATTTGTCATATGTTTATTTTGTGTGTAAATTTGTTAAATAAATATAAATCCTACAGAGTATGTCCCATGAGCACAATCACATCATCAGCAATTCGTCAAGGCCAACATGGACGCCGACACGGCACATGGGGTTAAACAGATAGATAAAGTGGGCGTGTCAGCGTATCAAAATCGCGACGGAATTTTATACACGTATATCCTGTCGTGTTGTGCTGCAACAGTTGCTGAATCGGGTATGAGCGCCACAATGGATTAGTATTTGACTGTTTTTTTAGACTTCATCTTATTGTTTACACTGTGGCAGGGACACGTGTTTGCAATAGATGCCGATGGATACAGCCAGGTCAAAACGGCGCCATTGGCAGTACAGTCAACAGTGCCAACACAACAGTGCCAACACCATTTTTTGGCATTCAAAAATAATTATTTCAACCATTTATTTTATCGCCAGAACGATTTGGTTTTCAAATTTTTTCTGTTTGTGGGGCGCAGTAGGTTGAGACCGAGTCCTGCCTCCGTGTACTGGTCATAACGGCGACAGATCCAAAACGGCGACAAATCCAAAACGGCGACTAACCAAAACGGCGACAATCCTAAACGGCGACATCCGTGGTCAAAACGGCGACAAGTCGAGTCGAAACGGCGACAAGTCGAGTCGAAACGGCGACACACTTTGGTCAAAACGGCGACACAAATAAATAATCATCGTGTATAAGCGTCGCGTACTCATGCAAAAATAAATAAATAATAATGGTGTGTATACCCGACGTGGATAAACCCTGATGTGAGGTACACTTGGTTAAATTAAATTATGTTATAAGTGACACAAATAAATAATATAAATGTGTATAGCTACGGCATGTGTCTCCGTTTCGATTGTCGCCGGTTTTTTGTTATGTCGCTCATTAGTCAAAAATGTAATTCCAAACAACCGTGGTGCATGCATAAAACAAAGGCCAATAACTTGCACAGCAGTAGGTCGGAAAGGTTTTGCGAATGTCATTCAGCTTACATTTCGCATCAAAACTGTGGCTCAATTTATAATATATTTCATTTCATTGTGGACAAAAGACAGCAATCAGCATATAATTGGTAATGAGCGGCCAGGCGTCGTTCCTGCTAGTGAGTGAGCGGAGCTGGAATGTATCATATATAGTAGCGGGGTAACCAATAGACACGTGCCTAGGAACAACGAAGGTCAGAGGTCCACAAAATATAGGTAATCCGAGTACGGTTTCTCCAGACTGAATATTCACGAAATAATCTTGTATCTCTTATAATGTTTAACTGACATTATAGGTTTCATTACGCGAATTATTTCAACCGTAACGTTAACGAACACGAACAACTTGTGATAATAATATAATTTTTTTGAGACTACCATTTCTATTTAGCATCCTATCAAACTGTTAGACTTTATGCTGATTTATGCTTTCTGTATGAACCCAGACTGTGCCACATAAGAGATTAATAAGTAAATTGGATAGCTTCAACATTAGGAACGAAATAATACATTGGATTGTAGCATTTCTCACAGATAGAAAACAAAAGGTGGCTGTGAATGGACAAGAATCAAAATGGCACAAACTGACTTCTCTGTTCCTCAGAGTTCGGTTTTAGGACCACTGCTATTTGTGTTATATATAAATGACTTACCAGAACTAAGAAACTCTGAAACATTTTTATTTGCAAATTATATCGAGACTTTTAGAACTATTACATATAAAAATGAACAATGGAATATTGTGCGCCACCAAATTACATCATACATCCAATCGACAAAATTGAAAAACATGGATTTAGGAGTCATTGTAGACACAAAGCTGTCCTTTGAAAGTCACATTAACCAAGTTGTAAACAAAGCAACAAAGATGACAAAAATAATTTGAAGAACTTTCCAATTCCTAAACAAAGATATGTTCTTGCCATTTCATTTACTGGTTTCAGCAATTGGGACTGCACTACACTGGTCCATGCACCTTTGCACACGCTGCCACGAGCTGGTCGATGGAGCGCTCCTCCGCCACGTATTCGTTCCACAGCTTAAACAAACGAGCTTGATAGCGCAGGTATGTCACCCGCTGGTGGCGCTTAAGCTTTCGCTCTGACACAAGGCGTGCCTGAATGGTTACGAGTTGCGCCTCTTGGAAGAGCAGATCGATGAGCAAATACAGGTTGAGCTGGCCGTTCTTTGCTCGCTCGTTCAGGCGCCTGTGTCAGCCCTCAACGTCATTATTGGTGCGGATCGCCCGACCAAACTGTGACCATGCACTGGGCGGCCACAAGGCGCTCTCAATCCATGTGTGCAGGGTGTACGTGAAGAGCTGACAAAGAGCCGGTGTTGTCGCTCTCTCGTTCAAGCGTACAAAGACGCCGGGAATTTCCTCTTGCGGCAGAAGCGGCAGCGTTAGCAGTTTCCTGCATACGTCTCGTGTGCCCGGTTCTTCGCGGTAGGCGATAGCCAGTCCACACTGTTGTGCCTTTCGCCACACCGCCTGTGTCCAGTGGAAGGCGCAGCCCTGTTTCGCGACTTCGGGCAGTACCTGTTCCGCTGCCCGCCACATTGCTGCCTCGAAGTCGATGACCAGGCGCTCAACTGCCGGGTCGTCTGGCAAGGCGCGAAGCACGGCTTCCAGCACTTTCTTGTAGTCTCGGCGCCGTTTGCCGCTCATCATCACGAACATGACTGGAACCTAGAACCGAATTGCATAAATAGATGTTGTACGGTTAATAAATCATCATTTGAATTAATCCCCGACCTTTGCCGATATTTTGTACGATAACTATATAGGCTAGGTCACCACCGTTTTCACATTGTATATACATAAGGTGGCTTTGTCCCGCATAAAACATTTTAACAACGTAGCCAACAAGAGTACGTTTTTCATGACTATTGCAGCATTTATTATTGCGCAGCTTAATCACGCAATCTACGCTCTGTCGGTTCTGTCAGTCAATTTCGGCACACATTTATCAAATATACCTGCTTCGTGGTGTTTCCGCTTTTCAGGAACACGTGAATACTGAACAGTTGCGTGAATGGCCTCTTTACCACAAAGAACGTAGCGTCTGCATACCTGAGACAAACGAAAATAGAAAATTGCAAATGTATGAATTAATTAATTTTCAACTAAAAATTGGCATGGAGATGGTAATTTTTATAGAATTAATTAAGTCTACCGCAAAGATAACAATAGCAACATTGTGCTCTGATGTATTACGCTAGTAAAATGATAGTTTGTAAGGTAAAGATTTGCTGGACATATCTGTATCAGCGTACCAATGCTTCTCGCGTTTCAAGAGTTCCAGCATGCGGTCACGTGCGAACAACAGGTGCCGCCTGTCGTCCACTCTGATGTCGCCACGCAAGAAACTATCTGGCACGAAGTCTTCGTTTAAATGAAAGTCAAGGTCGTCTGGGTTGCGTGGTCGCACGGCCGCACGCACACGATTTGCTCGGCGGGTGAGATTTTCCGGATTCGGCAGCGATGTCCCAACAGGCGCCTGACGATAAGCCTCTTCCACTAAGCTTGCGGCAGCGGCGAACACGTGGTCTTTGGCATTTTGCTTTACCTATATTTAAAATAACAACGTACATTTCAACACGAATAAATACTTTACATAGGGCTATCATAAATACTGTACATGTAAAACCGAGTGACTAGATGTGGAGGGAGCACCAGCTTTATACCCGTTCCTCTTAAGCCACTTAAAAGAGTGAAACCTAACTTTGATTTGAAGGTTTTGAACTCGTGGCATAAACTGGGGTGACACGCAAGATCTACTCAGTTGATCATTTCCTTTCAAACCATTCATCGGAAACTTGGTTAGTAATGGATTAGCCTTTTGAATGGTTGTCATACAAGCAGGCCTTCGCGTCATCAAAGGGAAGCCAAGCTTATAGTGGATAACCCAATTTGGTTCGCTGCTGATGTTCAACGCATCGCCTCGTACAATTGGCAGGTGTGAATAACAAACATTGCTGCACATCCGCGATCCGGGCTTACATCTCATGAAAACCGATATTAAAGAACCTACGCAGATGGCTTCGTTGCGCTCAAAAACAATACTGATATAGTTAGGGTATGATATCATGATGGCATTTTTATTTCCAATAGTAATACCCACAACATATAAAATTAATATAATATAATATTTATGCAATTCATTAACCGTATAAAGTTACAATTATCATCTTCATTTATCTGGTTTGTTGCCGTTCCGTTGTTGCCGTTTAGGTTTGTTGCCGTTTTTGTCGCCGTTTTGACATACACAATATTTGTCGCAATTGACCAATGGTTGTCGCCGTTTTGACCAATGGTTGTCGCCATTTTGACTTATGCCTTGTCGCCGTTTTGACCACGATTGTCGCCGTTTTGGTTGTCGCTGTGTTGCCTTGTCGCCGTTTTGGTTGTCGCCGTTTTGGATCTGTCGCCGTTTTGGTTGTCGCCGTTTCGACTTGTCGCCGTTCTGACCTGTATCCCTGCCTCCTGAGACTGAGTAGCTTTAATTAGGTATAGGTATATAAAAATGATCAGATGATCATTTAAATGGTTTCACAGGATACAGTGTCCTGTAAAGTTTATAAAACTTTTGGAATTTGGTTGATATCTACATTATTTCCGAAGTTATTCCACTTTTTGATCTCTGAAAATTAGCATTGTTCTCTATTCAATTTGGTTCCATTTCTTGTGACCCGGAATGCTGAGGACTGTATTTCATTGATATAAAAATAACAATAGTTTTTAATGTATTGAACATATTGATGTGAAATTTACTAAATTTGAGGGCAATAAATCAGAACATTTAGGGCAGTTATTTGTAACTCCTGAAATGATAGCAAAGAAAATTAAGAAGATGAAAGACAATAAATCACCTGGAGTTGATGGAATACCATCACCAAAACTGCTTAAGGAAATTGTTGAGCAAATTAATACACCACTTGCAAAATTGTTTAACTTGTCACCAGAAGATTCCTTCAGAATGGAAAGAGGCAAACATTACGCTATTTAAGAAGGGATCGAGGAACAAGCCAGAAAATTATAGACCAGTGAGTTTAACATCAGTTGTATGTAAATTACTCGAAACATTAATTAGAGACCTTGTAAAACTTAATAAAAATTAATAACTACATCTCAACATGGGTTCCTAAAAGGAAGGTCATGTCTAACCAACCTCTTACTCTTGAGTGCCGAATAAACGTCCCTGTATGGGTATTTATTTGATGAAAAATGCCACCCTATACGCACCTTATTTGGCACTATACAATTATTAAATTTTAACATTTGTGCCAGCCTATATTCTCCGATAATCGTGGTAAATTATGCAGGGTACAATTTTTTGGATCCCGTGCTTCTGAGGATCCTAGATTTTTATCCGAAGCGTTACACCGTTAAATTTCCATGATTAGATAAATTGATCAGAATCCTTAGTTCTCTGGAGCTCGACATGGTATATTATTAGTTAAAACGCCATTATCACCTCGTAAACCGACCGCCTCAAACCGGTCGTAACCGGCTGGCGGCGGTTTCCCCTGGCCCTGAAACGGGCTTGCGTATTCAATTCATAAAACTTTATTGTCCATTTAAAAACGGAAAATTCCCCGGTTTTCCGCAGATACAAAATGCGGTTATTATATCTGCTGTACCGCGAATACGAACAAAGTTTATGCATATTCGGCAGAAAAAAATACGGTAATCCGAGTAGTTTTCTAGGGACGCCTTGGCTTCACGTCGAGTAAAAAAATTGCTTCGGCGCTAAAAAAGACAAATATACTAGTGACTTTTTCGCACTGTACTTTTATTTGTTTTGAACAATTTGCCCCCCTGTACTGTTATTCGGCACTATACTATTATTAAATTTGACCGATTTACCACCCTATACTTTTTTTTGGCCTATACGTTTATTTGGCACTCAAGAGTATGTTTTTTGGAAGAAATTATAAAGTGGGTAGATGACGGGTCACCAGTGGATGTTGTCTACTTAAATTTTCAGAAAGCTTTCGATAAAGTGCCACATCAAAGATTGTTGCTTAAACTAAAAGCCCATGGCATAGGTAATGATGTAATCAACTGGATAGAAAAGTGGCTTACACACAGAAAACAGAGAGTAATAGTAGATGGTGAGATTTCAAACTAGAAATCTGTTTTGAGTGGGGTACCACAGGGATCAGTATTAGGCCCTATACTGTTTTGAAGATGACATATCTAGCAAAGTATTCACATTTGCAGATGGCACAAAAGTATTCAGAAAGGTTACTAATGATACAGATAAACAAAGTTTACAGGAAAATCTAGATAAATTAGTTAAATGGTCAGAAAAATGGCAAATGTTATTACATTTTGGGAAGTGTAAAAGTATACACATAGGACATGGAAATATGGACGAGGAATATAAAATGGGGGATGCTCTACTAGGTAGAACCACACAAGAAAAGGACTTAGGAGTAACAATTAGTGCTGACAAGAAAGTTTCAGAGCAATGTGGAATTGCTGCTTCGTAAGGAAACCGAATTCTAGGGCTAATTAGGAGAACTATCATGTATAAGGAGAAACAGCTAATTGTACCACTGTACAAAGCAATAGTTAGACCACATTTGGAATATTGCATTCAAGCATGGATGCCATATCGTAAAAAGGACATAGACAAGCTAGAAAGAGTACAATGAAGAGCAACTAAAATGATTCCAGAATTGAGAGACCTTAGTTACGAAAGTCGCTTATTACAATGTGGTTTGACAACACTAGAGACCAGGAGACTAAGAGGAGACCAAATAGAACTGTTTAAAATAGTGAATGGTTATGAGGATGTTGATAGGAATATGTTCTTCAAACTTAAAGAAGGCAGTAGAACCAGAGGACACAAAGCAGCATTAGTTAAGGAGCAGTGTAGGTTGGACATGAGAAAGTACTCTTTCTCACAGAGGGTGATAAATGAATGGAGCAAACTGTCAAATGATTGTGTTAATGCTGGTAGTGTGAATATGTTTAAAAATAGAATTGACAGATATCTGATAAGGGCGGGCTACACATAGATGAGAAAATTGTTGAACTCTCAATAAGCCAATGGCTTCCTTGTCCACTTGCCATCTGGAACTTGTTGTTTGGGATGGTAATCTTGTTAAATCTTGAAATAAAATATATGTGACCCAGAAACGAATGTTAGTAATATATGACCTTGACATGACCTAATTAGTTGATATAATTTATTTAACCTTTGACCTATTTACATGGAGTAATGCATTATTTTGTTGTAATTAATTAGTAAATGGTTTTATTAAACCTTTATGGGATGGAAATTGTCTATGTATTGACTTCAGTGTCATATGACTTGGTAAATCCATATTTTGTTGACCTAATTAATTGACCTACATTTCACATTTGACCTATTTACATGGATTAATGGGCTAATTTAGCTGTTATTTAATAGGTAATGGGCCTATTTAACTTTTAATGGAAGGAAAATGTAAATTTATCAACTTGAATACTATGTGACCTTGTAATTTTTACATTATCTAATTAGTTTCACACTTGACCTATTTACAGGTAGCATGGTAGTAAGTTGGTCCACCCATACAGGGCTAGGGGCATCAAAATAATTGTATGTGTTTAGATTATACTACAGTTAATTGTAAATATTTCGCCATGTATTAATTATCAAAAGGTTATACCATGTTATTCAAAAGCAACTATTTATTTCGATATGTACATACTTTTCCTCAGAAAACGCGTATATACGTTCATCATGTTTTTATTTCTTGCAGGCAAATGCAGTAGTGTGTCAATGTTACACAAGCACACCGTCTGAACATACAGCTCATGATTTTGTTTATCATGTTAAATGAGTGTATGGCAATAATTTCCATGTGTAAGAGTGTATTGCTATCGTAGACGCCAGCACGTTTGTCAAAACCAGAATTGATCATTTTGATGTCGCTCATCGATGAACGATGAATCTATCTCAAATTGTCATTGAAGAAAGGACCAGTTGTCCTGAGATGAAGTCTTATATGATGTTGCAACAGTGCATGCAGGGTTATCCAAGGTGTTCATCATTCGATTCATTGGTATCGTAACAGCCGATTGTAATCCATTTGAATCACAAACTTGCTGAAGTCTGTACACACAAGTTGCTGTTGAATACCTTTACCTGTAACAAAAGTACATTGTATAAGAGTAAATCTGGCACAAACAAAAACTGGATCTTCTAAAATCTAAGATGTAAAATAATAATGTGTAAAATTAAATAACGATAATTAAGAAAATATACAAGTTGGCATAAATGATCACTGCAAATTAAAATGAACAAAACATAAATAGTGGCAGATATTAAGTATAAAATATGCATAATCAAATATTAAAGTGAAAAGTATATGCAGCTTTAAAAAATTATTACTTGGTTTTTAACAGTGAGCACTGGAAGGCGACTGAACATATAGGTATATACAAATCAATTTTTTTTTTATTCGTAATAAAGTGTTCGTTATAAATGCATACCTTAGAAACACTACACAATTCACACCAGTTATTACAATTTACGAATTATATAATCGGTAAAAAAGTATGCAGCAAAACGCAAAAAAAAAACAATAAAACATAATTTCTGACATAACAAATAGTAAATACTGCTGTACAAACTACAAAAATACATATATAACAAATGTTATAAACAAAATGTGCTAGCAGTTAATTGTTGAAATTTGGATTCTTTGGAAAAATGTCATATTCGCGTATTGCAAAAGACACCATGACGATGTCAAATCATCTTGCAAAAATTTACTTTTCGGAATATAAAAAAAATATTGATACATAGGCAAAAATAATACAGTTACAATAACTTTTATCAACAAAACATGCAATTATTTAATTGCAGAAATACAGATGTCAACGGATTACTATGCATCGAAGGGTGTTTAAAATATACATTCACACGAAGCCACCCACTAGCTTCCGAACGACAAAACATAATAAATTAGCATGCACCGGGTCATGTTGCCCGTGTTTCTCTGTAAAACGGCAGCTGTGCACTGCAATAATATGCACATCATTTTAAAGCTAAGTCATTATTGTACTGTTCTTTTTTATTCATATAAAATTCTTCTTTCTATTATATCTGCTTTTTAACAAGTATTCGCAAAACAAAACTTGTCAACTAAAAACAGTGACGCCATCTGGCGGAACTTGATATGCTTGGCTTAGGCTTAGGCTTGGCTTAGGCTTAGCGGTTAGAACGTCGGCCTCTCAATCGAAGGCCGTTGCTGCCATTTTTAATCTTTGTCTTTGGCAATTTCTTTAACCCCACGTTACCACAGTTCACCCAACTGTGTAAATGAGTACCTGGCTACCGACAGAGTTGGATATATATATATATATATATATATATATATATATATATATATATATATGAATGAATAGTCTTCATGCAATAATTGCAGTGAGGCTGAATGCTTCCTAAAAAGTCGACATGGTGTTGGAATGAAGGCGGGGGGTTAAGTATAAAGCGGTTTGAACTGTCCCAAGGACTATGTAGGAACAGACCTTTAAAGTGGGAGATTCTTGTAAAATCTCAGTTTTCCTGGTGGGTGACATGCATGGACCAGGGCGACCACTAAACATCTGGTAGTTCTAAGAAATCGATGCAGCTAGACTTCCGCTATGTCGTGTTGAGTGCTTTCGACTGAAATTGAAGGGCCAATGGGTATATGGAAGCAACGCAAACTCTCTGAACAAGAAGGCTGCCGAGTCAGAATGGGAAAAGTTGAGTAAAGAAAGGCTAAAATATGTTTCATAAGTTGAGTTTAGATACAAACAGCATGGCCACATCCTATTGGCAAGTATAGGATTAGGCATTTTGTGACTGAATATTGCAAGACCACAACTACAAGCACTCGTAATATAGGGTGATCTAACAGTATATGGCGCGACCCATGAAATAAAGAGACTACATGTGTTCAACAAGGTTTTTCTAGTTAACCACTGGCATGATATTCTTGATTGTTTCATATGGTTATGTTTGATCAACTCGTAGGTGCATTAATGACATTTGTTTCCCTTTGAACCTATATATTACATTCACCACTCAGGCTCATGAGTCTATTTATGTAGTTAGATAAAAAATTTACATTTTAAGCACACTCTAATGTTGGGTAGTATTTTATCACCGCTGCCTGTACCTGAACACATAAATTTTATACCATATGAACTTTACACTGGCTGTAGGCCTGACCACAAACTTATTTAATGATCTTCTACATTTTACTTGTAATTCACAGAAACGTAATTTTATTTACGTATATATATATATATATATGCAGTTTAATACTCTTCATTTAACACTTCTTTATTTTAAATTTATTGATATGCAATTTAATGCTCTTCATAAATTTTAAATATGTATCTATATTTATTTATATGCAATTTAATGCTCCTGTACTAGTTATTTATTGTATTTAATCTTTTATACTTTTTTATTTACTATGTATACCTAAACTATTCAGCCACTACGTCTGCAAAGCGAATTAAACTTTATTATTATCTATAGATGTAGGCAGCAGCAAATATTTAAGATGCACACATCCGTGTTAAATATGCATGCGAACTGGGTGCTCAGAAATGTAAAAATTTCAAACATGATCTGATGCTTAGAAGCATATATTTCCATAATCTTACTCCAGAAACATGATCCAGTGCATACAAATACAAACAAAGAAACATATTATATTTCTTCTTTTTTGTAACCTTTCCTAGCTTAGGACAAGTTAAGAATCAACCCCTAAAACAAAACTACTTCAATTTTAAACGTTCAGCTTAAAAAAGGCCACCAACAATGAAAAATAAAATAAAAACACCCCAAATCTCCAAAACCCTAAACTGATGTCACTATTGTTGTTCTTGCCAGTGACCTACCCCCTTGACCTTACGAAGACCCGACTGCAGGTCCAGGGAGAGGGTGGTGCCCCATCGAAGAAGAATCCAAACGTGCCCCGATACAGGGGCATGATTAGAACGGCCTGTGGCATCGGTACTTAACTTTCTTTGTGTGCTATATATAGTATTTGTATTATTTTGACAATCTAGTATTTTGTGTATCAGTGGTTGTGGTGGGTATAGATATGTTGTGTATATATGATTATTAATGTTTTTTATAGTAAATGTTTTTGTTTGGATTGATAGATTAATAATTACCAATATTTATTATGTACATTGACTAAGTACCTGCAGGGTCGTCCAAATCTGTCCAGAATCTGCACTGGTTTCAGCAAAGTTACGTACAGTTCAAATACTTAGAAATATGTATTTCAAATTGCATCTTTTTCTTTACTCATAGGAGCGAGGTGCCTTTTATGTTATTGCCTCATTAAACAAAATATTACTGCAACGTTGTTGGAATGACTGGTGATGATTTCAGCTCGAGAGGAGGGTCTGCACAAGTTGTGGCAGGGCGTGCCTCCAGCTATCTACAGACACCTGGGTATGTTTATCTCAGTCACACAAAAACACAAAAAGCACAGTCACAGCTTCTGTAGTGATGTAGCTATCTGGAACAGACCCAGTGACAAATATGAGGACGTTGACCAAACAATCCAATTCCTCACAGAGCGAACTCTAATATAAAGTTATCTGTTTAAATTTATATAGCACATTATGCATATAAATTTTTTACCTAAATTTTGTTGCTAAAATGCAAAACTTCTGCATTGTCCCACAAATAGGTTATTTGGAACAGTTGTCCCACAAATAGGTTATTTGGAGTACAGTTGAGAACAATTAGGTACTGACAACAGAAATATGAACCATTTTTTTAATAATTTTATTCATGATAAACCTTATAAAATATACATTTTATCTTCCTAAGGGTCGTGATTTTAAAATAGATAACTACTATATAAATGCATATAAATAGTGCAGAGCCTAACACTAAATAATGTGAACTAGTAAAGTGTAAAATTTAATATTCATTTAAAATATAAAAATCACAAGTTGAGTAAAACGTAAAAAGTGTGTGATTTAAGAAAAACGGCAATGAGTGAAACGTATAAGAAGAATACGTTTGAATGTGTTTCTGCTGATGCTAAGTCAGATCACTGGCATTGCATTGGTGGACAAATGTCTGCATGTTTGTATGCGAGACAGATATATTAACATTTAACAAGATTGTTATCCAAAGCAGAACAACCCATATGCAAGTAGACAAAGAAGACAAGTAGACAAGGAAGACAAGTAGACAAGGAAAACAAGTAGACAAGGAAGCCATTGGCTTATCGAAAGTCCAACATTTATTCATCTATGAGTAATGCTTGTAATTACGATAGACAAATGTAATTAATCCACAGTAAAAGCTTATTTAAAATTTATGACAAACATATCCCATGTATTTTAGATTTGTTTAATTTTGGCCTGTTTCAGTGTATACGGGATGTCGGATCGGACTGTACGAGTGGATCCGGGAGAACGTCCTGGGACGGAACCCAGACGGCACCTACACATTCTGGTAATCAGCATTAACACATCCACCAGACAATCCGTGTTTCTCTGTTAGATGATACATTCTGGTAACGGTTACTTGTATTAACACATCCATCTAACAGAGAAACATGTGTTTCTCTGGTAGATTTGACAACATTTTTACTAATAACCTAACTATTAATAGCACAGAAACTTGTTCCGGTATATTATTTTCAGATATATCAGATCATTTTCCTGTGTTCTACATTGATATGATAATGATAATAATCGTTGTTTAACACATGCATAACTAAAAGGCTCTATGCCGACCAGAACATAGCAAGGTTTACAACAAGTCTATTTAATGCTGACTGGTCTAAAGTTAATTCTGAGCTTGATGACCCAAATAATGCGTATGCTGCCTTTCTATTCAGAGTTTGGTAACCATTATTCTAACTGCTTTCCTGAAGTAAAGGTTAAACTAAAATACAGTAATAGAAAGCCATGGCTTTCAGATGGTTTGAAGACATCCATAAAATAAAAAAAATTAATTATTTGTTTACTATAAAAAATCACCTACCCTTACTAATGAAACCAATTATAAGGTATATCACAATACATGATTTCCGCCACCAACCCACCATCTGACGGCAGCGACAGGAACTAACAATTTGGATAGCACCCAAAACCACTGAAGCCATGCAACCGTTTTCCCATGCTATCGATTGATGTGTGCCACACGGGATACCTTCAGAAATATGAGCAAAATGCCATCTACATTTGGAATAAACGCCATGTTTTTGGATTCATTGAAAAGTTAACATGTTGCAGTTCCTGAATTGGTAAGTATCTTAGCATTTTATATTTTCCTTTGACTAGAAATGCGATTTACAAACAGTGTTTTAATTTTTCAAGTTGGCTCAAAGCACATGGCGGAATAGATCTGGGTCAAAGTTGCCCAACCCCTTATGTCCTGTAGAGTGATTCACACATTTTTAGATATAATTATTTACATGATCATGACAATTTTTAGGAAGATAAATTATACTATTCAGAAAAAAAATGTTCAGCCCAATTATATGATTATGTCGGCACAAAATCAGAGCACGAAAAGTTGCCATGTTTGTGATATAACTTGACGTGGCCACATACATTTATAGATTAGAACTTGTTAGGGAGACTCCATTTTCTGACAGCTCAGTTTCCTGCGTGTTGTTTATCAGTGTTTATCACTGTTTATATCATGTATGCGTATACAAACAAGGCCATATGTGTAGATCTGGCTCTGTTATCATGTTTATAATTTATGAAACTCAATAACACTTGATTTTTTTCAATGTCAATGATAAACATAACATAGCATAGTTTATTTGGTAACTATCAGTCATAGTACCTGAGTACAGCCAATGTGATATAAGAGAAGACATACACGATAAAAAGCCTAATTTAAAGGCTTACACATATAGGGATCGAATGGTATTAAATTGTGAAATATGAATTGTTATTACTGGTTATCTTTCTGATACAAGACAATAAACATTTTCATTTACCAACATATTTTCTTCACAAATGTGCATATTCTATCATTGATTGTTTAATTATTCAATGTATCAATTTATATTTTTAGAATATATGGCTGCAAGATGGATATCAGAAAGCCCTTGAAGATATCAGAAAGCCCTTGAAGATATCAGAAAGCCCTTGAAGGAGAATAGTAAAAGTAAAGAGGGTTGTTGTGTTCTGGACAGCAGCTCACCAGGATATTTGACCGACAGTGGAAAAACTGTGACATTCCATGATCTGCCAAAGTATGCAAAACTATTCAAAATATGGATTGTGAAGATTGGCAGAGATGTTGGACTGTTATTCCAAATCACATCTCACACAAAACACTGATATGTTCTCGTCATTTCACTAACTTTCAGGGTAACTTATCGTAGCCAAATATTCCAGAAACCTGACTCCATTCCGTCTCTATTGAACAGGAACAATGGTCGATGGAGAGAGAAACTAACATAAAACAGTTCAACAACTGTCTCGGCAACTGTGACATCTCATGAATGAACCAGTACAGTCACAGCCACAGGGACTCCCATAGATCAAAGCTGTACTCTTGAATCATCACCTGAACCTGTCAATGACAACTGTCTCGGCAACTGTGACATCTCATGAATGAACCAGTACAGTCGCAGCCACAGGGACTCCCATAGATCAAAGCTGTACTCTTGAATCATCACCTGAACCTGTCAATGACAACTGTCTCGGCAACTGTGACATCTCATGAATGAACCAGTACAGTCGCAGCCACAGGCACTCCCATAGATCAAAGCTGTACTCTTGAATCATCACCTGAACCTGTCAATGACAACTGTCTCGGCAACTGACATCTCATGAATGAACCAGTACAGTCGCAGCCACAGGCACTCCCATAGATCAAAGCTGTACTCTTGAATCATCACCTGAACCTGTCAATGACAACTGTCTCGGCAACTGACATCTCATGAATGAACCAGTCACAGCCACAGGCACACCCATAGATCAAAGCTGTACTCTTGAATCGTCACCTGAACCTGTCAATGACAACTGTCTCGGCAACTGTGACATCTCATGAATGAACCAGTACAGTCGCAGCCACAGGCACTCCCATAGATCAAAGCTGTACTCTTGAATCATCACCTGAACCTGTCAATGACAACTGTCTCGGCAACTGACATCTCATGAATGAACCAGTACAGTCGCAGCCACAGGCACTCCCATAGATCAAAGCTGTACTCTTGAATCATCACCTGAACCTGTCAATGACAACTGTCTCGGCAACTGTGACATCTCATGAATGAACCAGTCACAGCCACAGGCACTCCCATAGATCAAAGCTGTACTCTTGAATCATCACCTGAACCTGTCAATGACAACTGTCTCGGCAACTGACATCTCATGAATGAACCAGTACAGTCGCAGCCACAGGCACTCCCATAGATCAAAGCTGTACTCTTGAATCGTCACCTGAACCTGTCAATGACAACTGTCTCGGCAACTGTGACATCTAATGAATGAACCAGTACAGTCGCAGCCACAGGGACTCCCATAGATCAAAGCTGTACTCTTGAATCATCACCTGAACCTGTCAATGACAACTGTCTCGGCAACTGTGACATCTCATGAATGAACCAGTACAGTCACAGCCACAGGCACTCCCATAGATCAAAGCTGTACTCTTGAATCATCACCTGAACCTGTCAATGACAACTGTCTCGGCAACTGTGACATCTCATGAATGAACCAGTACAGTCGCAGCCACAGGGACTCCCATAGATCAAAGCTGTACTCTTGAATCGTCACCTGAACCTGTCAATGACAACTGTCTCGGCAACTGTGACATCTCATGAATGAACCAGTACAGTCGCAGCCACAGGCACTCCCATAGATCAAAGCTGTACTCTTGAATCATCACCTGAACCTGTCAATGACAACTCGATGGAATCACTCCACACACACACACCATATATCTGGAGACACAGTTGAAACGTGAGAAAGCTCATTCTGATCATACAACAATGGCAAAACTTGACAAGGAGAGAGAGAAGACGAGATTCTCAATTGAACAATTCCAGGATAGTAACAGTGATATATGTTATTTCGCTGGTTTCCCAACATACAAGACATTAGAAGAATGTTTCAGGCTTCTGAATCCAGTCAACAATATAATGTACATATGTCACAGCAAGAAAAGAATTCTGAGGATGCAAGCAATATAGTACATGGATCAGTTCTTCCTGGTATTAGTATGACTGCGATTGGGTCTACTTATGAGAGATCTTGCACAGCGATTCTCAATCTCAACAACATCGGTTGATCGCTACTTCACTGCATGGATAAATTACATGTATCTCTGTCCTGGTTCCATTAATATATGGCCCTCAAAAGAATACATCACGTCTACAATGCCCGAGTCCATGAAAGAGAAATATTCAAATCTTGAATGGATCATTGACGCATTCGAGGTCCAGCATCCAGCATCCTTTACTGCAATCACAGTCCTATTGAAGCCACAAGAGCAGGAACACTGAAAGGCTTGGTGGCATGCACCCCATCTGGGCAGGTGGGATTCATATCCAAGTTTTACACTGGAAATATATCGGACAAAGAATTAACCATGAGGTGTGGTTTCCTGAATATACCCCACAATCAAGGAGCCATGTGGTTGGTGGATAAGGGTTTCCTGAATATGCCCCACAACCAAGGAGCCATGTGGTTGGTGGATAAGGGTTTCCTGAATATTCCCCACAACCAAGGAGCCATGTGGTTGGTGGATAAGGGTTTCCTGAATATGCCCCACAACCAAGGAGCCATGTGGTTGGTGGATAAGGGTTTCCAGATTGCGGAATTGGCCCAACCCCTTAGTGTGTCTGTTAACATGCCATGTTTTGTTAGTGACAGGAAGCAGATGACAGCAGAAGAGGTGTTCCACACACAGACTGTAGCTAGCATCATACAATGTACAAATCAGCATCACTGTGTACCACTGCTGGAGGCCTAGCATCATACAATGTACAAATCAACATCACTGTGTACCACTGCTGGAGGCCTAGCCTCATACAATGTACAAATCAGCATCACTGTGTACCACTGCTGGACGCCTAGCATCATACAATGTACAAATCAGCATCACTGTGTACCACTGTTGGTGGCCTAGCCTCATACAATGTACTAATCAGCATCACTGTGTACCGCTGTTGGAGGCCTAGCCTCATACTATGTACAAATCAACATCATTGCGTACTGCTGCTGGTGGCCTAGCCTCATACAATGTACTAATCAGCATCACTGTGTACTGCTGCTGGAGGCCTAGCCTCATACTATGTACAAATCAACATCATTGCGTACTGCTGCTGGTGGCCTAGCCTCATACAATGTACTAATCAGCATCACTGTGTACCACTGCTGGAGGCCTAGCATCATACAATGTACAAATCAGCATCACTGTGTACCACTGCTGGAGGCCTAGCCTCATACTATGTACAAATCAACATCATTGCGTACTGCTGTTGGTGGCCTAGCCTCATACAATGTACTAATCAGCATCACTGTGTACCACTGCTGGAGGCCTAGCCTCATACAATGTACAAATCAGCATCACTGTGTACCACTGGTGGAGGCCTAGCCTCATACAATGTACAAATCAACATCATTGCGTACTGCTGCTGGTGGCCTAGCCTCATACAATGTAATAATCAGCATCACTGTGTACCACTGCTGGAGGCCTAGCTTCATACAATGTACAAATCAGCATCACTGTGTACCACTGCTGGAGGCCTAGCCTCATACAATGTACAAATCAACATCATTGCGTACTGCTGCTGGTGGCCTAGCCTCATACAATGTACTAATCAGCATCACTGTGTACCACTGCTGGAGGCCTAGCCTCATACAATGTACAAATCAGCATCACTGTGTACCACTGCTGGAGGCCTAGTCTCATACAATGTACAAATCAACATCATTGCGTACTGCTGTTGGTGGCCTAGCCTCATACAATGTACTAATCAGCATCACTGTGTACCACTGCTGGAGGCCTAGCCTCATACAATGTACAAATCAGCATCACTGTGTACCACTGCTGGAGGCCTAGTCTCATACAATGTACAAATCAACATCATTGCGTACTGCTGTTGGTGGCCTAGCCTCATACAATGTACTAATCAGCATCACTGTGTACCACTGCTGGAGGCCTAGCCTCATACAATGTACAAATCAGCATCACTGTGTACCACTGCTGGTGGCCTAGCCTCATACAATGTACAAATCAATATCATTGTGTACTGCTGCTGGTGGCCTAGCCTCATACAATGTACAAATCAACATCATTGTGTACCACTGCTGGAGGCCTAGCCTCATACAATGTACAAATCAACATCATTGTGTACCACTGCTGGAGGCCTAGGACAGCTACTTCCATGATGGACTCTGCTGCTATCCACTCAACTCGAGGTCTCTGCCAAGTCATGGGCATTGAGGTTTTGGAAAGGTCATCTGGAATGATTGTCGTGGCCGACTTTGAAAAGTGGCTGATTTGGTATAAGAGGGCCATGAGATGGTTGCAATACCCTGATTTACTGGCAATGCAAGTGCAATTGGCCGATATCCACATTGAAGTTGATCTGATTTATGGCACACCAGATCTTGTGAGGTTCATCATTCTTCCTCTGACTGGGGAAGCATTTAGACTTGAAGTATATGTGCTCTTTGTCACTCGCACATGAAATGTCATAGAGGTACAAGGTACTTCTCAGTGAAAAAAACGGTATCCCTTGGTCTAGGGCCAGATACACGTCCTCTTCTGTGGCTGGTCGAAATCCATCTTGAAGGCACGTTTCCCGAATTGAACACATAGTCATTGATGTGAATGTCATTGAAGGAAGTCCCTGGTGGTATAGCCCTCTGTCAGCCAAACGTAGGTTGATGTGAATGTCACTGAAGGAAGTCCCTGGTGGTATTGCCCTCTGTCAGCCAAACGTAGGTTGATGTGAATGTTACTGAAGGAAGTCCCTGGTGGTATAGCCCTCTGTCAGCCAAATGTAGGTTGATGTGAATGTTACTGAAGGAAGTCCCTGGTGGTATTGCCCTCTGTCAGCCAAACGTAGGTTGATGTGAATGTCACTGAAGGAAGTCCCTGGTGGTATTGCCCTCTGTCAGCCAAACGTAGGTTGATGTGAATGTTACTGAAGGAAGTCCCTGGTGGTATTGCCCTCTGTCAGCCAAACGTAGGTTGATGTGAATGTCACTGAAGGAAGTACCTGGTGGTATTGCCCTCTGTCAGCCAAATGTAGGTTGATGTGAATGTTACTGAAGGAAGTCCCTGGTGGTATTGCCCTCTGTCAGCCAAACGTAGGTTGATGTGAATGTCATTGAAGGAAGTCCCTGGAGGTATAGCCCTCTGTCAGCCAGACGTAGGTTGATGTGAATGTCATTGAAGGAAGTCCCTGGAGGTATAGCCCTCTGTCAGCCAGACGTAGGTTGATGTGAATGTCACTGAAGGAAGTCCCTGGAGGTATAGCCCTCTGTCAGCCAAACGTAGGTTGATGTGAATGTAACTGAAGGAAGTCCCTGGTGGTATAGCCCTCTGTCAGCCAAACGTAGGTTGATGTGAATGTCACTGAAGGAAGTCCCTGGAGGTATAGCCCTCTGTCAGCCAAACGTAGGTTGATGTGAATGTCACTGAAGGAAGTCCCTGGAGGTATAGCCCTCTGTCAGCCAAACGTAGGTTGATGTGAATGTCACTGAAGGAAGTCCCTGGTGGTATTGCCCTCTGTCAGCCAGACGTAGGTTGATGTGAATGTCATTGAAGGAAGTCCCTGGTGGTATAGCCCTCTGTCAGCCAGACGTAGGTTACTTGATGCTCGGTGCAAATGGAGTTTCTTGCTTGGTTCACAATCAGCTGTGTCTGGATGATGTAGAGTAGATTTAACAAGATTTGCCATCCAAACCAAAGGCCCAGGTGGCAAGTGGACAAGGAAGCCATTGGCTTATCGAGAGTCCAACAATGTTCATCTACGTGTAACCCGCCCGCCTTCCTGAGATATGTGTCAACCTTGTTTTTAAACATATTCACGCTGCTAGCAGTTATACAATCCGTAGACAATTTGTTCCATTAATTTATTGTCCTCTGTGATAACGAGTACTTCCCGATATCCAATCTACACTGATCCTTTACTAATTTTACCTCATGTCCTCTAGTTCTGCTATCCTTCTTGAGTGAGAAAAACATATTTCTATCAATATTTTCATGCCCATTCAGTATCTTAAAAACTTCAATCTGATCTCCTCTTAACCTCCTTGTCTCTAGAGTTGTTAAACCACATTCTTTCAGGTGTTCTTCATAACTAAGGTCTCTGAGTTCTGGACTAATTTTAGTTGCTCTCCTCTGTATGCGTTCAAGCATATCTATATCCTTCTTACGATGTAGTCTCCAAGCTTGTATGCAGTATTCTAAATGAGTCCTAACTATTGCTTTATACAGAGGTATAATTAGCTTTTTTCCTTGTATGTTATGTTTCTTCTAATCAACCCAAGAATTTGATAACCCTTTGAAGCTGCAATACCACACTGCTCTGAAACTTTCATATCAGCGCTTATTGTAACTCCTAAGTCCTTTTCTTTTGCAGTAGTACCCAGAAAAGTATCTCCCATTTTATAGTTTACTTCCAAGTTCCCATGTCCTGTATGTAGACATTTACATTTCCCAAAATTGAACAACATCTGCCATTTCTCAGACCATTTCACTAATCTGTCAAGATCACTTTGTAAATGTTGTTTTTCACCATCAGTGTTGACCTTTCTAAACACGTTTGTGTCATCCGCAAATGTCATTACGTTACTTGTTATATTGTCGTCCAAGTAGGTCCAGAATTGGGTCGGCTACACTGACATCCCTGATACCTCGAAAACTCTAAAAAGATACAACACAGAAACCATTTATATGACATGAAACATGTCTACATGTACATTATGTTATTTATAGTTCACACTGATTTAATTGTGGTAGTCCAGGGACAGGCAAAAATTCAAACAATGATAATATTGTGTAACATTTGTAAAATGTAAACTCCTTTTATAAATAAATAATAAAATATCCATATGCTATGCATTCAAATACTGGTCATCACTGTTATTACTGTCATCACTGTCATCACTGTTATCACTGTCGTACCTGGCAACAAGTTCTGCCTTGGTTTTCAACTTTGTGTGACGTATCGCTCGGCAGTCCAGCCAGGTACTGGTCATAACGGCGACAGATCCAAAATGGCGACAACCAAAACAGCGACATCCTTGGTCAAAACGACAAGTCGAGTCAAAACGGCGACACACTTTGGTCAAAACGGCGACAAATATTGGTCAAAACAGACAGATGTTGCTGCCGTATGTATGGCTGGGTAATGGTCAGAACGGCAACAAATATTGGTCAAAACAGACATCTTGCTGCCGTATGTATGGCTGGGTAATGGTCAGAACGGCAACAAATATTGGTCAAAACAGACATGTTGCTGCCGTATGTATGGCTGGGTAATGGTCAGAACGGCGACAAATATTGGTCAAAACAGACAGATGTTGCTGCCGTATGTATGGCTGGGTAATGGTCAGAACGGCAACAAATATTGGTCAAAACAGACATCTTGCTGCCGTATGTATGGCTGGGTAATGGTCAGAACGGCAACAAATATTGGTCAAAACAGACATCTTGCTGCCGTATGTATGGCTGGGTAATGGTCAGAACGGCAACAAATATTGGTCAAAACAGACATCTTGCTGCCGTATGTATGGCTGGGTAATGGTCAGAACGGCAACAAATATTGGTCAAAACAGACATCTTGCTGCCGTATGTATGGCTGGGTAATGGTCAGAACGGCAACAAATATTGGTCAAAACAGACATCTTGCTGCCGTATGTATGGCTGGGTAATGGTCAGAACGGCAACAAATATTGGTCAAAACAGACATCTTGCTGCCGTATGTATGGCTGGGTAATGGTCAGAACGGCAACAAATATTGGTCAAAACAGACATCTTGCTGCCGTATGTATGGCTGGGTAATGGTCAGAACGGCAACAAATATTGGTCAAAACAGACATCTTGCTGCCGTATGTATGGCTGGGTAATGGTCAGAACGGCAACAAACCTAAACAGCACATTACGTTTTGCGCAAACGCGCATGCATAAAACAAACGCGCATGCATAAAACAAATGCCGATAACTTGCACGGCAGTAGGTCAGAAAGGTTTTGTGATTATTATTCAGCTTGCCTTTCACATAAAAACTGTGGCTCAGTTTATAATATATTTGATTTCATTTTGTGGACAAAAGGCAAAGCAATCAGCAACCACGACCCGGGCTTACATCTCATGCAAAAACCAATATCAAAGAACCTATGCAGATGGCTTCGATGCATTCAAAAACAATACTGATATAGTTAGGGTGTGATATCATGATGACATTTTTATTTCCAATAGTAATACCCACAACATAGAATATTAATATAATATTATAATATTTATGCAATTCATTAACCGTTGTATACAATTATCATCTTCATTTATCTGGTTTGTTGCCATTCCGTTGTCGCCGTTTAGGTTTGCCATTTTTTTTCGCCGTTTTGACCAATGGTTATCGCTGTTTTAACTTATGCCTTGTCTCCGTTTTGACTTATACCTTGTCGCCATTTTGACCACGATTGTTGCCGTTTTGGTTTGTCGCCTTGTTGGCTTGTCGCCGTTTTGGATCGGTCGCCGTTTCGACTTGTCGCCGTTCTGACCTGTATCCGTCCAGCCAGAATTTCAAGTCCTGTTTGGTGAGTTTCGTCGGGTGTCTGTCCAAGCCATAAGATGTGGAATGATTATTGGTGATTATATACAATGTATTGGGCCAGTAACGGGATGCTCCCTGTGTCATGCCGCTGCAGGCATCGCGTGCTCGTGGCACATTGTAAACAACCCATGTTGTTGTGAAATAAATCGACTGCATCTTATTAACTGGTCAGAATGATGGGCTTTAACACACTGCATTATCAAAACAGATAATATATCTTCCATTTTCATAGACTTGATATAATCTTACAGAGCAATGGATAACATTTTGATAAAAAATTACACAGGCCCCGTCGGCATGGCGGCCGAAGCCTGTGAAAGTTCATTTGGATGTTGTATGGCCCTCTTTGATTTATGGAATAAACTGGTTATTTTTGTACTAGCAGAGGAGGAGAGGAGGAGGAGTACTAGGAGAGAAAATGCATATATTTACTGTTTTCCTAACACAAAAACGATTCTAACACGGCTGCTGTCTGGAGGCTCGTCTGGATCAATGCTACTGTCTGGAGGCGTGTCTGGATCAATGCTACTGTCTGGAGGCGTGTCTGGATCAATGCTACTGTCTGGAGGCATGTCTGGATCAATGCTACTGTCTGGAGGCGTGTCTGGATCAATGCTACTGTCTGGAGGCTCGTCTGGATCAATGCTACTGTCTGGAGGCGTGTCTGGATCAATGCTACTGTCTGGAGGCGTGTCTGGATCAGTGCTACTGTCTGGAGGCTCGTCTGGATCAATGCTACTGTCTGGAGGCGTGTCTGGATCAATGCTACTGTCTGGAGGCGTGTCTGGATCAATGCTACTGTCTGGAGGCTCGTCTGGATCAGTGCAACACTTGGTGCTTGCCTCCTGCGTTGACCCGTGTTTCCCTCGACTGCTCCCAGAGAAAGTCTATAAGCTTAACTCAATTGTAAGAATAGCTGAAAAAAATCATTATCAACAAAATCAGTCAAATTTTAAATCATTAAGTAAAAAACTCATTAAGCAAATTACTGATAAAATAAGAAGACTGCCCCACCTCCGAAGATGACTATTAATAATCAGTTAATAACCGATAAAAAGGTAATAGCCGAATACTTTAATAGCTATTATGTTATTATTGGATCATCATTGGCTGTACTGAAAAGATCAGCCCAAATGGTATTGACCCGTCAGTGTATATTAAGGATCAGCCCAAATGGTATTGACCCGTCAGTGTATATTAAAGATCAGCCCAAATGGTATTGACCCGTCAGTGTATATTAAGGATCAGCCCAAATGGTATTGACCCGTCAGTGTATATTAAGGATCAGCCCAAATGGTATTGACCCGTCAGTGTATATTAAGGATCAGCCCAAATGGTATTGACCCGTCAGTGTATATTAAGGATCAGCCCAAATGGTATTGACCCGTCAGTGTATATTAAGGATCGAAACATACAATATTTATTTCACCTGTCGGAGAGGATGAAGTAGAAACCATAATTAAAGGTCTAAAGTTATCAAGTCCTGGTTGGGACTTAATAACTCCACATATAGTTAAATTAACATACACCCTGTATCATGATTTCATACTTCCCTTAGCACATATTATTAACTTATCGTTAGCTAAAGGTATTTTTCCAGAAGACATGAAAGTTGCAAAAGTTATCCTGATATACAAAGGAGGTAAGAAGACAATCATAAATAACTATCATCCAATATCGATTCTGCCAGTTTTCTCAAAAGTTCTAGAACGATTAATGTACAATAGATTAACGATGTTTATAAACAAACATAATAATTTATATGATTACCAATTTGGTTTTAAGAAGTATTCTGCAAGCATGGCTCTTGTGCAACTAGTCGATAAAATTGCTACACATATAGATCAGGTGATTACGTACTAGGCGTTTTTCTTGACTTCAGTAAAGCTTTCGACACAGTTGATCATAAAATATTACTTAATAAACTAGAACATTGTGGTATTAGAGGAAAAGCGTTACTTGTCTAATAGAAGGCAATATGTTTTATTTGAGGAGTAAAATCGCACTTCCAGCCTGTATGCTGTCGATTTCTACAGGGATCAATAATAAGGCCACTGTTATTCGTGATTTATATTAATGATATTGTTAATGTATAAAATATCCTCTTTCCTGTTCTATTTGCATATGATACAACTGTTTTTATCAATGGTAAAAATCTTGACGAGTTGGAAACTGCTATGAATCAAGAACTCAAAAAAATTGTTATTGGGTTAAGCAGTAATTAACTATCTTTAAATATCAATAAAACTCATTTTATTGTATTCAAGTCAGTGAATAAAAAGGTCTCCAATCCAACTGATATCTTTATTGACTGCCTACAAATTATCCATGTAGAAAGCACAAAGTTCCTAGGATTTATAATAGATTCTAGTATGTTCTGGTCTCTTCATATACAGTACATAAAAAGTAAAATAGCTAAAGCTGTTAGAATTATAAGTAAAGCTAGAAAAACGCTGAGTAGATCATCCCTTGTGACATTATACTATACCTTTATATATCCGTATCTAACGTATTGTATAGAAGTGTGGGGAGGAGCATGTAACGCATATTGTATAGAAGTGTGGGGAGGAGCATGTAACACATATTGTATAGAAGTGTGGGGAGGAGCATGTAACACATATTGTATAGAAGTGTGGGGAGGAGCATGTAACACATATTGTATAGAAGTGTGGGGAGGAGCATGTAACACATATTGTATAGAAGTGTGGGGAGGAGCATGTAACGCATATTGTATAGAAGTGTGGGGAGGAGCATGTAACGCATATTGTATAGAAGTGTGGGGAGGAGCATGTAACGCATATTGTATAGAAGTGTGGGGAGGAGCATGTAACGCATATTGTATAGAAGTGTGGGGAGGAGCATGTAACGCATATTGTATAGAAGTGTGGGGAGGAGCATGTAACGCATATTGTATAGAAGTGTGGGGAGGAACATGTAACGCATATTGTATAGAAGTGTGGGGAGGAGCATGTAACGCATATTGTATAGAAGTGTGGGGAGGAGCATGTAACGCATATTGTATAGAAGTGTGGGGAGGAGCATGTAACACATATTGTATAGAAGTGTGGGGAGGAGCATGTAACACATATTGTATAGAAGTGTGGGGAGGAGCATGTAACACATATTGTATAGAAGTGTGGGGAGGAGCATGTAACACATATTGTATAGAAGTGTGGGGAGGAGCATGTAACGCATATTGTATAGAAGTGTGGGGAGGAGCATGTAACGCATATTGTATAGAAGTGTGGGGAGGAGCATGTAACGCATATTGTATAGAAGTGTGGGGAGGAGCATGTAACACATATTGTATAGAAGTGTGGGGAGGAGCATGTAACACATATTGTATAGAAGTGTGGGGAGGAGCATGTAACGCATATTGTATAGAAGTGTGGGGAGGAGCATGTAACGCATATTGTATAGAAGTGTGGGGAGGAGCATGTAACGCATATTGTATAGAAGTGTGGGGAGGAGCATGTAACGCATATTGTATAGAAGTGTGGGGAGGAGCATGTAACACATATTGTATAGAAGTGTGGGGAGGAGCATGTAACACATATTTTAGTTCTTTAATCAAATTACAAAAGTATGCAATTTGTTTAATTTTGTCAGAGCGCACACAGACCAACTCTTTAAGAACCTATTGATTTTACCCTCAAGAAAAATCTACGAATACATGGTTGTTCTGTTTATGTATAAAATTGCCAAGAATATGGTTCTGTCGGTTATGACAAGTATGTTTAATAGAAATAATGAAATCCACAAATACAGGACGCGCCATGCTGAGCTACTGCATGTACCGATCCAACGTATTATAGAAAACTATTAGACACTGTGGTGTTAAACTATGGAATCACATGGTAAAAACAGTGGATTGTGCTTATGCATTTGTAACATTTAAATCGCAACTCAAGAGGTTTTGTATTATATATAATTAACTTTCATTGTTGCAATCGTAATGTGTGTATTTATGAGAATAGTATTGTTTATGAGAATAGTATTGCTGTGATTTATGTTTCTGCTAGTCTTCAACTGCACAATCTGTTTTTCTTTTGTTCAATGTTTCTACTTGCACCTTGGAATCATATATGTATTACATGTATTGAGAGGGAACATCAGGCACATGTGACTTTATACCCACATTATAGGAACGATGACAATGTTTGTATGTATCGCATCATTGAACATATTGTACCACAGTTTCTATAATAAACCATCATTATAGGAACTATGACAATGTTTGTATGTATCGCATCATTGAACATATTGTACCACAGTTTCTATAATAAACCATCATCATTATATATGCTACAGATAACGCATCCACCAGACAACACATGTGTTTCTCTCTTAGATGACACATTCTGGTAATGGTTACTCATATTAACACATTCACCAGACAACACGTTTCTCTGTTAGATGACACATTCTTGTAATGGTTACTCGTATTAACACATCCACCAGACAACACATGTTTCTCTGTTAGATGACACATTCTGGTAATGGTTACTCATATTAACACATTCACCAGACAACACATTTCTCTGTTAGATGACACATTCTGGTAATGGTTACTCGTATAACACATCCACCAGACAACAAGTGTGTTTCTCTGTTAGATGACACATTCTTGTAATGGTTACTCATATTAACACATTCACCAGACAACACGTTTCTCTGTTAGATGACACATTCTGGTAATGGTTACTCGTATAACACATCCACCAGACAACAAGTGTGTTTCTCTGTTAGATGACACATTCTTGTAATGGTTACTCATATTAACACATTCACCAGACAACACGTTTCTCTGTTAGATGACACATTCTTGTAATGGTTACTCATTAACACATTCACCAGACAACATGTTTCTCTGTTAGATGACACATTCTGGTAATGGTTACTCGTATTAACACATCCATCAGACAACACGTGTTTCTCTGTTAGATGACACATACTTATAATGGTTACTCATATTAACACATCCATCCGACATGGCACACTTTGTTATCCTAGACAGCTCCTTGTTACTGTCTGCCTTCAGACTGAGTTGACTGTCTTCAGGAAGGCGATGCTCAGTGGACTGACTGCCGGTGGCGTCGCCCAGTTCATAGCCAGTCCCACAGACCTTGTGAAGATACACATGCAGATGGAGGGGAGACTAAGGCTAGAGGGACATCCACCCAGGTACTGCTCCCATATCCCACGTACTCCTAGATGGAGGAAGACTAAGGCTAGAGGGACATCCACCCAGGTACTGCTCCCATATCCCACGTACTCCTAGATGGAGGAAGACTAAGGCTAGAGGGACATCCACCCAGGTACTGCTCCCATATCCCACGTACTCCTAGATGGAGGAAGACTAAGGCTAGAGGGACATCCACCCAGGTACTGCTCCCATATCCCACGTACTCCTAGATGGAAGAAGACTAAGGCTAGAGGGACATCCACCCTAGGTACTGCTCCCATATCCCACGTACTCCTAGATGGAGGAAGACTTAGGCTAGAGGGACATCCACCCTGATACTGCTCCCATATCCCACGTACTCCTAGATGGAGGAAGACTAAGGCTAGAGGGACATCCACCCAGGTACTGCTCCCATATCCCACGTACTCCTAGATGGAGGAAGACTAAGGCTAGAGGGACAACCACCCTGATACTGCTCCCATATCCCACGTACTCCTAGATGGAGGAAGACTAAGGCTAGAGGGACATCCACCCTGATACTGCTCCCATATCCCACGTACTCCTAGATGGAGGAAGACTAAGGCTAGAGGGACATCCACCCAGGTACTGCTCCCATATCCCACGTATTCCTAGATGGAGGAAGACTAAGGCTAGAGGGACAACCACCCCGATACTGCTCCCATATCCCACGTACTCCTAGATGGAGGAAGACTAAGGCTAGAGGGACATCCACCCAGGTACTGCTCCCATATCCCACGTACTCCTAGATGGAGGAAGACTAAGGCTAGAGGGACATCCACCCAGGTACTGCTCCCATATCCCACGTACTCCTAGATGGAGGAAGACTAAGGCTAGAGGGACATCCACCCTGATACTGCTCCCATATCCCACGTACTCCTAGATGGAGGAAGACTAAGGCTAGAGGGACATCCACCCTGATACTGCTCCCATATCCCACGTACTCCTAGATGGAGGAAGACTAAGGCTAGAGGGACATCCACCCAGGTACTGCTCCCATATCCCACGTACTCCTAGATGGAGGAAGACTAAGGCTAGAGGGACAACCACCCTGATACTGCTCCCATATCCTACGTACTCCTAGATGGAGGAAGACTAAGGCTAGAGGGACATCCACCCTGATACTGCTCCCATATCCCACGTACTCCTAGATGGAGGAAGACTAAGGCTAGAGGGACAACCACCCTGATACTGCTCCCATATCCCACGTACTCCTAGATGGAGGAAGACTAAGGCTAGAGGGACATCCACCCAGGTACTGCTCCCATATCCCACGTACTCCTAGATGGAGGAAGACTAAGGCTAGAGGGACAACCACCCTGATACTGCTCCCATATCCCACGTACTCCTAGATGGAGCAGTATCAAGGTGGATGTCCCTCTAGCCTTAGTCTTCCTCCATCTAGGAGTACATGGGATATGGGAGCAGTACCTGGGTGGATGTCCCTCTAGCCTTAGTCTTCCTCCATCTAGGAGTACACGGGATATGGGAGCAGTACCTGGGTGGATGTCCCTCTAGCCTAAGTCTTCCTCCATCTAGGAGTACGTGGGATATGGGAGCAGTATCAGGGTGGATGTCCCTCTAGCCTTAGTCTTCCTCCATCTAGGAGTACGTGAGATATGGGAGCAGTACCTGGGTGGATGTCCCTCTAGCCTAAGTCTTCCTCCATCTAGGAGTACGTGAGATATGGGAGCAGTATCAGACTAAGGCTAGAGGGACATCCACCCTGATACTGCTCCCATATCCCACGTACTCCTAGATGGAGGAAGACTAAGGCTAGAGGGACATCCACCCAGGTACTGCTCCCATATCCCACGTACTCCTAGATGGAGGAAGACTAAGGCTAGAGGGACATCCACCCTGATACTGCTCCCATATCCCACGTACTCCTAGATGGAGGAAGACTAAGGCTAGAGGGACAACCACCCTGATACTGCTCCCATATCCCACGTACTCCTAGATGGAGGAAGACTAAGGCTAGAGGGACATCCACCCAGGTACTGCTCCCATATCCCACGTACTCCTAGATGGAGGAAGACTAAGGCTAGAGGGACAACCACCCTGATACTGCTCCCATATCCCACGTACTCCTAGATGGAGGAAGACTAAGGCTAGAGGGACATCCACCCAGGTACTGCTCCCATATCCCACGTACTCCTAGATGGAGGAAGACTAAGGCTAGAGGGACAACCACCCTGATACTGCTCCCATATCCCACGTACTCCTAGATGGAGGAAGACTAAGGCTAGAGGGACATCCACCCTGATACTGCTCCCATATCCTACGTACTCCTAGATGGAGGAAGACTAAGGCTAGAGGGACATCCACCCTGATACTGCTCCCATATCCCACGTACTCCTAGATGGAGGAAGACTTAGGCTAGAGGGACATCCACCCAGGTACTGCTCCCATATCCCAAGTACTCCTAGATGGAGGAAGACTAAGGCTAGAGGGACATCCACCCTGATACTGCTCCCATATCTCACGTACTCCTAAATGGAGGAAGACTTAGGCTAGAGGGACATCCACCCAGGTACTGCTCCCATATCTCACGTACTCCTAGATGGAGGAAGACTAAGGCTAGAGGGACATCCACCCTGATACTGCTCCCATATCCCGTGTACTCCTAGATGGAGGAAGACTAAGGCTAGAGGGACATCCACCCAGGTACTGCTCCCATATCCCATGTACTCCTAGATGGAGGAAGACTAAGGCTAGAGGGACATCCACCTTGATACTGCTCCCATATCCCACGTACTCCTAGATGGAGGAAGACTAAGGCTAGAGGGACATCCACCCAGGTACTGCTCCCATATCCCACGTACTCCTAGATGGAGGAAGACTAAGGCTAGAGGGACATCCACCCAGGTACTGCTCCCATATCTCACGTACTCCTAGATGGAGGAAGACTAAGGCTAGAGGGACATCCACCCAGGTACTGCTCCCATATCCCATGTACTCCTAGATGGAGGAAGACTAAGGCTAGAGGGACATCCACCCAGGTACTGCTCCCATATCCCGTGTACTCCTAGATGGAGGAAGACTAAGGCTAGAGGGACATCCACCTTGATACTGCTCCCATATCCCACGTACTCCTAGATGGAGGAAGACTAAGGCTAGAGGGACATCCACCCAGGTACTGCTCCCATATCTCACGTACTCCTAGATGGAGGAAGACTAAGGCTAGAGGGACATCCACCCAGGTACTGCTCCCATATCCCACGTACTCCTAGATGGAGGAAGACTAAGGCTAGAGGGACATCCACCCAGGTACTGCTCCCATATCCCACGTACTCCTAGATGGAGGAAGACTAAGGCTAGAGGGACATCCACCCAGGTACTGCTCCCATATCCCACGTACTCCTAGATGGAGGAAGACTAAGGCTAGAGGGACATCCACCCAGGTACTGCTCCCATATCCCACGTACTCCTAGATGGAGGAAGACTAAGGCTACAGGGACAACCACCCAGGTACTGCTCCCATATCCCACGTACTCCTAGATGGAGGAAGACTAAGGCTAGAGGGACATCCACCCTGATACTGCTCCCATATCTCACGTACTCCTAGATGGAGGAAGACTAAGGCTAGAGGGACATCCACCCAGATACTGCTCCCATATCCCACGTACTCCTAGATGGAGGAAGACTTAGGCTAGAGGGACATCCACCCTGATACTGCTCCCATATCCCACGTACCCCTAGATGGAGGAAGACTAAGGCTAGAGGGACATCCACCCTGATACTGCTCCCATATCCCACGTACTCCTAGATGGAGGAAGACTAAGGCTAGAGGGACATCCACCCAGGTACTGCTCCCATATCCCACGTACTCCTAGATGGAGGAAGACTAAGGCTAGAGGGACATCCACCTTGATACTGCTCCCATATCTCACGTACTCCTAGATGGAGGAAGACTAAGGCTAGAGGGACATCCACCCAGGTACTGCTCCCATATCCCACGTACTCCTAGATGGAGGAAGACTAAGGCTAGAGGGACATCCACCCAGGTACTGCTCCCATATCCCACGTACTCCTAGATGGAGGAAGACTAAGGCTAGAGGGACATCCACCCAGGTACTGCTCCCATATCCCACGTACTCCTAGATGGAGGAAGACTAAGGCTAGAGGGACATCCACCCAGGTACTGCTCCCATATCCCACGTACTCCTAGATGGAGGAAGACTAAGGCTAGAGGGACATCCACCCAGGTACTGCTCCCATATCCCACGTACTCCTAGATGGAGGAAGACTAAGGCTAGAGGGACATCCACCCAGGTACTGCTCCCATATCCCACGTACTCCTAGATGGAGGAAGACTAAGGCTACAGGGACAACCACCCAGGTACTGCTCCCATATCCCACGTACTCCTTGATGGAGGAAAACTAAGGCTAGAGGGACATCCACCCTGATACTGCTCCCATATCCCACGTACTCCTAGATGGAGGAAGACTAAGGCAAGAGGGACATCCACCCAGGTACTGCTCCCATATCCCACGTACTCCTAGATGGGGGAAGACTAAGGCTAGAGGGACATCCACCCTGATACTGCTCCCATATCCCACATACTCCTAGATGGAGGGAAGACTAAGGCTAGAGGGACATCCACCCAGGTACTGCTCCCATATCCCACGTACTCCTAGATGGAGGAAGACTTAGGCTAGAGGGACATCCACCCAGGTACTGCTCCCATATCCCACGTACTCCTAGATGGAGGAAGACTTAGGTTAGAGGGACATCCACCCAGGTACTGCTCCCATATCCCACGTACTCCTAGATGGAGGAAGACTAAGGCTAGAAGAGGGACATCCACCCAGATACTGCTCCCATATCCCACGTACTCCTAGATGGAGGAAGACTAAGGCTAGAGGGACATCCACCCTGATACTGCTCCCATATCCCACGCCTTTTTGCAGATGATAGTATTATATATTGTAAAATTTCTTCCAAAACCGACCATGAAATTCTCCAAACTGACCTAAGCCAACTCCAAACATGGTCAGACAAATGGCAAATGGAATTTAATGTATCTAAATGCGTCCACCTTCCAATAACAAACAAAACTAAACCCAGCACACACAAGTACTCACTTTCTGGCCAGCCATTATCCACCGTATCCAGCCACTCATACCTCGGAGTAAAATTGGATTCCAAATTAACCTGGACAAATCACGTCACTGACATAACTTCAAAATCTTCGAAATGTTTAAGCATGATTAAACGAACTCTTGGCCCATGTAAACCCGAAGTTAAGCAAACAGCCTACAACATGCTAATCCGGCCAAAACTTGAGTACTCTTCACCCATATGGAATCCCCACACCTTTTCACAAGTTAAAAGCCTTGAAAGAGTGCAACACTCTGCTGCCAGATTTGTTAAAAATGATTACAGACGGAACACAAATCCAGCAGATCTAATTACTGCCCTTGGATGGCCAACCCTCGAACGAAGGCGCATTATCAAACAAGCCACTACCTTCTACAAAATTCTAAACAACATTATTGAGATCACCCCCCCCTCCAGGCCTACTAACTCGCTCTCGAACCCGTGGACAATACATAGCCCCCAAGTGTCGTATAAATGCAATGGTCTTTTCATTTTATCCCAGAGCCATTCGCATATGGAATATGATTCCATCAAAAATTACCAACATAAAAAACCCAAAATCATTTCAAGAAGCTATTATGGAACTCCCTCCCTTTCACCACACCTCCTCACCTAAACTGCCTTTAAAACACAGAGCTCAGCATAAACTTATCCATGGTGTGGGTATGGAGACTGTCTATGTGTGCATGTGGCAAGGCAGCGACAGTATCCATACACACAACCAACCTATTAAAAATTTTAGTTAAACATCCTATATATAAAATAAATAAAACTATCAGATAAAAACCATTTCAGCAACATTAATGATACTAGTCTTAATCGAACGTACCACCCACAGCGCATGCGCACAGTCCACCACAAACTCCTGCGTTAGCCCAAGTTTGGGCTGTTTGGAGTAAACCACTTGAGACTTGAGACTCCTAGATGGAGGAAGACTAAGGCTAGAGGGACATCCACCCTGATACTGCTCCCATATCCCACGTACTCCTAGATGGAGGAAGACTTAGGCTAGAGGGACATCCACCATGATACTGCTCCCATATCCCACGTACTCCTAGATGGAGGAAGACTAAGGCTAGAGGGACATCCACCCAGGTACTGCTCCCATATCTCACGTACTCCTAGATGGAGGAAGACTAAGGCTAGAGGGACATCCACCCTGATACTGCTCCCATATCCCACGTACTCCTAGATGGAGGAAGACTTAGGCTAGAGGGACATCCACCCAGGTACTGCTCCCATATCCCGTGTACTCCTAGATGGAGGAAGACTAAGGCTAGAGGGACATCCACCCAGGTACTGCTCCCATATCCCATGTACTCCTAGATGGAGGAAGACTAAGGCTTGAGGGACATCCACCCTGATACTGCTCCCATATCCCACGTACTCCTAGATGGAGGAAGACTTAGGCTAGAGGGACATCCACCCAGGTACTGCTCCCATATCCCGTGTACTCCTAGATGGAGGAAGACTAAGGCTAGAGGGACATCCACCCAGGTACTGCTCCCATATCCCACGTACTCCTAGATGGAGGGAAGACTAAGGCTAGAGGGACATCCACCCAGGTACTGCTCCCATATCCCACGTACTCCTAGATAGAGGAAGACTAAGGCTACAGGGACAACCACCCAGGTACTGCTCCCATATCCCACATACTCCTAGATGGAGGAAGACTAAGGCTAGAGGGACATCCACCCTGATACTGCTCCCATATCTCACGTACTCCTAGATGGAGGAAGACTAAGGCTAGAGGGACATCCACCCAGATACTGCTCCCATATCCCACGTACTCCTAGATGGAGGAAGACTTAGGCTAGAGGGACATCCACCCTGATACTGCTCCCATATCCCACGTACTCCTAGATGGAGGAAGACTAAGGCTAGAGGGACATCCACCCTGATACTGCTCCCATATCCCACGTACTCCTAGATGGAGGAAGACTAAGGCAAGAGGGACATCCACCCAGGTACTGCTCCCATATCCCACGTACTCCTAGATGGGGGAAGACTAAGGCTAGAGGGACATCCACCCTGATACTGCTCCCATATCCCACATACTCCTAGATGGAGGAAAACTAAGCTAGAGGGACATCCACCCAGGTACTGCTCCCATATCCCACGTACTCCTAGATGGAGGAAGACTAAGGCAAGAGGGACATCCACCCAGGTACTGCTCCCATATCCCACGTACTCCTAGATGAGGGGGAAGACTAAGGCTAGAGGGACATCCACCCTGATACTGCTCCCATATCCCACATACTCCTAGATGGAGGGAAGACTAAGGCTAGAGGGACATCCACCCAGGTACTGCTCCCATATCTCATGTACTCCTAGATGGAGGAAGACTAAGGCTAGAGGGACATCCACCCAGGTACTGCTCCCATATCCCATGTACTCCTAGATGGAGGAAAACTAAGGCTAGAGGGACATCCACCCAGGTACTGCTCCCATATCCCGTGTACTCCTAGATGGAGGAAGACTAAGGCTAGAGGGACATCCACCTTGATACTGCTCCCATATCCCACGTACTCCTAGATGGAGGAAGACTAAGGCTAGAGGGACATCCACCCAGGTACTGCTCCCATATCTCACGTACTCCTAGATGGAGGAAGACTAAGGCTAGAGGGACATCCACCCAGGTACTGCTCCCATATCCCATGTACTCCTAGATGGAGGAAGACTAAGGCTAGAGGGACATCCACCCAGGTACTGCTCCCATATCCCACGTACTCCTAGATGGAGGAAGACTAAGGCTAGAGGGACATCCACCTTGATACTGCTCCCATATCCCACGTACTCCTAGATGGAGGAAGACTAAGGCTAGAGGGACATCCACCCAGGTACTGCTCCCATATCTCACGTACTCCTAGATGGAGGAAGACTAAGGCTAGAGGGACATCCACCCTGATACTGCTCCCATATCCCACGTACTCCTAGATGGAGGAAGACTAAGGCTAGAGGGACATCCACCCAGGTACTGCTCCCATATCCCACGTACTCCTAGATGGAGGAAGACTAAGGCTAGAGGGACATCCACCCAGGTACTGCTCCCATATCCCACGTACTCCTAGATGGAGGAAGACTAAGGCTAGAGGGACATCCACCTTGATACTGCTCCCATATCTCACGTACTCCTAGATGGAGGAAGACTAAGGCTAGAGGGACATCGACCCAGGTACTGCTCCCATATCCCACGTACTCCTAGATGGAGGAAGACTAAGGCTAGAGGGACATCCACCCAGGTACTGCTCCCATATCCCACGTACTCCTAGATGGAGGAAGACTAAGGCTAGAGGGACATCCACCCAGGTACTGCTCCCATATCCCACGTACTCCTAGATGGAGGAAGACTAAGGCTAGAGGGACATCCACCCAGGTACTGCTCCCATATCCCACGTACTCCTAGATGGAGGAAGACTAAGGCTAGAGGGACATCCACCCAGGTACTGCTCCCATATCCCACGTACTCCTAGATGGAGGAAGACTAAGGCTAGAGGGACATCCACCCAGGTACTGCTCCCATATCCCACGTACTCCTAGATGGAGGAAGACTAAGGCTAGAGGGACATCCACCCAGGTACTGCTCCCATATCCCACGTACTCCTAGATGGAGGAAGACTAAGGCTAGAGGGACATCCACCCAGGTACTGCTCCCATATCCCACGTACTCCTAGATGGAGGAAGACTAAGGCTACAGGGACAACCACCCAGGTACTGCTCCCATATCCCACGTACTCCTAGATGGAGGAAGACTAAGGCTAGAGGGACATCCACCCTGATACTGCTCCCATATCTCACGTACTCCTAGATGGAGGAAGACTAAGGCTAGAGGGACATCCACCCAGATACTGCTCCCATATCCCACGTACTCCTAGATGGAGGAAGACTTAGGCTAGAGGGACATCCACCCTGATACTGCTCCCATATCCCACGTACTCCTAGATGGAGGAAGACTAAGGCTAGAGGGACATCCACCCTGATACTGCTCCCATATCCCACGTACTCCTAGATGGAGGAAGACTAAGGCAAGAGGGACATCCACCCAGGTACTGCTCCCATATCCCACGTACTCCTAGATGGGGGAAGACTAAGGCTAGAGGGACATCCACCCTGATACTGCTCCCATATCCCACATACTCCTAGATGGAGGGAAGACTAAGGCTAGAGGGACATCCACCCAGGTACTGCTCCCATATCCCACGTACTCCTAGATGGAGGAAGACTTAGGCTAGAGGGACATCCACCCAGGTACTGCTCCCATATCCCACGTACTCCTAGATGGAGGAAGACTTAGGTTAGAGGGACATCCACCCAGGTACTGCTCCCATATCCCACGTACTCCTAGATGGAGGAAGACTAAGGCTAGAAGAGGGACATCCACCCAGATACTGCTCCCATATCCCACGTACTCCTAGATGGAGGAAGACTAAGGCTAAAGGGACATCCACCCTGATACTGCTCCCATATCCCACGCCTTTTTGCAGATGATAGTATTATATATTGTAAAATTTCTTCCAAAACTGACCATGAAATTCTCCAAACTGACCTAAGCCAACTCCAAACATGGTCAGACAAATGGCAAATGGAATTTAATGTATCTAAATGCGTCCACCTTCCAATAACAAACAAAACTAAACCCAGCACACACAAGTACTCGCTTTCTGGCCAGCCATTATCCACCGTATCCAGCCACTCATACCTCGGAGTAAAATTGGATTCCAAATTAACCTGGACAAATCACGTCACTGACATAACTTCAAAATCTTCGAAATGTTTAGGCATGATTAAACGAACTCTTGGCCCATGTAAACCCGAAGTTAAGCAAACAGCCTACAACATGCTAATCCGGCCAAAACTTTAGTACTCTTCACCCATATGGAATCCCCACACCTTTTCACAAGTTAAAAGCCTTGAAAGAGTGCAACACTCTGCTGCCAGATTTGTTAAAAATGATTACAGACGGAACACAAATCCAGCAGATCTAATTACTGCCCTTGGATGGCCAACCCTCGAACGAAGGCGCATTATCAAACAAGCCACTACCTTCTACAAAATTCTAAACAACATTATTGAGATCACCCCCCCTTCCAGGCCTACTAACTCGCTCTCGAACCCGTGGACAATACATAGCCCCCAAGTGTCGTATAAATGCAATGGTCTTTTCATTTTATCCCAGAGCCATTCGCATATGGAATATGATTCCATCAAAAATTACCAACATAAAAAACCCAAAATCATTTCAAGAAGCTATTATGGAACTCCCTTTCACCACACCTCCTCACCTAAACTGCCTTTAAAACACAGAGCTCAGCATAAACGTATCCATGGTGTGGGTATGGAGACTGTCTATGTGTGCATGTGGCAAGGCAGCGACAGTATCCATACACACAACCAACCTATTAAAAATTTTAGTTAAACATCCTATATATAAAATAAATAAAACTATCAGATAAAAACCATTTCAGCAACATTAATGATACTAGTCTTAATCGAACGTACCACCCACAGCGCATGCGCACAGTCCACCACAAACTCCTGTGTTAGCCCAAGTTTGGGCTGTTTGGAGTAAACCACTTGAGACTTGAGACTCCTAGATGGAGGAAGACTAAGGCTAGAGGGACATCCACCCTGATACTGCTCCCATATCCCACGTACTCCTAGATGGAGGAAGACTTAGGCTAGAGGGACATCCACCCAGGTACTGCTCCCATATCCCACATACTCCTAGATGGAGGAAGACTAAGGCTAGAGGGACATCCATCCAGGTACTGCTCCCATATCTCACGTACTCCTAGATGGAGGAAGACTAAGGCTAGAGGGACATCCACCCAGGTACTGCTCCCATATCCCACGTACTCCTAGATGGAGGAAGACTAAGGCTAGAGGGACATCCACCCAGGTACTGCTCCCATATCTCACGTACTCCTAGATGGAGGAAGACTAAGGCTAGAGGGACATCCACCCTGATACTGCTCCCATATCCAACGTACTCCTAGATGGAGGAAGACTTAGGCTAGAGGGACATCCACCCAGGTACTGCTCCCATATCCCGTGTACTCCTAGATGGAGGAAGACTAAGGCTAGAGGGACATCCACCCAGGTACTGCTCCCATATCCCATGTACTCCTAGATGGAGGAAGACTAAGGCTTGAGGGACATCCACCCTGATACTGCTCCCATATCCCACGTACTCCTAGATGGAGGAAGACTTAGGCTAGAGGGACATCCACCCAGGTACTGCTCCCATATCCCGTGTACTCCTAGATGGAGGAAGACTAAGGCTAGAGGGACATCCACCCAGGTACTGCTCCCATATCCCACGTACTCCTAGATGGAGGGAAGACTAAGGCTAGAGGGACATCCACCCAGGTACTGCTCCCATATCCCACGTACTCCTAGATGGAGGAAGACTAAGGCTACAGGGACAACCACCCAGGTACTGCTCCCATATCCCACGTACTCCTAGATGGAGGAAGACTAAGGCTAGAGGGACATCCACCCTGATACTGCTCCCATATCTCACGTACTCCTAGATGGAGGAAGACTAAGGCTAGAGGGACATCCACCCAGATACTGCTCCCATATCCCACGTACTCCTAGATGGAGGAAGACTTAGGCTAGAGGGACATCCACCCTGATACTGCTCCCATATCCCACGTACTCCTAGATGGAGGAAGACTAAGGCTAGAGGGACATCCACCCTGATACTGCTCCCATATCCCACGTACTCCTAGATGGAGGAAGACTAAGGCAAGAGGGACATCCACCCAGGTACTGCTCCCATATCCCACGTACTCCTAGATGGGGGAAGACTAAGGCTAGAGGGACATCCACCCTGATACTGCTCCCATATCCCACATACTCCTAGATGGAGGGAAGACTAAGGCTAGAGGGACATCCACCCAGGTACTGCTCCCATATCCCACGTACTCCTAGGTGGAGGAAGACTTAGGCTAGAGGGACATCCACCCAGGTACTGCTCCCATATCCCACGTACTCCTAGATGGAGGAAGACTAAGGCTAGAAGAGGGACATCCACCCAGATACTGCTCCCATATCCCACGTACTCCTAGATGGAGGAAGACTAAGGCTAGAGGGACATCCACCCTGATACTGCTCCCATATCCCACGCCTTTTTGCAGATGATAGTATTATATATTGTAAAATTTCTTCCAAAACCGACCATGAAATTCTCCAAACTGACCTAAGCCAACTCCAAACATGGTCAGACAAATGGCAAATGGAATTTAATGTATCTAAATGCGTCCACCTTCCAATAACAAACAAAACTAAACCCAGCACACACAAGTACTCGCTTTCTGGCCAGCCATTATCCACCGTATCCAGCCACTCATACCTCGGAGTAAAATTGGATTCCAAATTAACCTGGACAAATCACGTCACTGACATAACTTCAAAATCTTCGAAATGTTTAGGCATGATTAAACGAACTCTTGGCCCATGTAAACCCGAAGTTAAGCAAACAGCCTACAACATGCTAATCCGGCCAAAACTTGAGTACTCTTCACCCATATGGAATCCCCACACCTTTTCACAAGTTAAAAGCCTTGAAAGAGTGCAACACTCTGCTGCCAGATTTGTTAAAAATGATTACAGACGGAACACAAATCCAGCAGATCTAATTACTGCCCTTGGATGGCCAACCCTCGAACGAAGGCGCATTATCAAACAAGCCACTACCTTCTACAAAATTCTAAACAACATTATTGAAATCACCCCCCCCCCCTCCAGGCCTACTAACTCGCTCTCGAACCCGTGGACAATACATAGCCCCCAAGTGTCGTATAAATGCAATGGTCTTTTCATTTTATCCCAGAGCCATTCGCATATGGAATATGATTCCATCAAAAATTACCAACATAAAAAACCCAAAATCATTTCAAGAAGCTATTATGGAACTCCCTTTCACCACACCTCCTCACCTAAACTGCCTTTAAAACACAGAGCTCAGCATAAACTTATCCATGGTGTGGGTATGGAGACTGTCTATGTGTGCATGTGGCAAGGCAGCGACAGTATCCATACACACAACCAACCTATTAAAAATTTTAGTTAAACATCCTATATATAAAATAAATAAAACTATCAGATAAAAACCATTTCAGCAACATTAATGATACTAGTCTTAATCGAACGTACCACCCACAGCGCATGCGCACAGTCCACCACAAACTCCTGCGTTAGCCCAAGTTTGGGCTGTTTGGAGTAAACCACTTGAGACTTGAGACTCCTAGATGGAGGAAGACTAAGGCTAGAGGGACATCCACCCTGATACTGCTCCCATATCCCACGTACTCCTAGATGGAGGAAGACTTAGGCTAGAGGGACATCCACCCTGATACTGCTCCCATATCCCACGTACTCCTAGATGGAGGAAGACTAAGGCTAGAGGGACATCCACCCAGGTACTGCTCCCATATCTCACGTACTCCTAGATGGAGGAAGACTAAGGCTAGAGGGACATCCACCCTGATACTGCTCCCATATCCCATGTACTCCTAGATGGAGGAAGACTAAGGCTAGAGGGACATCCACCCAGGTACTGCTCCCATATCCCACGTACTCCTAGATGGAGGAAGACTTAGGCTAGAGGGACATCCACCCAGGTACTGCTCCCATATCCCATGTACTCCTAGATGGAGGAAGACTTAGGCTAGAGGGACATCCACCCAGGTACTGCTCCCATATCCCACGTACTCCTAGATGGAGGAAGACTTAGGCTAGAGGGACATCCATCCAGGTACTGCTCCCATATCCCACGTATTCCTAGATGGAGGAAGACTAAGGCTAGAGGGACATCCACCCAGGTACTGCTCCCATATCCCACGTACTCCTAGATGGAGGAAGACTTAGGCTAGAGGGACATCCACCCAGGTACTGCTCCCATATCCCACGTACTCCTAGATGGAGGAAGACTAAGGCTAGAGGGACATCCACCCAGGTACTGCTCCCATATCCCACGTACTCCTAGATGGAGGAAGACTAAGGCTAGAGGGACATCCACCCAGGTACTGCTCCCATATCCCACGTACTCCTAGATGGAGGAAGACTTAGGCTAGAGGGACAACCACCCAGGTACTGCTCCCATATCCCGTGTACTCCTAGATGGAGGAAGACTAAGGCTAGAGGGACATCCACCCAGGTACTGCTCCCATATCCTACGTACTCCTAGATGGAGGAAGACTAAGGCTAGAAGAGGGACATCCACCCAGATACTGCTCCCATATCCCACGTACTCCTAGATGGAGGAAGACTAAGGCTAGAAGAGGGACATCCACCCAGATACTGCTCCCATATCCCACGTACTCCTAGATGGAGGAAGACTAAGGCTAGAAGAGGGACATCCACCCAGATACTGCTCCCATATCCTACGTACTCCTAGATGGAGGAAGACTAAGGCTAGAAGAGGGACATCCACCCAGATACTGCTCCCATATGCATATACCCATATACCCAAAGCAAACAACGTAGATTGCAAGTGGCAAGTTATTCATCTATATGTGATCCATTACCTTGAGTGATTTGTTTGGTTTGTGACAGAGTCAAGAACACGTGGCACGCCTTCAGTCGGATCTTCCAGGAGGGCGGGGTACGGGGGCTGTGGAAGGGTTGGGCTGTGAATGTACAGAGGGCAGCACTAGTCAACTTAGGAGGTGAGGACGACCAGTGTTGTAAGGTAATGCAGGTGTAATATAATACAGATGTAATGTAATACAGGTGTAACGTAATACAGGTCTAATGTAATGTAATACAGGACTGATGTAATGTAATACAGGACTAACATAATACATGTGAAATGTAATGCAGGGGTCATGTAATACATGCATAATGTAATACAGGGGTCATGTAATATGTGTGTAATGTAATACAGGGGTCATGTAATATGTGTGTAATGTAATACAGGGGTCACGTAATATGTGTATAATGTAATACAGGGGTCATGTAATATGTGTGTAATGTAATACAGGGGTCGTGTAATACAAGGATTTGGGCATCAGAAATATAAGAATGAAAATCATTTGTGTACAATAATTTTTTTTTAAATATTTTTTATGAATATTTTATCAAATTACCATAAGAATTACTTTTTGAACATGTGCTCTATTCCTGTGCCACTTGAACTACACGCAGCCTAAACTAACACTAGGTGTTCTTTGAAATATTCTGTGATCCAATTCTGTTTATTGTAACCTTCCATTTTTTCTCACATTTTTAAAATGCCTGACTAGATTCACCAAACTTATCAAAGTATTCTGCATGGGCTCTGGCATTGGGTACACCCTGACGTTAAACATTGGGTACGCCCTGACGTTAAACATTGGGTACGCCCTGACGTTAAACATTGGGTATGCTCTGACGTTAAACATTGGGTATGCTCTGACGTTAAACATTGGGTACACCCTGACGTTAAACATTGAGTACACCCTGACGTTAAACATTGGGTACACCCTGACGTTAAACATTGGGTACGCCCTGACGTTAAACATTGGGTACACCCTGACGTTAAACATTGGGTACGCCCTGACGTTAAACATTGGGTATGCTCTGACGTTAAACATTGGGTATGCTCTGACGTTAAACATTGGGTACGCCCTGACGTTAAACATTGAGTACACCCTGACGTTAAACATTGGGTACACCCTGACGTTAAACATTGGGTACGCCCTGACGTTAAACATTGGGTACACCCTGACGTTAAACATTGGGTACACCCTGACGTTAAACATTGGGTACGCCCTGACGTTAAACATTGGGTACGCCCTGACGTTAAACATTGGGTACACCCTGACGTTAAACATTGGGTACACCCTGACGTTAAACATTGGGTACGCCCTGACGTTAAACATTGGGTACGCCCTGACGTTAAACATTGGGTACGCCCTGACGTTAAACATTGGGTATGCCCTGACGTTAAACATTGGGTATGCCCTGACATTAAACATTGCAAATAGCCAGGACACCAATTAAGCCAAGTGTTGTCATTGTTAGCTCAGTGTGTGGGGTTTCACCCTGCCATTATTAGTATTACATCAGTGATTTCAGCTTCCTGTCATGTCAAATTTGAACATCACAAATATTATTTATAGTTTTATATATATTGACAAATCATAAGACAGTTAACTCAATCTGTGTGCAGTGTGCAGTGTATTTGCAAAATTGCAACTGTCCGTTCTTGGGTATAAGACAATATATATATATATATATATTTATATATATATATATATTTATTTATATATCTAATGCTAATATTGAAATTGGTTTTGTTACAGAATTGACAACTTACGATACAGTTAAACATCAAATTCTAAAATACACAAAGTTAGAGGACACACCTCTGACACACGCACTCTCAAGGTGAGTTAGAAGACACACCTCTGACACACGCACTCTCAAGGTGAGTTAGAAGACATACCTCTGACACACGCACTCTCAAGGTGAGTTAGAAGACACACCTCTGACACACGCACTCTCAAGGTGAGTTAGAAGACATACCTCTGACACACGCACTCTCAAGGTGAGTTAGAAGACACACCTCTGACACACGCACTCTCAAGGTGAGTTAGAAGACACACCTCTGACACACGCACTCTCAAGGTGAGTTAGAAGACACACCTCTGACACACGCACTCTCAAGGTGAGTTAAAAGACACACCTCTGACACAGCTTGTTAATGGTTGTATGCAGTACACAACATAGTTAATGGTAGATGATAATTGATATATTTATTTTTAATGAACTTTTTTCAGTCTGAACAAATTTCCATAAAATAATAACATGACAAGTGAATATTAAAACAACTCAATTCACAACATTAACTATTCTGTAGTTCATCTTGTCAATTCACAACTTTAACTATTCTGTAGTTCATCTTGTTAATTCACAACTTTAACTATTCTGTAGTTCATCTTGTCATTTCTGTTAATTTATTTGTTCACATTTTGTATCACCAAATTGTCTCCAGTCATACTTCAAATGACATGTTGTGGTTATGTAGAGTGTATGTGTAGTCAGTATCAGGTTTTGTATCTGACATACACTGGGTGTGGAGGAAGTGGGCACGGCAGTTGTACCATTGAATCACCGTGATCTATGTGTCTGTTCAGTGTCTGCTCTGGACTGGTGGCTGCGACAGTCGGAACTCCTGCAGATGTTATCAAGACACGCTTCATGAATCAGGCTGTGAAAGATGGCAAGTAAGTCTACACACTACTGGAATGTATCCCTCTCATTCTTGTAGTGTGTGTGAAGTCTACACACTACTGGACTGTCTCCCTCTCACTCTTGTAATGTGTGTGAATTCTACACACTACTGGACTGTCTCCCTCTCACTCTTGTAATGTGTGTGAAGTCTACACACTACTGGACTGTCTCCCTCTCACTCTTGTAATGTGTGTGAAGTCTACACACTACTGGACTGTCTCCCTCTCACTCTTGTAATGTGTGTGAATTCTACACACTACTGGACTGTCTCCCTCTCACTCTTGTAATGTGTGTGAAGTCTACACACTACTGGACTGTCTCCCTCTCACTCTTGTAGTGTGTGTGAAGTCTACACACTACTGGACTGTCTCCCTCTCACTCTTGTAGTGTGTGTGAAGTCTACACACTACTGGACTGTCTCCCGCTCACTCTTGTAGTGTGTGTGAAGTCTACACACTACTGGACTGTCTCCCTCTCACTCTTGTAGTGTGTGTGAAGTCTACACACTACTGGACTGTCTCCCTCTCACTCTTGTAATGTGTGTGAAGTCTACACACTACTGGACTGTCTCCATCTCACTCTTGTAATGTGTGTGAAGTCTACACACTACTGGACTGTCTCCCTCTCACTCTTGTAGTGTGTGTGAAGTCTACACACTACTGGACTGTCTCCATCTCACTCTTGTAGTGTGTGTGAAGTCTACACACTACTGGACTGTCTCCCTCTCACTCTTGTAGTGTGTGTGAAGTCTACACACTACTGGACTGTCTCCCTCTCACTCTTGTAATGTGTGTGAAGTCTACACACTACTGGACTGTCTCCCTGTCACTCTTGTAATGTGTGTGAATTCTACACACTACTGGACTGTCTCCCTCTCACTCTTGTAATGTGTGTGAAGTCTACACACTACTGGACTGTCTCCCTCTCACTCTTGTAATGTGTGTGAATTCTACACACTACTGGACTGTCTCCCTCTCACTCTTGTAATGTGTGTGAAGTCTACACACTACTGGACTGTCTCCCTCTCACTCTTGTAATGTGTGTGAAGTCTACACACTACTGGACTGTCTCCCTCTCACTCTTGTAATGTGTGTGAAGTCTACACACTACTGGACTGTCTCCCTGTCACTCTTGTAATGTGTGTGAAGTCTACACACTACTGGACTGTCTCCCTCTCACTCTTGTAATGTGTGTGAATTCTACACACTACTGGACTGTCTCCCTCTCACTCTTGTAATGTGTGTGAAGTCTACACACTACTGGACTGTCTCCCTCTCACTCTTGTAATGTGTGTGAAGTCTACACACTACTGGACTGTCTCCCTCTCACTCTTGTAATGTGTGTGAAGTCTACACACTACTGGACTGTCTCCCTCTCACTCTTGTAATGTGTGTGAAGTCTACACACTACTGGACTGTCTCCCTCTCACTCTTGTAATGTGTGTGAAGTCTACACACTACTGGACTGTCTCCCTCTCACTCTTGTAGTGTGTGTGAAGTCTACACACTACTGGACTGTCTCCCTCTCACTCTTGTAGTGTGTGTGAAGTCTACACACTACTGGACTGTCTCCCTCTCGCTCTTGTAGTGTGTGTGAAGTCTACACACTACTGGACTGTCTCCCTCTCACTCTTGTAGTGTGTGTGAAGTCTACACACTACTGGACTGTCTCCCACTCACTCTTGTAATGTGTGTGAAGTCTACACACTACTGGACTGTCTCCCTCTCACTCTTGTAGTGTGTGTGAAGTCTACACACTACTGGACTGTCTCCCTCTCACTCTTGTAATGTGTGTGAAGTCTACACACTACTGGACTGTCTCCCTCTCACTCTTGTAGTGTGTGTGAAGTCTACACACTACTGGACTGTCTCCCTCTCACTCTTGTAGTGTGTGTGAAGTCTACACACTACTGGACTGTCTCCCTCTCACTCTTGTAATGTGTGTGAAGTTTACACACTACTGGACTGTCTCCCTCTCACTCTTGTAGTGTGTGTGCGTGCGTGCGTGAAGTCTACACACTACTGGACTGTCTCCCACTCACTCTTGTAGTGTGTGTGTGAAGTCTACACACTACTGGACTGTCTCCCACTCACTCTTGTAATGTGTGTGTGAAGTTTACACACTACTGGACTGTCTCCCACTCACTATTGTAGGGTGTGTGAAGTCTACACACTACTGGACTGTCTCCCACTCACTCTTGTAATGTGTGTGTGTGAAGTCTGCACACTACTGGACTGTCTCCCTCTCACTCTTGTAATGTGTGTGTGTGTGAAGTCTACACACTACTGGACTGTCTCCCACTCACTATTGTAGGGTGTGTGAAGTCTACACACTACTGGACTGTCTCGCTCTCACTCTTGTAGGGTGTGTAAAATCAATCAGTGAGATTCTTAGTCTCTCTTGTATCGTCTCATTATAGACAATATTCACAGCACATGCGACACATATCGGCTAAAGTTTGTGATGTCATTGTGATATGTTTGTGACGTCATTGTGATATGTTTGTGACATCATTGTGATATGTTTGTGATGTCATTGCCATATGTTTGTGACGTCATTGCGATATGTTTGTGACATCATTGCGATATGTTTGTGATGTCATTGCGATATGATTGTGATGTCATTGCTATATGATTGTGACGTCGTTGTGATATGAGGGAGTTTGTTTAGAGAGATGCTAGGGAGAGCTCACCTCAGCCTTGGAGGAGGCTGAGAGGAGGTAAGGTGACAAGACGTAAGGAGATGGGATGTAGGGAGACAGGACAAAAGGAGACGGAAATGGGAGGGAAGACAAGTGAATCGAAGGAGAGGGGAGTGGGGGAGACAGTAGCGAAGGAGACGGGGGGCAAGGAGATGAGAGTTAAGGTGATGGGAGTGAGGGAGACGGGAGGGAAGGTGTCAGGAGGGAAGGCTATTCTACTTGGTGCAGCAGTGACTTGAAATTGGTGTAGAGAATTGACCGAAAAAAGTGGAATATCGAATATAATAAGTATTACTATTGCATATATATATTATACATAAACGTATTGTAGACATATATTAGAAAACAGTTTTTGTTAATTATAAGTCAGAGGCAGGATTTTAGAGTTAGTTCCGGACTCCGACAGGGATGTCAGTGAGCGTTAATAAGGTTGTTTACCATTCAAAAATTGAGATAGCATAGTGAATAGTCAGAAACAGTGGAATATTGGTTAGAATAAGTATTACTATTACACATATACTATATACTCAAACTTCTTATAGACATATATTAAGAAACTGTTCTGGTTAACAGAGGCAGTATTTTTCCCGGACTCAAATTCAACGAGTGATAATTGGGAGTTTGTTTACAGGTCGTGAATTAAGCTGGTGTACCAAACTATCGTATATATTGCTAAATGTATATTAGATAAAGTGATACATTTACATAAATTACATACATAAGGTAATATCTGACATAGCTGTAGTAAACGATTTCGGTAAAAAGAAGTTAACAGCAGGATTTTAGTGTAAGTTTGTTTACACTGACTTCGTTGTTTTGTTTACACAGTGTTCTCCGTATTCGCTAGGTGGCAGGCTTTTTTTTGCTTGTGCGAGCTTAGTAGAAAAGACATAGTTAGCAAGTATATTAGCCTAAAGTGTTTTTTTTTAAACAAAAACAGCCTTATTCAAGGCTAACGTAGCAATCAGATTAAGTCTAAATTTTGTGATGGCGCCGTGCAAACGGCAGGTAAAGGCCACCAAGCATTTAATATGCAGCAGTTGTAGCAACCGAGTGGACTTCGTCAAGTCCGGATGTGAGAAGTCCTGGGCTGAGGTTCAGGCGGATAGTTTTAGTTTTGAGTGTAGGGGATGTACGAGGATGAAGGAACTTGAGGTGGAGTTAGAACAGCTGAGGCTGCTCATTGTGGCAGTGGTGGGAAGGGAGCAGGTGGGTTGTGCCAGTGGTTCTGGTGGTGGAGACAGTGGATAAAGTGGGGGAAGATGACGAGAGAGATGCTAGGGAGAGCTCACCTCAGCCTGGGAGGAGGTTGAGAGGAGGTAAGGTGACAGGTCGTAGGGAGACAGGACGGAAGGAGACGGAACATAGGGAGACAGCACGAAAGGAGACGAGAAAGAAAGAAATGGGAGGGAAGACAAATGGATCAAAGGAAAGGGGAGTGGGGGAGACAGTAGTGAAGGAGTCGGGGGAGGGGTAGAAGGAGACTATAGTTAAGGCGATGGGAGTGAGGGAGACGGGAGGGAAGGTGTCAGGAGGGAAGGCGACGGGAGCGCAAGTTAGCCAGGAGACGGGAGGGAAAGGTTACAAGTTGATGAGTGAGAGAGAGCCTGATAACAGTCTGCCACCAAGTGACAAGGCTACAGGACAGAATGTGATGGAGGGGATCCATCGGAAGAGCTATTCCGAGGCAGTGATAGAGGGGGTGAGAAAGAGAGCGAGGGTGTTTGTGGGGGACTCTATAGTTAGGAAGATCGACAGAGTCTTAAACAAGGGAGATGACATTGTAGTTTGCTTGCCTGGGGCCAAAATAGAGGCGATAACTGAGAGGGTAGAAAACATTGTGGGTTCGGGCAAGGGTGGATATGTTTTAGTACACGTAGGGACAAATAACGTAGAGAGGGAGGGTACAACTGCCATAGTTAGGAAATACAGGAATTTGGTCAGAACACTAAAGCAGACGTGGGTTGAGCAGGTAATAATGTCAGGGATTCTACCAGTAACAGGAAGGAGGGGTCATAGATATTGAAATTGCCGGGGGATGGCAATTAACATGCACATCCAGAATCTATGTAGTGAAGAAGTTGGATTTGTGGGGAAGTTTTGTTGGAAGGGCTGATATGTATATGAAGGACGGGCTTCATTTAAGTGGAAAGGGGGCAGCAGTATTTGCGGATGGACTCACAGCAGCAGTAGACAGTGGCATGGGTAACATAACAAATATTTTTGGTAGTAAACATTGTTTAAACTAGAAACGCAGGGGGTTTACTTAGAGATGCCTCAGGCAGAACAAGAGGCCACTAGTACAGAAAAACCAATAACAGAATGTCTGAAAAACTTGTCTGAAGGATGTTATAGATGCGTTTGTTTAAATGCTAGGAGTATAGTAAATAAGAAAAACAAACTAAACATTATGGTAGAAGATATTGACCCTCACATAATTGGTATAACCAAATCATGGGCCAACACAGACATAACAGATGCTGAATTAGGATTGACAGGATATGTAATGTTTAGGAGAGATTGAATAGGAAGAAGGGGAGGGGGAGTTGTTGTATATGTTAAAGAATATATTTATGCTTACGAAATAAAATTAGAAAGGGAAGCAGATTGCAATGAAGCTGTTTGGTGCAAAATAGTTTCAGGAAATTCAAAATTAACTATTGGATTAGTTTACCGAAGTCCAAACATAAACGAAGAGGATAACACAAAATACAAAATGCTATAAAGGAAGTTAGTAAAGGGGAATGTATCATATTTATAATGGGAGATTTTAACCATGGACACATACAATGGAAATTTCTAGAGAGTACAATGGGTGAGGACCAACAATTTCTAGTTTTAATTCAGGATAGCTTTCTTACTCAGCACGTGCTAGAACCAACCAGGGGAGATAATGTATTAGATATAGTTTTATCATCACAAAAAGAATTAGTGGACAATGTAAACATACATGAACCATTGGGTAAAAGTGACCACAATAAAATACATTTTGACATCAATGTAAAATCAGAAAGTAAAAATAAAAAATCGTATAGGAGAAACTTCCACAAAGGTAACTATAAAGATATGAGAAAATACTTAGCAAAGCTAGATTGGAATAACATGCTGATGAATAAGACTGCAATTGAATGTTGGAATATTCTAAAATATGAAACTGAGAGCATCATCGATAAATTTGTTCCCTTGAAAAAACAAGGAAAACGGGCTAGAAAGAAACACTTGTCAAAAGAAGCTATTATAAAAAAAATAGTGTTCAAGCAAACTATGTGGAGGGTTTGTAGGCGTACTAGAAAGGATGAAGACTACGCAAATTACAAAGAGGCACTTAACCTAGCTACAACTGAAATTAGACAATCTAAAAGAAGCTATGAGCAAAAACTAGCACTTAACATAAAAAATGACAGCAAGAGTTTTTAAGATATGTCAGGAGTAAACAAAACTTACGAGACAAGGTCGGACCTCTAGAAGACAGTGCTGGTAATATAGTATCACAGGGGCTTTTAATGGTGGAAGACCTAAATGGTTACTTCAGTTCAGTGTTTACCAGAGAGGATATTAATTCATTACCAGTTCCAGATGCTAAATTTCAGGAGGCTAAATCTGACTATTTAAGACCGTTAATTGTAACTCCAGAAATGGTTGCTAACAAAATAAAGGCAATGAAAGATAATAAATCACCAGGATTGGATGGAATTCCTCCAAAACTACTAATGGAAACAGTAGAACAAATCAGTGTACCACTTGCAAGAGTGTTCAACTTATTATTAAATACAATTATTTTAAAAGGGTTCGAGAAATAAGTCAGAAAATTACAGACCAGTGAGTTTAACGTCAGTGATTTGTAAATTATTAGAAAGGTTAATTAAAGACCATATGGGGGACTTCCTTGTTAGGCATAAATTATTAAATTCATCTCAACATGGATTCCTAAAAGCGAGGTCATGCTTAACAAATATGTTGTTTTTTTGGAAGAAATCACTAAGTGGATAGACGAGGGATCACCAGTAGATATTATTTACTTAGATTTTCAGAAAGCTTTTGACAAAGCGCCACATCAAAGATTGCTATTTAAATTAAAAGTAATTTTCTGGCTTGTTCCTCGATCCCTTCTTAAATAGCGGCGTAATGTTTGCCTCTTTCCATTCTGAAGGAACTATTCCTTCTAGTGACAAGTTATACAATTTTGCAAGTGGTGTACTAATTTGCTCAACAAATTCCTTAAGCAGTTTTGGTGGTATCCCATCAACTCCAGGTGATTTATTATCTTTCATCTTCTTAATTTTGTTTGCTATCATTTCAGGAGTTACAAATAACTGCCCTAAATGTTCTGATGTATTGCCCTCACTACAAAATGGAACTGGAAGTGAGCTGATATCTTCTGTGGTAAAAACTGAGCTGAAATACTCATTCAGGACCTCTGCCATTTGAAGCCTGTCTGAAATTATGTTTCCCTGTTGTTTTCCAGTGGTCCGACCTTATCTCGAACTTTCTGTTTACTCCTTACATAAGCATAGAAACTCTTGCTGTCATTTTTTATATTACCTGCCAATTTTTTTTCAAAGGTTCTTTTAGATTTTCTAATTTCAGTTGTAGCTAGATTAAGTGCCTCTTTGTAATTTGCATAGTCTTCATCCTTTCTGGTATGCCTATAAACCCTCCACATAGTTTGCTTAAACACTATTTTTCTAATAGCTTCTTTTGACAAGTGTTTCTTTCTAGACTGTTTTCCTTGTTTTTTCAAGGGAACAAATTTATCGATGATACTCTCAATTTCATATTTTAGAATATTCCAACATTCAATTGAGGTCTTATTCATCAACATGTTATTCCAATCTAGCTTTGCTAAGTATTTTCTCATCTCATATTTCTCGTTACCTTTGTGGAAGTTTCTCCTATACGTTTTTTTATTTTTACTTTCTGACTTTACATTGATGTCAAAATGTATTTGATTGTAGTCACTGTTACCCAATGGTTCATGTATTTTTACATTGTCCACTAATTCTTTTTGTGATGATAAAACTATATCTAATACATTTTCTCCCCTGGTTGGTTCCAGCACGTTCTGAGTAAGGAAGCTCTCCTGAATTAAAAATAGGAATTGTTGGTCCTCACCCCCTGTACTCTCTAGAGATTTCCATTGTATATGTCCATGGTAAAAATCTCCCATTATGATACATTCCCCTTTACTCACTTCCTTTATAGCATTTTGTATTTTTTTGTTATCCTCTTCGTTTATGTTTGGACTATGGTAAACTAATCCAATAGTTAATTTTGAATTTCCTGAAACTATTTTGCACCAACCAGCTTCATCGTAATCTGCTTCGCTTTCTAATTTTATTTCATAAGCCTGAATAGATTCTTTAACATATAAAATAAAAAAATACATTATTTATTAAACGTATGACTCTTGTTGGCTAAGAGTGAAATGGCTATCACATGTATCCTTGTCCTCCCAGACTATCACATGTATCCTTGTCCTCCCAGACTATCACATGTATCCCTATCCTCCCAGACTATCACATGTATCCCTCTTCTCCCAGACTATCACATGTATCCCTCTCCTCCCAGACTATCACATGTATCCTTGTCCTCCCAGACTATCACAATTATCCCTGTCCTCCCAGACTATCACATGTATCCCTGTCCTCCCAGACTATCACATGTATCCCTGTCCTCCCAGACTATCACATGTATCCCTCTCCTCCCAGACTATCACATGTATCCCTCTTCTCCCAGACTATCACATGTATCCCTCTTCTCCCAGACTATCACATGTATCCCTCTTCTCCCAGACTATCACATGTATCACTGTCCTCCCAGACTATCACATGTATCCCTGTCCTCCCAGACTATCACATGTATCCCTCTTCTCCCAGACCATCACATGTATCCTTGTCCTCCCAGACTATCACATGTATCCCTCTCCTCCCAGACTATCACATGTATCCCTGTCCTCCCAGACTATCACATGTATCCCTCTCCTCCCAGACCATCACATGTATCCTTGTCCTCCCAGACTATCACATGTGTCCCTGTCCTCCCAGACTATCACATGTATCCCTGTCCTCCCAGACTATCACATGTATCCCTGTCCTCCCAGACTATCACATGTATCACTGTCCTCCCAGACTATCACATGTATCCCTGTCCTCCCAGACTATCACATGTATCCCTCTCCTCCCAGACCATCACATGTATCCCTCTCCTCCCAGACTATCACATGTATCCCTGTCCTCCCAGACTATCACATGTATCCCTCTTCTCCCAGACTATCACATGTATCCCTGTCCTCCCAGACTATCACATGTATCCCTCTTCTCCCAGACTATCACATGTATCCCTGTCCTCCCAGACTATCACATGTATCACTGTCCTCCCAGACTATCACATGTATCCCTGTCCTCTCAGACTATCACATGTATCCCTGTCCTCCCAGACTATCACATGTATCCCTGTCCTCCCAGACTATCACATGTATCCCTGTCCTACCAGACTATCACATGTATCCCTCTCCTCCCAGACTGTCACATGTATCCCTCTTCTCCCAGACTATCACATGTATCCCTGTCTTCCCAGACCATCACATGTATCCCTGTCCTCCCAGACTATCACATGTATCCTTGTCCTCTCAGACTATCACATGTATCCCTGTCCTCCCAGACTATCACATGTATCCCTGTCCTCCCAGACTATCACATGTATCCCTGTCCTACCAGACTATCACATGTAACCCTCTCCTCCCAGACTGTCACATGTATCCCTCTCCTCCCAGACTATCACATGTATCCCTGTCCTCCCATACTATCACATGTATCCCTCTCCTCCCAGACTATCACATGTATCCCTCTCCTCCCAGACTATCACATGTATCCCTGTCCTCCCAGACTATCACATGTATCCCTCTTCTCCCAGACCATCACATGTATCCCTGTCCTCCCAGACTCACATGTATCCCTGTCCTCCCAGACTATCACATGTATCCCTGTCCTCCCAGACTATCACATGTATCCCCTTCTCCCAGACTATCACATGTATCCCTCTTCTCCCAGACTATCACATGTATCCCTGTCCTCTCAGACCATCACATGTATCCCTGTCCTCCCAGACTATCACATGTATCCCTCTCCTCCCAGACTATCATATGTAACCCTCTTCTCCCAGACTATCACATGTATCCCTGCCTTCGCAGACCATCACATGTATCCCTGTCCTCCCAGACTATCACATGTATCCCTGTCTTCCCAGACCATCACATGTATCCCTGTCCTCCCAGACTATCACATGTATCCTTGTCCTCTCAGACTATCACATGTATCCCTGTCCTCCCAGACTATCACATGTATCCCTGTCCTCCCAGACTATCACATGTATCCCTGTCCTACCAGACTATCACATGTATCCCTCTCCTCCAAGACTGTCACATGTATCCCTCTCCTCCCAGACTATCACATGTATCCCTGTCCTCCCAGACTATCACATGTATCCCTGTCCTCCCAGACTATAACATGTATCCCTCTCCTCCCAGACTATCACATGTATCCCTCTCCTCCCAGACTATCACATGTATCCCTGTCCTCCCAGACTATCACATGTATCCCTGTCCTCCCAGACTATCACATGTATCCCTGTCCTCCCAGAGTATCACATGTATCCCTCTCCTCCCAGACCATCACATGTATCCCTCTTCTCCCAGACTATCACATGTATCCTTGTCCTCCCAGATTATCACATGTATCCTTGTCCTCCCAGACTATCACATGTATCCTTGTCCTCCCAGACTATCACATGTATCTCTGCCCTCCCAGACTACCACATGTATCCCTGTCTTCCCAGACTAACGAATATATCCCTGTCCTCCCAAACTGGCAGAGAACACTGTTCCAGATGTAGTGGAAACTAAAAGGGTGGCTTTTTTGAACAATGGTTTGTGCAAAGTTAATTCCTATGCTATTATAATGTGTCCTTGTTTTCCAGAGGTGTCCTATATAAGTCTTCACTGGACTGTTTAGTGAAAACTGTGTCGCATGAAGGCATGTTTGCTCTATATAAAGGATTCCTGCCCACCTGGGCCCGCATGGTACGTCTTGTTTCTTGTGTAATCTTTCTTTCTCATCTAACTTGTATTCGTCATTACTTTGTTTGACTTATCTTGGTTTATTAAGATTTGTTACTCATCCATCACAAGATGTCTCCTTGTACCTGATGACAGTATCTCACTGTTGTTAGTTGCCGTTTAAAGAAGTCTTGAAAATGGTGTTGTGTTTTCTAATCTAACCATAACATAGCAATACAGTTCCTTCAAATTTATTGTATACCTAAGCCTGTTAGTGCCAGCCAACCTAAGCCTGTTAGTGCCGGCCCACCTAATCCTGCCAGTGTCAGCCCACCTAAGCCTGTTAGTGCCAGCCAACCTAAGCCTGTTAGTGCCGGCCCACCTAATCCTGTCAGTGTCAGCCCACCTAAGCCTGTTAGTGCCAGCCAACCTAAGCCTGTTAGTGCCGGCCTACCTAAGCCTGTTAGTGCCGGCCAACCTAAGCCTGTTAGTGCCGGCCCACCTGAACCTGAACCAAGTCAAAGAAATGCATTTGACGTACTCATAGCTGGCAGTAGCAGCAAGCCAGGGAAGTTGCTGCCATCTGCCAACACGTCCAGGTACTAAACTGCGAGAGTCTCATGGAGGCTCCTTCCTACAGGTCGGCCCCGGGAAGACCCGTTTAACTTTAATAACAGCAAGATATTACTGGTGAAAATGTACAAAATGCAAGTCATATCTGGATCAGTAGTCGTGATAGTTAAAAAAAATCCCTACCTACCTACCCTACCTAATTTTGTTCAGACCCACAGTGACTATGAACCATGATTATCTGCCATCTACAACAGCTGAACAAGTGATTTCCTTGCTGCGTTGTTGTGGTTTAAATAAACATTCCAAAGTAGAAATGTAGTCAAGTGGACAGTTGAAACAAATATTTGTGCTAGCGTTACTGTCCATTGTTTCAGGCTCCCTGGTCCTTCACCTTCTGGCTGACGTATGAACAAATACGACTACTTGCAGGAACAAGCTCCTTCTAAACCTGCTCATGCTCCTAAGTGGAAGAAGCTCCTAAGTGGAACATATCCCTTCTAAGTGGAACATACTCCTTCTAAGTGGAACATACTCCTTCTAAGTGGAACATACTCCTTCTAAGTGGAACATGCTCCTTCTAAGTGGAACATACTTCTAAGTGGAATATACTCCTTGTAAGCAGAACATGCTCCTAAGTGGAACATGCTCCTTCTAAGTGGAACATGCCCTTCTAAGTGGAATATACTCCTAATTGGAACATGCTCCATGTAAGTGGAACATACTTCTAGGTGGAATATACTTATTTTAAGCAGAACATGCTCCTTCTAAGTGGAACATGCTCCTTCTAAGTGGAACATGCCCTTCTAAGTGGAACATGCGCCTTCTAAGTGGAACATGCTCCTTCTAAGTGGAACATGCCCCTCTAAACGGAACATGCTCCTTCTTAGTGGAAGGTACTACTAAGTGGAGCATGCGCCTTCTAAGTGGAACATGCTCCTTCTAAGTGGAACATGCTCCTTAGTGGAAGGAACTACTAAGTGGAACATGCTCCTTCTAAGTGGAACATGCTCCTTCTAAGTGGAACATGCTCCTTCTTAGTGGAACATGCTCCTTCTAAGTGGAACATGCTCCTTCTTAGTGGAAGGTACTACTAAGTGGAACATGCTCCTTCTAAGTGGAACATGCTCCTTCTAAGTGGAACATGCTCTTCTTAGTGGAAGGTAGTACTAAATGGAACATGCTCCTTCTAAGTGGAACATGCTCCTTCTTAGTGGAACATGCTCCTTCTTAATGGAAGGAACTACTAAGTGGAACATGTTCCTTCTTAGTGGAAGGTACTACTAAGTGGAACACGCTCCTTCTAAGTGTAACATGCTCCTTAGTGGAAGGAACTACTAAGTGGAACATGCTCCTTCTTAGTGGAAGGTACTACTAAGTGGAACACGCTCCTTCTAAGTGGAACATGCTCCTTAGTGGAAGGTACTACTAAGTGGAACATGCTCCTTCTTAGTGGAAGGAACTACTAAGTGGAACATGCTCCTTCTTAGTGGAAGGTACTACTAAGTGGAACATGCTCCTTCTTAGTGGAAGGTACTACTAAGTGGAACATGCTCCTTCTTAGTGGAAGGTACTACTAAGTGGAACATGCTCCTTCTTAGTGGAAGGAACTACTAAGTGGAACATGCTCCTTCTTAGTGGAAGGTACTACTAAGTGGAACATGCTCCTTCTTAGTGGAAGGTACTACTAAGTGGAACATGCTCCTTCTTAGTGGAAGGTACTACTAAGTGGAACATGCTCCTTCTTAGTGGAAGGAACTACTAAGTGGAACATGCTCCTTCTTAGTGGAAGGTACTACTAAGTGGAACATGCTCCTTCTTAGTGGAAGGTACTACTAAGTGGAACATGCTCCTTCTTAGTGGAAGGTACTACTAAGTGGAACACGCTCCTCAATGCAACACATTCTTTCTTTAACAAAAGCTATGCTGACTATGAAATAGTCTTTGTTATGACAATCTTGTTTAATAAGTTCATCTGTAATTTTTCTACATAGAAACTGTGATTTAGTTTTATTTGCTTGTTTGTCAATAAGTGTGATATTAGGATGTGAATGTAGATTTGTATGAAGTCTTCTACCAAAGAATGATGTGTAAGACGGTAAATGATGTGTAAGACGGTAAATGATGTGTAAGACGGTAAATGATGTGTAAGACGGTAAATTAATTTGTTGGCTTTATTACAATTTGTTTTCTTTGTTTGTTTTGTTTTGTTATTAATGTCAGTTGGTGCCACTATTTGTTTGTTCTGGCAATAATACAAACAACTGTATCTCACTCAATGAGGACATTATTTCATGCCAGTGTAAATGAGGTATTATCCCATGTTGTCCAAACTGTCCAAGTTGGTGCCATTACTTTTTTGTTTTGTTTCATTATTATGTGTCAGTTGGGGCCACTACTTGTTTGTTCTGGCAATAATACAAACAACTGTATCTCACTCAATGAGGACATTATTTCATGCCAGTGTAAATGAGGTATTATCCCATGTTGTCCAAACTGTCCATGTTGGTGCCATTACTTTTTTGTTTTGTTTCATTATTATGTGTCAGTTGGGGCCACTACTTGTTTGTTCTGGCAATAATACAAACAACTGTATCTCACTCAATGAGGACATTATTTCATGCCAGTGTAAATGAGGTATTATCCCATGTTGTCCAAACAATGAGGTATTATCCCATGTCCAAACAATGAGGTATTATCCCATGTTGTCCAAACAATGAGGTATCCCATGTTGTCCAAACAATGAAGTATTATCCCATGTTGTCCAAACTATAACAGCAGTAACATGTAGTAGATATGATGCAGATTTTCTTTGGAAACATCACACCACACAAAGTAGCCTTTGTCAGAATCAGGGACTTGTGTCCTGATGCTAACATACTTGTTCTAGCAAAATAACTAGATGCATAGCAAAAAACATGTTCGCGTTTGGTGGATTATTACAGTCCATAAGTATACAATTATAATATTGCAAGTAATATTCCATGCAAGTTGGTTGTTGACTGAAAGTTTAGAAATGCTGCATCATTGATTGTGTATATTTTATGAGATGATTGTGTGTTCTATAACACATGCCTGGTATGTGTTCATTTTTATCCTGTCATTTTGTAAGACTCAATATATGACTTTGCAATACTGATAACCTGCCCTTAATAAAATATTTTTTTAATTATGCATGTTTTTAAAATGTTAATTAGAACTTAACACTATTAGGCTTTTACTACACATCATTTTGAAATATGTAAATCCACCTTTTCATTTCGTTTCTATGGAAAATAGTTTTAAAACTAGACTAATGATGACAAATATATTAGTTTGTGTTACTTTAAGTTCTTCACCTTCATCCCTTGACCCTAATGGTCTTAGGGGCATCATACACAGTCCTCACCAGCGTTGTCTGTCCTCTGTTGTGCGTAACAGGGTCGCTAGGTCTTGATGTGTCCAGTCTTGTATGTTGTCCAGCCAGTTTTTTTCTAAGGTGGCCCCGTCATCTCTTGCCATCTTGAAGGATGGTTTTTGCAATGGTGTGTCAAGTGATGTGGCCAAACCAGGAAAGCTTGCATCATTTCACTGTTACCAACAAGGGCTCTGCCTTCCAGCAAGGGAGTCTACTTGTTGTCTCACGCATTCAGCATATGAAATGCAGAGGAGTTGCCTGAAGCATCTCGTTTCAACTGCTTGTATGTGTCTCTCTGTTTCTGCTGTCAGAGTCCAGCTCTTGCATCCATAGAGGAGGATGGATACAACGAGTGCTCTGTAAAGTTTAAGCTTGGTTTGGAAGCTGATGTCTCTGCTCTTCCAGGTGGTGTTAAGTCTTGACATAGCAGACATGGCCACTGCAGTCCTTATTTTGATTGAAGTTCTTAGTGACATTAAACTGACCAAGTGGTCAGCTTGGCACCAGATATGTTACGTCCACTCGAATGTGTCACTGCACCAATGTTTTGTCAACTCTGGACTAATGGGTAAGATAGCAAACAACATTGTACAAATCTAAACAATACCGCACCCCCATGACTCCCAGTTCCGGACATGCACCCTCGTACAAACCTGTGCCAGAACCGGATCATGCAGGATGTCATTCTTCCCTTGAACTGCAGTGAACTGGAATGATCTTCCCACAGAGGTGGTGTAACCCCCACACTGGATACATGCTGGCCGGCCTCCCAGTGTCACAGTGAAACACCCCTTCCCACAGAGGTGGTGCAACCCCCACGCTGGGTACATGCTGGCCTCTCCTGGCCGGCGTCACAGTGAAACATCCCTTCCCACAGAGGTGGTGCAACCCCCACACTGGATACATGCTGGCCGGCCTCCCAGTGTCACAGTGAAACACCCCTTCCCACAGAGGTGGTGCAACCCCCACACTGGATACATGCTGGCCTCTCCTGGCCGGCCTCCCAGTGTCACAGTGAAACACCCCTTCCCACAGAGGTGGTGCAACCCCCACACTGGATACATGCTGGCCTCTCCTGGCCGGCGTCACAGTGAAACATCCCTTCCCACAGAGGTGGTGCAACCCCCACACTGGATACATGCTGGCCGGCCTCCCAGTGTCACAGTGAAACACCCCTTCCCACAGAGGTGGTGCAACCCCCACACTGGATACATGCTGGCCTCTCCTGGCCGGCGTCACAGTGAAACACCCCTTCCCACAGAGGTGGTGCAACCCCCACACTGGATACATGCTGGCCTCTCCTGGCCGGCGTCACAGTGAAACATCCCTTCCCACAGAGGTGGTGCAACCCCCACACTGGATACATGCTGGCCGGCCTCCCAGTGTCACAGTGAAACACCCCTTCCCACAGAGGTGGTGCAACCCCCACACTGGATACATGCTGGCCGGCCTCCCAGTGTCACAGTGAAACACCCCTTCCCACAGAGGTGGTGCAACCCCCACACTGGATACATGCTGGCCGGCCTCCCAGTGTCACAGTGAAACACCCCTTCCCACAGAGGTGGTGCAACCCCCACGCTGGATACATGCTGGCCGGCCTCCCAGTGTCACAGTGAAACACCCCTTCCCACAGAGGTGGTGCAACCCCCACACTGGATACATGCTGGCCGGCCTCCCAGTGTCACAGTGAAACACCCCTTCCCACAGAGGTGGTGCAACCCCCACGCTGGGTACATGCTGGCCTCTCCTGGCCGGCCTCCCAGTGTCACAGTGAAACACCCCTTCCCACAGAGGTGGTGCAACCCCCACACTGGATACATGCTGGCCGGCCTCCCAGTGTCACAGTGAAACACCCCTTCCCACAGAGGTGGTGCAACCCCCACACTGGATACATGCTGGCCTCTCCTGGCCGGCCTCCCAGTGTCACAGTGAAACACCCCTTCCCACAGAGGTGGTGCAACCCCCTCGCTGGATACATGCTGGCCGGCCTCCCAGTGTCACAGTGAAACACCCCTTCCCACAGAGGTGGTGCAACCCCCACACTGGATACATGCTGGCCTCTCCTGGCCGGCCTCCCAGTGTCACAGTGAAACACCCCTTCCCACAGAGGTGGTGCAACCCCCTCGCTGGATACATGCTGGCCGGCCTCCCAGTGTCACAGTGAAACACCCCTTCCCACAGAGGTGGTGCAACCCCCACACTGGATACATGCTGGCCTCTCCTGGCCGGCCTCCCAGTGTCACAGTGAAACACCCCTTCCCACAGAGGTGGTGCAACCCCCACGCTGGGTACATGCTGGCCTCTCCTGGCCGGCCTCCCAGTGTCACAGTGAAACACCCCTTCCCACAGAGGTGGTGCAACCCCCACACTGGGTACATGCTGGCCGGCCTCCCAGTGTCACAGTGAAACACCCCTTCCCACAGAGGTGGTGCAACCCCCTCGCTGGATACATGCTGGCCGGCCTCCCAGTGTCACAGTGAAACACCCCTTCCCACAGAGGTGGTGCAACCCCCACACTGGATACATGCTGGCCTCTCCTGGCCGGCCTCCCAGTGTCACAGTGAAACACCCCTTCCCACAGAGGTGGTGCAACCCCCACACTGGATACATGCTGGCCGGCCTCCCAGTGTCACAGTGAAACACCCCTTCCCACAGAGGTGGTGCAACCCCCACGCTGGATACATGCTGGCCTCTCCTGGCCGGCGTCACAGTGAAACATCCCTTCCCACAGAGGTGGTGCAACCCCCACACTGGATACATGCTGGCCGGCCTCCCAGTGTCACAGTGAAACACCCCTTCCCACAGAGGTGGTGCAACCCCCACGCTGGATACATGCTGGCCGGCCTCCCAGTGTCACAGTGAAACACCCCTTCCCACAGAGGTGGTGCAACCCCCACACTGAATACATGCTGGCCGGCCTCCCAGTGTCACAGTGAAACACCCCTTCCCACAGAGGTGGTGCAACCCCCACGCTGGGTACATGCTGGCCTCTCCTGGCCGGCGTCACAGTGAAACACCCCTTCCCACAGAGGTGGTGCAACCCCCACGCTGGATACATGCTGGCCTCTCCTGGCCGGCCTCCCAGTGTCACAGTGAAACACCCCTTTATCTTTTTATTTGTATTAAGCGTTTTTCACTGCACACTAGCACCTTAACAGTCGTCAACTAGACAAGGTTCACATAGCCTTTGAAGAAGATCTGGTCAGCTACTGTTTTCACATGTCAGTGTTTATTTTTTCGTTATAATATGTCTGTCAGTCAAGCTGTCGTTTAAATGTGATCACGTTTTTTTATCATCAATACGGGTATTGCCATTGTCTCACGTAGTTATACTCCAAACAGCCCAATCTTGAGCTAACGCAGGAGTTTGGACCAACGGCTTTTAGTGTCTCTTCCGAAAGACACGGGCAAAGTGGGGTGAACGAAATTGCCCAAGCTTCGAAACGGCGGAGGTGGAATCGAACCACCGTCCTCTCAATCGACAGGCGGGTGCTCTAACCATTAGACCACCGCTCCCCTCTGTTCGTGTGTAATATGTGTTTAGAGTTAAAAGTGGATGTCTTCGTAGTTATTAAATGCAACGAGATATAATCTAACTAACTCTACAACCCCCACACAACTTTCTTAATCCAGTGAAAGAAGTTACAAAAAAGATTGCAAAAGGTCAGTTCTTATTCAGTACGGTAATTTTTCCATAGGACCACACAAAACGCTTTTCTCTAACCCTTGGCAGATCTGTTCATTCTAAGACCAACTCGACTTCTGCGGGAAGCCATAGCTACTCTGCAATTACTACGCAAAGGCTACTCGTTCATATAATAGTTTTCGGCCACCTTTTTGAATGGAAGGCCAAATTAGTTGCTTGGAAAAGGTCAGCAGGCCACACATACACGCACATATTAAGTTATGTTAACTTAGTTGAGCTAATTCAATTAACAATATAAATTGGGGTTATGGCTTGCATATGGGTTAAGTCAGGGTTAGATAAACAAATGTCCTACCCTAACCATAAGCCAATACATTAAAGCCAAATATAACAAATGTTATCATATTTAATAGTAATGACACTAAGAAGTTTTTTATTTTTCTTCAGGATATTCTTAAGTTTGAAAAAGTTGGTGGTGCACTAAGAGCTAAGGATATTATGCCCCATCCCGTGTGTGTGTGCGTGCGTGCGTGCGTGTGTGTTTATTTAATAAAACAATAAGTCTGTTTTACAGTTTTTTGTCTTTGTTATAGGTTTATCTTCTCTAAACTTAGCTGGCCGCGGGCTTACCCATCTTTGGCCCGTGGGTATGGGCCGGGCCTGGGCCAAACATTCATGGTCTGGGCCTGGGCCTAAATTCTAGTTTGCGGGCCTGGGCCGGGCCGGGCTTGAAAAATGATTGCGGGCCTGGGCCGGGCCTGGACTCTAACTGCTAATTGTGGGCCGGGCTTGGGATAAAATTCTAGGCCCGCGCAGGGTACTAGCACGCACGCACGCACGCACGCACGCACGCACGCACACAAGGACATTATCCTCGTAACTGGTACAATACATACATTGTATGTAGCAGTGATATCGAGTACTGTTCAAAAATATATCTGATTTTGAACAACAGTTCGACTGTTGCTATGCTATTAAAAACACATTATTCATGTTACATGTTCTTGGCATGCCACCGATGCCATATTGACCCGTGTGACACGGACGCCTGGTGCTGGTGATGTTGACCCGTGTGACACGGACGCCTGGTGCTGGTGGTGTTACTGCGCCACCAAGTGTCCCACATCTGGCTGCAGACACTGCGAGCCTCAGTTACTTACTTATCCTCTTCATGCCGGGTGGCACATCAGGCTCTCATAAGAACTCGCCAGACACCTCTGTCTTGGGCTCTCCTTGCTGCTGTGCCCCATGTTAACCCAGCAGCCTTCTTCCATTGTTCGTCGCCACGTTGTTTTCAGCCTGCCTTTTTTCTGTTTCCTTCTGGCGTCCAGGTTAGCGCTTTTTTGTTGGCAGATCGTTGTTCATCATGTAGACATGACCAAACCATGTCCACCTTCTCTTTTTCAGGATGAGGCAGATGTGTTGTTTTGTTGCTTGCTGGAGTCTGGTGTTGGCCAGTACACTTTCATTATCTTCCTTAGGCAGATGTTATGGAAGCTGGACTGTCTGTGTCGTGCGCCAGCACTCTGAGCCATAGAGGAGCACAGAGAGGACATTGCTCTGGTAGATTCTGAGTTTGGTCTTTTGGGAGTACACTGAGGATCTCCATAGCAGCTGTAGATTTGTAAATGCTGACCTGGCTTTTCCCAATCGTGTTTTGATGTCTTCTTCTGCACCTCCTTAGAGACTGGTGGTGCTGCCAGGGTAAGTGAACTTGTTGACGACTTGAGTCGATGATTGTTGATCTCGATACTTTGCTGTGTCATGTTGCTGTGTCATGTTGCTGTTTGTTAATACTTTTGTCTTTTTTGCATTGACTGAGAAACCAATGGAACTGGCTTGTTGCTCTAGGTTGCTTGTTTTCCTCTGTACCTGGTCTCGAGTGTGAGAAGGCAGAGCGAGGTCATCTGCACATATTAGATCTTCGAGTGAAGAGCAAAGGTTCCATCTGATGCCAGTCCGCTGTTGGTTGATCATGTTTTCGTTCCCAGTCGATGGTTAGGGTGAATAGAAACGATGACATGACACATCCTTGTCGCACACCGGATTTCACAGTGAATTTGGTTGTTGAGTTTCCGACACTACAGGAGAAGTTCCTGTAGAAGATCTGGATGAGTTTCACCAGCTTTTCTGGAATTCCATAGTACCTGAAGATTTTCCGTAGGCTCTCCCTGTGCACACTGTCGAATGCTTTTTTTGAAATCTACGAAGTTAACATATATTTTTCTTTGCCATTCATTGCATTGCTCTCTTTCTTCGGTAATTTGATTATTCTCCTGTGTGTCCAGTCATCAGGCAGTTATTCTTTTTCCCATATTTCCACAAAGAGGGGTTGTAGGATCTCGGCTGCAGTTTCTGGGTCTGTCTTAAAAACTTCTGCGCATAACGAGTCTGTTCCTGGAGCTTTGTTGTTTCCCAGAGAGGCTATTGCTGCTTTAACCTCTGCTTTCTCTGCTGGGGACGTTTCTATCTCCAGGTCTCTGCAGGCTGGATGTCTGCTGGATGTTGTGGATCCGGTCTGTTTAGAAGTGTTCTGTCCATCTTTGTTCTTGTTCCTGTTCAGCAGCAGCCGTTTTTGTCCATGTCTGGGGGTTGTCCTTTTAGTTCGTGTTTCCACAAATCTGCTTAGTTCAACCAGCATTGGCTTGCCATTAAAAAAATCAGTTGGGCCAATAATGGCTGTCATAGCCGGACATCTTCCACGGAAGTCGCTCACCCGTTTGAGGTTTTCTTTAAATGTTGAAGACTGGCAAAATTTTATTTCTGGCTAAGGGCCTGCATGTTCGTAATGGACCTAGCAACATTCGTTCTTTAAAAATATCTCCATATATGCCACAGATGTAACTAGTAGACCTACTGCGTGCAAACGGGACCCAATACAATTTTTTTTTTCATTTTTGTATGCATGTCACTGTCCATCTTGATACTTTTAAATAGTCCAGTGTTTCAAATTGTGTATATAGAATAGTGAATACCCGGTAGTATATTGTTTTCTTCAGAAGTTGTTAGATTTTTGCTTGTTAATCGCAATTCCCCCATTGTCACAGTGATTGTAAATTCAAGAATGAATAGATTTAACAAGATTTAACAAGATTTGCCATCCAAGCCAAAGGCCCAGATGGCAAGTGGACAAGGAAGCCATTGGCTTATCGAGAGTCCAACAATGTTCATCTACTTATAGCCCGCCCTCCTGAGATATGTGTCAACCTTGTTTTTAAACATATTCACGCTGCTAGCAGTTACACAATCTGTAGACAATTTGTTCCATGAATAGCTACTATATGATAGATATAAAGATTGGCTCGTGAAGGTTCGCATTAGCATGATGCAAATTATGCATAAAATCGGTTAACATCCCTAATAGTGGAAAGTATGCACTCGATAGCCACACGAAAGTCGACAGTGACAACAGATGGAGCGACCATGTGTCATGAAACATTCATTGCTGAGCGCATCGTGAATGACCATGTGACATCAGTTGGTGGTGTGATGGGCAATGACATCAACAAAGAACTTCTGCCATCGTGCCGAGCATCATGTTCAACACTGTGTTTCTTGAGGAGTCTCAACACGCTGTACTGTCTGCTTTAATCTCTGTTGGGGACGTTTCTATCTCTATCTGTATGCCCTCCCATATTACAACACTGATCCACTCTTGTATGCGCTCCCATATTACAACACTGATCCACTCTTGTATGCGCTCCCATATTACAACACTGATCCACTCTTGTATGCGCTCCCATATTACAACACTGATCCACTCTTGTATGCGCTCCCATATTACAACACTGATCCACTCTTGTATGCGCTCCCATGTTACAACACTGATCCACTCTTGTATGCGCTCCCATATTACAACACTGATCCACTCTTGTATGCGCTCCCATGTTACAACACTGATCCACTCTTGTATGCGCTCCCATGTTACAACACTGATCCACTCTTGTATGCGCTCCCATGTTACAACACTGATCCACTCTTGTATGCGCTCCCATATTACAACACTGATCCACTCTTGTAAGTGCTCCCATATTACAACACTGATCCACTCTTGTATGCGCTCCCATATTACAAAACTGATCCACTCTTGTATGCGCTCCCATATTACAACACTGATCCACTCTTGTATGCGCTCCCATGTTACAACACTGATCCACTCTTGTATGCGCTCCCATATTACAACACTGATCCACTCTTGTATGCGCTCCCATATTACAACACTGATCCACTCTTGTATGCGCTCCCATGTTACAACACTGATCCACTCTTGTATGCGCTCCCATGTTACAACACTGATCCACTCTTGTATGCGCTCCCATGTTACAACACTGATCCACTCTTGTATGCGCTCCCATATTACAACACTGATCCACTCTTGTATGCGCTCCCATATTACAACACTGATCCACTCTTGTATGCGCTCCCATATTACAACACTGATCCACTCTTGTATGCGCTCCCATGTTACAACACTGATCCACTCTTGTATGCGCTCCCATATTACAACACTGATCCACTCTTGTATGCGCTCCCATATTACAACACTGATCCACTCTTGTATGCGCTCCCATATTACAACACTGATCCACTCTTGTATGCGCTCCCATGTTACAACACTGATCCACTCTTGTATGCGCTCCCATGTTACAACACTGATCCACTCTTGTATGCGCTCCCATATTACAACACTGATCCACTCTTGTATGCGCTCCCATATTACAACACTGATCCACTCTTGTATGCGCTCCCATGTTACAACACTGATCCACTCTTGTATGCGCTCCCATATTACAACACTGATCCACTCTTGTATGCGCTCCCATATTACAACACTGATCCACTCTTGTATGCGCTCCCATGTTACAACACTGATCCACTCTTGTATGCGCTCCCATGTTACAACACTGATCCACTCTTGTATGCGCTCCCATGTTACAACACTGATCCACTCTTGTATGCGCTCCCATGTTACAACACTGATCCACTCTTGTATGCGCTCCCATGTTACAGCACTGATCCACTCTTGTATGCGCTCCCATGTTACAACACTGATCCACTCTTGTATGCGCTCCCATGTTACAACACTGACCCACTCTTGTATGCGCTCCCATGTTACAACACTGATCCACTCTTGTATGCGCTCCCATGTTACAGCACTGATCCACTCTTGTATGCGCTCCCATGTTACAACACTGATCCACTCTTGTATGCGCTCCCATGTTACAACACTGATCCACTCTTGTATGTGCTCCCATGTTACAGCACTGATCCACTCTTGTATGTGCTCCCATGTTACAACACTGACCCACTCTTGTATGCGCTCCCATGTTACAACACTGATCCACTCTTGTAAGCGCTCCCATGTTACAGCACTGATCCACTCTTGTATGCGCTCCCATGTTACAGCACTGATCCACTCTTGTATGCACTCCCATGTTACAACACTGATCCACTCTTGTATGCACTGCCATGTTACAGCACTGATCCACTCTTGTATGCACTCCCATGTTACAACACTGATCCACTCTTGTATGCACTGCCATGTTACAGCACTGATCCACTCTTGTATCCACTCCTGCATGTTACAGCACTGATCCACTCTTGTATGCATTCCGATGTTACAACACTGATCCACTCTTGTATGCGCTCCCATGTTACAGCACTGACCCACTCTTGTATGCGCTCCCATGTTACAACACTGATCCACTCTTGTATGCGCTCCCATGTTACAACACTGATCCACTCTTGTATGCGCTCCCATGTTACAGCACTGACCCACTCTTGTATGCGCTCCCATGTTACAACACTGATCCACTCTTGTATGCGCTCCCATGTTACAGCACTGACCCACTCTTGTATGCGCTCCCATGTTACAGCACTGATCCACTCTTGTATGCGCTCCCATGTCACAACACTGATCCACTCTTGTATGCGCTCCCATGTTACAGCACTGATCCACTCTTGTATGCGCTCCCATGTTACAACACTGATCCACTCTTGTATGCGCTCCCATGTTACAACACTGACCCACTCTTGTATGTGCTCCCATGTTACAGCACTGATCCATTCTTGTATGCGCTCCCATGTTACAGCACTGATCCACTCCTGCATGTTACAGCACTGATCCACTCTTGTATGCCCTCCCATGTAACAACCCTGATCCACTCTTGTATGCGCTCCCATGTTACAACCCTGATCCACTCTTATATGCGCTCCCATGTTACAACATTGATCCACTCTTGTATGCACTCCCATGTTACAACACTGATACACTCTTGTATGCACTCCCATGTTACAACACTGATCCACTCTTGTATGCGCTCCCATGTTAAAACACTGATCCACTCTTGTATGCGCTCCCATGTTACAGCACTGATCCACTCCTGCATGTTACAACACTGATCCACTCTTGTATGCGCTCCCATGTTAAAACACTGATCCACTCTTGTATGCACTCCCATGTTACAACACTGATCCACTCTTGTATGCGCTCCCATGTTAAAACACTGATCCACTCTTGTATGCACTCCCATGTTACAACACTGATCCACTCTTGTATGCGCTCCCATGTTAAAACACTGATCCACTCTTGTATGCGCTCCCATGTTACAACACTGATCCACTCTTGTATGCGCTCCCATGTTACAACACTGATCCACTCTTGTAAGCGCTCCCATGTTACAACACTGATCCACTCTTGTATGCGCTCCCATGTTACAGCACTGATCCACTCTTGTATGCGCTCCCATGTTACAACACTGATCCACTCCTGCATGTTACAACACTGATCCACTCTTGTATGCGCTCCCATGTTACAACACTGATCCACTCTTGTATGCACTCCCATGTTACAGCACTGATCCATTCTTGTATGCGCTCCCATGTTACAGCACTGATCCACTCTTGTATGCCCTCCCATGTAACAACCCTGATCCACTCTTGTATGCGCTCCCATGTTACAACCCTGATCCACTCTTGTATGCGCTCCCATGTTACAACACTGATCCACTCTTGTATGCACTCCCATGTTACAACACTGATCCACTCTTGTATGCACTCCCATGTTACAACACTGATCCACTCTTGTATGCACTCCCATGTTACAACACTGATCCACTCTTGTATGCGCTCCCATGTTAAAACACTGATCCACTCTTGTATGCGCTCCCATGTTACAGCACTGATCCACTCCTGCATGTTACAACACTGATCCACTCTTGTATGCGCTCCCATGTTAAAACACTGATCCACTCTTGTATGCACTCCCATGTTACAACACTGATCCACTCTTGTATGCGCTCCCATGTTAAAACACTGATCCACTCTTGTATGCACTCCCATGTTACAACACTGATCCACTCTTGTATGCGCTCCCATGTTAAAACACTGATCCACTCTTGTATGCACTCCCATGTTACAACACTGATCCACTCTTGTATGCGCTCCCATGTTAAAACACTGATCCACTCTTGTATGCACTCCCATGTTACAACACTGATCCACTCTTGTATGCGCTCCCATGTTAAAACACTGATCCACTCTTGTATGCACTCCCATGTTACAACACTGATCCACTCTTGTATGCACTGCCATGTTACAACACTGACCCATTCTTGTATACACTCCCATGTTACAACACTGATCCACTCTTGTATGCGCTCCCATATTACAACACTGATCCACTCTTGTATGCGCTCCCATATTACAACACTGATCCACTCTTGTATGCGCTCCCATGTTACAACACTGATCCACTCTTGTATGCGCTCCCATGTTACAACACTGATCCACTCTTGTATGCGCTCCCATGTTACAACACTGATCCACTCTTGTATGCGCTCCCATATTACAACACTGATCCACTCTTGTATGCGCTCCCATATTACAACACTGATCCACTCTTGTATGCGCTCCCATATTACAACACTGATCCACTCTTGTATGCGCTCCCATGTTACAACACTGATCCACTCTTGTATGCGCTCCCATATTACAACACTGATCCACTCTTGTATGCGCTCCCATATTACAACACTGATCCACTCTTGTATGCGCTCCCATATTACAACACTGATCCACTCTTGTATGCGCTCCCATGTTACAACACTGATCCACTCTTGTATGCGCTCCCATGTTACAACACTGATCCACTCTTGTATGCGCTCCCATATTACAACACTGATCCACTCTTGTATGCGCTCCCATATTACAACACTGATCCACTCTTGTATGCGCTCCCATGTTACAACACTGATCCACTCTTGTATGCGCTCCCATATTACAACACTGATCCACTCTTGTATGCGCTCCCATATTACAACACTGATCCACTCTTGTATGCGCTCCCATGTTACAACACTGATCCACTCTTGTATGCGCTCCCATGTTACAACACTGATCCACTCTTGTATGCGCTCCCATGTTACAACACTGATCCACTCTTGTATGCGCTCCCATGTTACAACACTGATCCACTCTTGTATGCGCTCCCATGTTACAGCACTGATCCACTCTTGTATGCGCTCCCATGTTACAACACTGATCCACTCTTGTATGCGCTCCCATGTTACAACACTGACCCACTCTTGTATGCGCTCCCATGTTACAACACTGATCCACTCTTGTATGCGCTCCCATGTTACAGCACTGATCCACTCTTGTATGCGCTCCCATGTTACAACACTGATCCACTCTTGTATGCGCTCCCATGTTACAACACTGATCCACTCTTGTATGTGCTCCCATGTTACAGCACTGATCCACTCTTGTATGTGCTCCCATGTTACAACACTGACCCACTCTTGTATGCGCTCCCATGTTACAACACTGATCCACTCTTGTAAGCGCTCCCATGTTACAGCACTGATCCACTCTTGTATGCGCTCCCATGTTACAGCACTGATCCACTCTTGTATGCACTCCCATGTTACAACACTGATCCACTCTTGTATGCACTGCCATGTTACAGCACTGATCCACTCTTGTATGCACTCCCATGTTACAACACTGATCCACTCTTGTATGCACTGCCATGTTACAGCACTGATCCACTCTTGTATCCACTCCTGCATGTTACAGCACTGATCCACTCTTGTATGCATTCCGATGTTACAACACTGATCCACTCTTGTATGCGCTCCCATGTTACAGCACTGACCCACTCTTGTATGCGCTCCCATGTTACAACACTGATCCACTCTTGTATGCGCTCCCATGTTACAACACTGATCCACTCTTGTATGCGCTCCCATGTTACAGCACTGACCCACTCTTGTATGCGCTCCCATGTTACAACACTGATCCACTCTTGTATGCGCTCCCATGTTACAGCACTGACCCACTCTTGTATGCGCTCCCATGTTACAGCACTGATCCACTCTTGTATGCGCTCCCATGTCACAACACTGATCCACTCTTGTATGCGCTCCCATGTTACAGCACTGATCCACTCTTGTATGCGCTCCCATGTTACAACACTGATCCACTCTTGTATGCGCTCCCATGTTACAACACTGACCCACTCTTGTATGTGCTCCCATGTTACAGCACTGATCCATTCTTGTATGTGCTCCCATGTTACAGCACTGATCCACTCCTGCATGTTACAGCACTGATCCACTCTTGTATGCCCTCCCATGTAACAACCCTGATCCACTCTTGTATGCGCTCCCATGTTACAACCCTGATCCACTCTTATATGCGCTCCCATGTTACAACATTGATCCACTCTTGTATGCACTCCCATGTTACAACACTGATCCACTCTTGTATGCACTCCCATGTTACAACACTGATCCACTCTTGTATGCGCTCCCATGTTAAAACACTGATCCACTCTTGTATGCGCTCCCATGTTACAGCACTGATCCACTCCTGCATGTTACAACACTGATCCACTCTTGTATGCGCTCCCATGTTAAAACACTGATCCACTCTTGTATGCACTCCCATGTTACAACACTGATCCACTCTTGTATGCGCTCCCATGTTAAAACACTGATCCACTCTTGTATGCACTCCCATGTTACAACACTGATCCACTCTTGTATGCGCTCCCATGTTAAAACACTGATCCACTCTTGTATGCGCTCCCATGTTACAACACTGATCCACTCTTGTATGCGCTCCCATGTTACAACACTGATCCACTCTTGTAAGCGCTCCCATGTTACAACACTGATCCACTCTTGTATGCGCTCCCATGTTACAGCACTGATCCACTCTTGTATGCGCTCCCATGTTACAACACTGATCCACTCCTGCATGTTACAACACTGATCCACTCTTGTATGCGCTCCCATGTTACAACACTGATCCACTCTTGTATGCACTCCCATGTTACAGCACTGATCCATTCTTGTATGCGCTCCCATGTTACAGCACTGATCCACTCTTGTATGCCCTCCCATGTAACAACCCTGATCCACTCTTGTATGCGCTCCCATGTTACAACCCTGATCCACTCTTGTATGCGCTCCCATGTTACAACACTGATCCACTCTTGTATGCACTCCCATGTTACAACACTGATCCACTCTTGTATGCACTCCCATGTTACAACACTGATCCACTCTTGTATGCGCTCCCATGTTAAAACACTGATCCACTCTTGTATGCACTCCCATGTTAAAACACTGATCCACTCTTGTATGCGCTCCCATGTTACAGCACTGATCCACTCCTGCATGTTACAACACTGATCCACTCTTGTATGCGCTCCCATGTTAAAACACTGATCCACTCTTGTATGCACTCCCATGTTACAACACTGATCCACTCTTGTATGCGCTCCCATGTTAAAACACTGATCCACTCTTGTATGCACTCCCATGTTACAACACTGATCCACTCTTGTATGCGCTCCCATGTTAAAACACTGATCCACTCTTGTATGCACTCCCATGTTACAACACTGATCCACTCTTGTATGCGCTCCCATGTTAAAACACTGATCCACTCTTGTATGCACTCCCATGTTACAACACTGATCCACTCTTGTATGCGCTCCCATGTTAAAACACTGATCCACTCTTGTATGCACTCCCATGTTACAACACTGATCCACTCTTGTATGCACTGCCATGTTACAACACTGACCCATTCTTGTATACACTCCCATGTTACAACACTGATCCACTCTTGTATGCGCTCCCATGTTACAACACTGATCCACTCTTGTATGCGCTCCCATGTTAAAACACTGATCCACTCTTGTATGCACTCCCATGTTACAACACTGATCCAATCTTGTATGCGCTCCCATGTTACAACACTGATCCAATCTTGTATGCGCTCCCATGTTACAACACTGATCCACTCTTGTATACACTCCCATGTTACAACACTGATCCACTCTTGTATGCGCTCCCATGTTACAACACTGATCCACTCTTGTATGCACTCCCATGTTACAACACTGATCCAATCTTTATGTTGCCGAGTTTTAGTGCCCAGTGTCTCTTTGCTGGTTTGATAGTATGTTTTCTTGATGATTTCCAATTTATCTTGTACTTGATCAGAAGTATCTGTTTATTCTTCCAATGCTTCAAATATGTTACGTAGCGAGCCTCAGTACGCCATCCAAGTGTCCGTCTGTTAGCTGCGTTCACGGCTGGCATTTCACGAAGTTCATTTTCCACTCCCCGTTGCGAGCCCTGAGAACATAGTGAATCGGTCAACACACCTCCGTCTCAGCAGCTCCCTGAATGCTACGAAGGCCTACGTGTCCGGACTGGCTAGTTATTTTCCATGAGTGTAGGGAAGTGCACGTAATTTGCATCCCCGTCCAGCAGTTGTGTCTCCTACAATCGCAAATTTTTCTCAAAAGCGGAGACAAACTGGAAGAGTTCATTGATTAGTTGTTCTCGTCCCTGGAGTTGGGCGTTCAGCTGATTGAGGTGTTCTGTGGTGTAGACTAGACATGCAAAATCGCACGTGCATAAGGGGTCAGCGAATGCCGGTACTTCTGCACCCTTCTTCTCCATGAATACACTTAACTCATGTCTCAGCTAGTACACGTGCGACTCAACCTAGCCAGGGGGCTTCAGTTTAGTGCAGGAATTGTTTATATTGCGCATTCATCTCGGAAGGTGTTGGAACTACCCGTGATTTAGACCACGAGCATTAACGTAGTTCACGGCCTTCACGACGACGTCCATTACGTTCTGCATTTACTAGACTTGCCACACAGGCTCTCGTGGTGGATGCTGGGTTGGGCCCTGGAGAGTCTTGTCCTGGCACCTGTGTAGAGTTGCCACGCAGACTCTCGTGGTGGATGCTGGGTTGGGCCCTGGAGAGACCTGTCCTGGCACCTGTGTAGAGTTGCCACGCAGACTCTCGTGGTGGATGCTGGGTTGGGCCCTGGAGAGTCTTGTCCTGGCACCTGTGTAGACTTGCCACACAGGCTCTCGTGGTGGATGCTGGGTTGGGCCCTGGAGAGACCTGTCCTGGCACCTGTGTAGAGTTGCCACGCAGACTCTCGTGGTGGATGCTGGCTTGGGCCCTGGAGAGTCTTGTCTTGGCACCTGTGTAGACTTGCCACGCAGGCTCTCGTGGTGGATGCTGGCTTGGGCCCTGGAGTCTTGTCCTGGCACCTGTGTAGACTTGCCACGCAGGCTCTCGTGGTGGATGCTGGATTGGGCCCTGGAGAGTCTTGTCCTGGCACCTGTGTAGACGTGCCACGCAGGCTCTCGTGGTGGATGCTGGATTGGGCCATGGAGAGTCTTGTCCTGGCACCTGTGTAGACTTGCCACGCAGGCTCTCGTGGTGGATGCTGGATTGGGCCCTGGAGAGTCTTGTCCTGACACCTGCATTGGTTCGAACCTTTTTCCACCAGCGCACAACTCTGTTCGCAAGTTAGCAGGCGATGGTATTCAAAGCAACACATTATTACTCAAACACAAAAAGATAGTACTGCATGTACGCAAAAGTGAATTAATTAAAGTCTAAAGGAAGTAAAAAAAATGTTGTATATGTTCATCGCGTGGAAATGGTATTACCGAGTTGCATTATGTGACATGTCTCGCCTAGACAAAAGTCTAGGCGATACGTACTATTTTTATATTAATATTGCAGGCGCGGGCCGCATTGTGTATAATCTCGCTGTCAGTCCGCGGATTGAATGGAATAGCTGCGCTGGCCGCATTTGACCCGTAGGTTGCCGACCCCTTATATAATATATCCACCGCTATCCACCACAAGTTTTGAAACAGCAGCAAGAGGGTACTCTCGATTTACAGCATCACGCTCTAGCCACTGTGATGCCGATTGTGCACGTTGTATAACTACCGGTTCTTAAGGTAGCTGGGTGCCTATTATATGCTTGTCTTGAATTTAGTAGTTTCAGTATATAAGTTTTTAGGATAAATTAACCATTTCTTCACAGATTGTAGTTGAAATACTATACTAGGTTTAAAAAATGGAGTTTTTCATTTATTTGGCTATGTTACAAGGTTTTTAAAAAAAAATATAAAAGTGTTCAGAAAAGCCACTAAAACCAAGTTTAATCGTTTTAAGAAAATCTCCAAAGGAATAAATGACAGTGTAACTGATAACTTCACGGCAGATTTTGGTTAACATAAACCAGTTATATCTGCTACACCACCGTGAATGAATTAAACAAAAGTTGAATGACAGCGTAAAGTGGCAGTGTATTTTTTACACAAACCTTTCACCAATCGTAATTTACTGCTGTATGACGTTGCGTGCACGTAAGACGCGTTCATATACAAAATTGCAACGTCGTGGGTGTTGTAGTTTTTCTCAAACAGTATTTGAAACATAATTTCGTAGTTATTAATGAAAACACAATCTCAACAAATGTTTGTTTTTTTTTGTGTTGAAATTTATGGTTTTTCACTGGCTTTTTATGTGTTATTGACAAAACATAATGGTCATTTGTAATATTGACATGTCCCCTTAATTTGCCGCCACAATAGCCTTTGAATCTGAATTTGTAACGTGTTGTCGTCTACGGTATAAAGTTACGCCAGTATCTAACAAACACATGACAGGGCGTGTTTACGGTCATTTTGATTGGTCCGTTATCCGGCGGGGTCACCAGGTCACATAAGGTTTAACAAGGTTGCCATCCCAAACAACAAGTTCATGATGGCAAGTGGACAAGGGAGCCATTGGCTTATCGAGAGTTCAACAATTTTCTCATCTATGTGTAGCCCGCCCTTATCAGATATCTGTCAATTCTATTTTTAAACATTCACAATACTAGCATTAACACAACCAGTTGGCAGTTTGTTCCATTCATTTATCACCCTCTGTGAGAAAGACTTTCGTAACTAAGGTCTCTCAATTCTGGAATCATTTTAGTTGCTCTTCGTTGTATTCTTTCTATTTTATCTATGTCCTTTTTACGATATGGTCTCTATGCTTGAATACAATATTCCAAATGTGGTCTAATTATTGCTTTGATGGGTACAATTAGCTGTTTCTCCTTATACATGATAGTTCTCCTAATTAGCCCTAGAATTTGATTTCCTTTCGAAGCAGCAATCCCACATTGCTCTCAAACACATGACAGGGCGTGTTTAGATACTGGCGTAACTTTATACATGCGTTGGCATTTCCGTTAGTGTCAAAGCACAAAAAACTACCTTAACACTGATATTTGCTGGTTTAAGTACACGATTTAGTTACGTAGATAAAATACTGATGTGTACTAACATTACAGTAACCAGACGATGTGTTCCGCTTTCACGGCGAACGAATATAGCTGGTTCGAACATAGGCAAAGTCAATCGCCGTACAATGTTTTTCTATCTGGCTGTTCCTACTATACGGCGAAGATCTCGTACGGCCGAAACGTAAGTATTTTCATGAAACGTGAAACCTTACAAAAACGCCATAAACAGAGCAATAAACACGTCTTTCGTGTCTGTATGCATTCTTATATGTATATCACTAAAGTTACCTGACAATAACCATGTAAAAGTGTGAAATTATTACCTTTTTGTCAGAACGCATGTGCTTGTCAAGGTTTGTATATAACCGGATGTTGTTGTGAGCGAGACTAGCATGCGGGATTTCCATAGATCTATATAAGGTCACGCTAAGAATTGCCGTCTGCTGGCCATAGAGTTACATCATTAATAATGCCCCTATAAACTATTAACTTACTAACGGGTGTTTTATTTATTTCTGTGCTGCTGGCCCATTCTGGCCTCATTCTACACGAAATCGCGTTTGATCATGTGACCCAAAGGCAACATCACGTGCACAGTATGGCGGCTAATTGTGAAATGTTTTCTATGTCACCGATAAAAGTACTCATAAGTAATTAGTTGGAGCACATTTCTTCAGTTTCTTGACGCCCAATTGTCGGTTGTATGTCACAGAATACACATGTGAAACGGTTAGTGCGTATCGGTTTTAAAACTTAAGTTATTAGTTCCGTAGCCATTTGGCTACGGAACTGCCAAATTGCCGAGTTAGCAAATGCCGTACGGGACTTTCGCCCCAGAGACGAAGAGCGGGGCGAATTTTTTTGCCTAGTTCGAACACCGTAGCAGGCGCGGTCGTTATACTGTGGAAACATTGCCGCTTTTCGGAGAACTCAAGGGGATTTCCAAAAGGACTGCTTTTTTAAAGGATGGATAGGCGAAATATGACATTTGAAAAAAAACGAAAAAATCAACTGACACGCTATCCGCCCCAGCTATATTAATCCAGTGAAATAAGTTACAAACAAACAAACATGCCGTTTCTGTGTAATTATCGATTCAAAATCAAGTGAAGGAAATTACAAACAAACATGCAGTTTATGTGTAGTTTCGATTCTGAAACTAGCATTAATTATCCAGGTTCCGCGCTGTGGCGCCACCGTTTGTCGCACACATGGGCACTTAGCACAGACAGATTTCTCATAGGCGACCATTATAATGTTCTTATGCCTACATGGAAAATGTATACTACAATTTTCTTTACACTTTCACAGCACAAGAAAGACCCACTAAGACACCTGCTGTGTGAAATTCGTGAAAATTACACCGCCTTTTCGCACAAATTGCTTTAACGCATGACACCCCTGCATTTCTGCCATGAAAGTTCACTGTTTACAAAATATGAGTACATTCTGCCTGATGGTCACTGTGTCCTTACGCAACCGGTATACCAACCGACAAATGGCATCATTTCAAAGCTCAGATGTTACCATGCACAAAAACATCAACCCACTCACTTATTCACCCCACTCACTTATTCACACAATTTATGCTCTCACAAATACGCACGTGCCCACATCTTCGCCTGTATGGAGAGTGGCCGGGGTTCTCATTGTGACGGAAATTATGTATGCCCCCAGAACCTTGGCACATACATAAGTAGCTATAATTAAGGTCTCCTCTGGGTGTTTGGCTAATTAATAAAATAAGAGTGAACTTTTATCAGTTTATACGATGCAATTCGAATTAACTTTAAACAGTCATTATTTTATATATATATTAACATAACTGTCCGACTGCAAAATTTAAATCGGGCAAAAAATTGGTGTAGCATCTCGGTAATGGCTGCTGCTGGCGCTTCATGAGAACGCCTACACAAAATGGAGTGGTGACACTGGTAACAACGAGATCATGCTTCTGCGGTCCGACTCTTCTCGGCAAATAGGAAACAATATTTAACAAGATTTGCCATCCAAGCCAAAGGCCCACATGGCAAATATACAAGGAAGCCATTGACCTATCGATAGTCCAACAATGTTCATCTACGTGTAACATAGACACAAGTGATTCTCGCTTTGAGGCGATTGTTGCTGAGATATATGCACTTCCGGCCCCCAAGTTGTGCACATCATAACACGTTAAATGTACATATATGTCATTATAAAACAAACCATTGGTATTAGTATAGTTACATTTTAATGCAAGTTGTTTTTATTAAATGATAGAAGTAAATGTTTTATTGCTTGTTCTCTATTTTTAGAACAACTGTGTTTATATATGGAATGCGATTGCAGGCAGCGTGGCGTTGGGGGCCGGAAGTGAACATTTACGAGTAAATTTGCATCAAACCAACATGATGACAAACAAGACTAGCGTGCCCTACTTCTACTTCCTTAATTGACAGAGTCCATAAGTCAGGATTTTTACGCCAATCGTAGTTCAGAGAATGAGATCACCAGCTCCGTGAGCCCACTACAGGTTTTTTCCATTTCCCAGTGTGAGGTCTTGATTTTCTTCCCATGGCTTAGCTTTTACTGTCTCTTCCAAAAGACAAAGTAGGGTGAACGAAGTTACCCAAGCTTCGAAATGGCAGTAAGTGGTTTTGCACCCCGGTCCCCTCGACCGAAAGTCCTACGCTCGACCACCGCGCCCCACTATTCAGGATGTCAGCTGAAACCAGTGATAGAAGTTACAAACAAGTATGCAGATCTTGTGTTGTTATCGATTTAGTACTAACTTTGATGATGGGTAAACAACGTGCCCCAAAGAAATCTGGGCGTGTTAAGAAAAAAGAAAAAGTCATTTTGAGATTTGATGAAAAACAAAGAGAGTAAGTTAAGGTTACGTTGTATCGCTTTTAGAAATGCACTCCAAAGGACGTGACATCTAGTGTAATGTCTTAAATATATTGGGCGATAATATGGGACTTATACATTATTGTCTCAAGTAGTTATACTCCAAACAGCCCATTCTTAAGCTAAACGCAGGAGTTTGGACCAACGGTTTTTAGTGTCTCATCATTGAAAGAAAAGAAGAGACCTAGCTATACTATTCAAATTATGATCATTACTTTGCCAAATTTGAATGTACACGCTTACTGCACATACAAAGTGGACCAACAGTTGTACAGTTGTGCTTACGCATGATTACATTAGTGCTATACATTATGGCCTTCGATACATTATAGCCCCAGCTTTGAGATGTCTATTCTAGCAATCTTATGATAAAGTGACAATTCGAAACCAGTGGTGTCAGGGATTGGTCACAAACATATGGATGAAGTCACCAAAAATTTAACACTCATTTTCTAAACTTATGAGCTTTGCTGTTCGGTTGTTTAGATTAATATCCCACTTAAAAAAATGTTTAGGGATAAAAAAAAATTCTTATTTTTCAGCAAAGACAACTTTGGCGAGTTTCATAAAGATTTGCTTCTTCTACAGCAATTTGAGGGCCTAAAAATTGGGGTATTTTTGCATAAAAATGTAAAACTTTTGACGATGGCAGCTCATGTGTAAAAGCAAAAATTACATGGTCTGGATGCCTCCTTTTATTTATTTTTTGTTGAATAACTGTCTGCTCCCACCCTTTGCCGAGTTATTGAGGTGGGAACTTGGTGTTGTTTTTCAAGAGACAGCAGTTTTGGGTGGTAGCTGTATCATGATCTATCTAGGTAAGAATAAATTAACATCAAACTTTTTTTTGCCTTACAACCCATCCTCAGCTGGAGCAGGACAGACGGGAGCTCCTGGGCAACGTCTCGGTTCAGTGTAGGTTTCTCTCTGTGGATGTTAATCGCCTCCTTTATTTTCCTCCTGTGCCAGTTCTCCCCATGGTCTAGAATATTAACATCCTTCATAGAACACTGATGGTCTGTATTCAGTTTGTGTTCACTTATAGCTGATAGGGGTTGGCGACTAGATAGGTGTTCTTTAATTCTTGTGCCAAGTGTTCTGACTGTTTCTCCTGTAAAGTGTTGGTCACATTCTGGGCATTGTACGTCATATACCACCCCACACTTTGCTGTTGTCTTTTGGGTGTACCAACATTGACTTCAGGGTGTTGATAGGTTTGTGGTAAACTGGGATGTCATAGGACTTGAAAATCCTTGCTAATTGTTCTGATAGTTTACTAATGTAGGGCAGACCTATGGCATGTTGTCTTCTGCTGGTTTTTGTGGTGGTGTTCTCCTTCCTTCTCATTGGTTGCGTGGTGTTAAACATCCAAGTTTTGTAACCGTTTGCTTTCATCGCTTTCTTGAGATGATCCACCTCTATGTTCTTGTCCTCCTCTTCAGTTACCAGGTTTTCTGCTCTTTGGAGGAGTCCTAACCACTGATTGTTTGTGTTCTAAGTGGTGATTAGAATCTCAGTTCAAATACTGGTATGTGTGGGTTGCTTTCCGATATATCTTTACCTTTGTTGATCCATCATCTTTCAGGCATATACATGCATCTAGATGGCTTAATGTTCTCGTCCAATGAGTTCAGATGGTGTGTGTAATGTTCTGCTTTGCTCTCTTGTAACACTGTGAATGTGTCGTCTACATATCTACAGGTTCGCCACTATTGGAGACACCGGGGAACCCATGTCTGCTCCCTTCTTCTGTTTGTAGAACACTCCATCATAAATGAAATATGTTGTGTTCAGACAAATTTCTAACCGTGTGGTGATATGGTTTACTGATAGTTCACATCTGTCTTTCAGTATCGTATCCTGGTTTACTTACTTACTTACTTACTTACTTACTTACTTACTTACTTACTTACTTACTTACTTACTTACTTACTTACTTACTTACTTACTTACTTACTTACTTACTTACTTACTTACTTACTTACTTACTTACTTACTTACTTACTTACTTACTTACTTACTTACTTACTTACTTACTTACTTACTTACTTACTTACTTACTTACTTACTTACTTACTTACTTACTTACTTACTTACTTACTTACTTACTTACTTACTTACTTACTTACTTACTTACTTACTTACTTACTTACTTACTTACTTACTTACTTACTTACTTACTTACTTACTTACTTACTTACTTACTTACTTACTTACTTACTTACTTACTTACTTACTTACTTACTTACTTACTTACTTACTTACTTACTTACTTACTTACTTACTTACTTACTTACTTACTTACTTACTTACTTACTTACTTACTTACTTACTTACTTACTTACTTACTTACTTACTTACTTACTTACTTACTTACTTACTTACTTACTTACTTACTTACTTACTTACTTACTTACTTACTTACTTACTTACTTACTTACTTACTTACTTACTTACTTACTTACTTACTTACTTACTTACTTACTTACTTACTTACTTACTTACTTACTTACTTACTTACTTACTTACTTACTTACTTACTTACTTACTTACTTACTTACTTACTTACTTACTTACTTACTTACTTACTTACTTACTTACTTACTTACTTACTTACTTACTTACTTACTTACTTACTTACTTACTTACTTACTTACTTACTTACTTACTTACTTACTTACTTACTTACTTACTTACTTACTTACTTACTTACTTACTTACTTACTTAGTCCTCTTCGTGCCCGGTGGCACATAAGGCATCACTGATACCGCCTCTGTCACCGGGATACTAGTGAATATGGCTGTCACATCAAAGGACACCATTTTTCTCCCTGGTAGAACTTCCAACTCTTCGATCTTCTTTACAAATTGTGTGCTGTTTTCACAAAATGTTCTGTTTTTTCAACTAGTGGGCTCAGAATGCTGGCTAGGAACTTTGCCGTCTTGTATGTTATACTGCCTATACTGAAGGTCTTAATGGTACATTGTTCTTGTGGACCTTAGGCAATCCGTAGAATTTTGGGACTGCTTCTGATGTAGGGCAGATACTGTAGTATAGGCCACCTGAGATCATCTTGGTTCTTTTCCACACTTTCAAGGTGTTGACTAGTTTACTTTTGTCCACTTTAGTGGGATCCCTTTCCAATTTCTTGTAGTTGGTGTCATCTCCTAATAACCCCGCAATCTTAGTGTCGTATTCTGTGCCAGCAGCAGCCATTACTGAGATGCTACACAATTTTTTGCAGTCGGACAGTTATGTTGATATATAATAATGAGTTTAAAATTAATTCGAATTGCATCATATAAACTGATAAAGGTTCACTCTTATTTTATGAATTGGCCAAATACCCAGAGGAGACCTTATTTATAGCTACTTATGTATGTGCACAGATTCAGGGCCATCAGTGTTCTATGAAGAACTTCAAAATTCTAGACCATGAGGAGAACTGGCACAGGAGGAAAATAAAGGAGGTGATTAACATCCACAGAGAGAAAAACCTACGCTGAACCGTGAAGTTGGCCAGGAGCTCCCATCAGTCCTGCTCCAGCTTGTGTCACATGACATTGGTCATGTGACACATCCGTAGTTTCAGTCTGCTGAAGAAGACCGCGGCATGCAGTCAAAATATTCAGATTGAATACCAAGTTTCTTGAGAGGTAGATATGTTTAGTATTAATAATCGAGAAACTGGATCATCTGTCCATTCAAGGATGTCTAAAGTAAACATTTGGGGCTGGCTACTTCCAGCCAAGTGAACTTATGGGGCCATTAGATCTATGCAAAAAGCTGCATTCATGCCAAAATATGCACCTGTAACATCTGTATTCTGTATGTACTGTGTAATGTGTGTACTGTGTATGCTATGCAATGCAGGTGTACATGCACATAGTGTACTACATGCCCAAAGAATCCAACACCCCGTTTATCCTCAGGAATAACGATACAATACTTGTATAATTAATTGTCAAAACAAGCATCTACAACTTTTAAAATGTGTCTTTGTATGCAAATATTTTGTGAGCAAATCTCTTTCCATCAATTTCACCACATCAAATGTGTGAAGTGGACATTCCAGCATGCCTGCATGCATTCAGTACATGCAAGTGTAGCAATAGGGAACATGTTTTTATTAATATTAAAATTAATAATCTGGGTTTTGCATTAATATTTTGATTAGGGCCTGGCCCACTCACACTAGGCCCGGCCTAGGCCTGGCCCAGCCCGATAAATTTAGTAGAGGCCTGCGGACTGGGCCAGGCTCGGGCCCAAAACCCAGCCCGTGCAATGCACTAATGCATTCAATGACCTTAGTCACCACCACATTGACCATGGCTTTGATGTACAACACAACTTCTTTGAATCATATGAAGAAAAGGGAGATTCTGATGCCCTGGTTGGGGTTCCAAAGACTAAGGCCAGGAGACATGCTGTGGAGGATCATGACAACCTAGTTCAAACAGCAGAGGAATTGTACAACTTCTGCAAGGCCACACTGTCAGAAGTACTTCGAGACAAGTTACAACACGGTGTCTTCCTCTATGTGCCATCCCGTGATATACTCAGGGATCGTAATCGAGAAGGTATAGCTGTGAAGAACATTCGATCTGTTCGTTCAGTCGGGTCCACCAGAAATGCATGTGAAGTGGAAGCCAAGCCTCTGTCATGCTACTGCGATGGCTGCACCAAGGACGCTGACCATGCTGAGTGTTTGAATGAAGAGTTCGCTGACCCATGGAACAGGATCAAAACATCTGAAAGGGACCAAAGTATTCTTAGACTGACTTAAATAATATTCTTTATATTAAATCTTTGGCCTGCTAGACCTAACTGGAGTGGATCCCCTGGTAGTTCTTTGGCCTGCTAGACCTCACTGGAGTGGATCCCCTGGTAGTTCTTTGGCCTGCTAGACCTCACTGGAGTGGATCCCCTGGTAGTTCTTTGGCCTGCTAGACCTCACTAGAGTGGATCCCCTAGTAGTTCTTTGGCCTGCTAGACCTCACTGGAGTGGATCCCCTGGTAGTTCTTTGGCCTGCTAGACCTAACTGGAGTGGATCCACTGGTAGTTCTTTGGCCTGCTAGACCTCACTGGAGTGGATCCCCTGGTAGTTCTTTGGCCTGCTTATACCTCACTGGAGAGGATCCCCTGGTAGTTCCAGCTCATGAGATTAAGTTAGCATTTGAAAGTATAAAATGAGATCCTGGAGAATCACCACATACATGACAGGTCCTAATAACATTATAATAGATTAAGCTTTGTATAAATCACGTCTGGTAATACCCTTTTACACGTAGCCAGATTTCCAGGTATTACTATGTTAATCAAAGTAATTTATTTTCTTCATACTTTGTGAAAAAGAAAGTGATTTTAATCATGTTAACCAACAACCCAACCACAAGAGAAAGTTTGAAAATAAAGATTCATTTTATTTACCTTGTTGTTTATGTCGCTTCTGTCACAATTAATGTCGATCTGTGACACAGGTTTTTGTCCTGTAAAATGGAATCTATGAAAATCAATGCCCCATGAGAGGTATGCTGAGTGAGGTGTGAGGTGTAGGACGTAACCAGACAATTAATTTATTTCTCTACCAAAAAAAACAATTATGTTGGGTGGAACTTTTCCATCTGGATTTTCAAAAAGGGACACAGTTTTGCACTGTCAGCACAATCATTCGATAGTTTCGATGGAAAACCTAACATTTCTATTTTGTCTGATCATTACCATCATAATACACCTCTACAAGAAAAAAAAAGAATTGTGGAAATTTTTAATGGTAATAATAATAATATATTAATGGTAATAATAATAATATATTTCAGCAGGGTATAAAATATATTTTATTTATTCACCATCAAATCCAGGACTAGTGCCCCGTTCACGGGTGATTACAAAATAGGCAAACTTCTAAGAAACAAAGATGCTTTTAAGAGAAATAAATAAAAAGTAAAATTAGGAAGCAAAATGCTAGTATGTATACATGACACATAGATTTATAGGTGTGACAGATGCGGTCTTTCTTATCATCCTGTATGATAAAAACAAGGCAGTAAGTTGTCTTTTGTTTATCACCTTGGTACACTTTCAATCCCGTAAACTAACGACTGGTCAGAAACACTCAATCAGAAAGGACAGACAGACATAATATTACTTAACTTTTTCAAAGCCTTTGATAAAGTCTCCCATCAACACAACAGTCAAGTTAAACTACTGTCATCTCATATAGCAGCCTTGGCTGGATTAACAGCTTCCTATCCCACCGTAAGCAATTTCAGTCAATGGCACTCACCCTGGGACCAGTTTTATTTCTAAAAGAACATACAGTCAACCATTAAGTTCTTCGTGGATGATAGCATTTTCTACAGGAAAATAAGTAATTCTAATGACCAGGAGATCTTACAAAAAGATTTAGAAACCCTTACTAAATGGTAAAAAAAATTGGCTAATGGGTTTCAATGTGAAGAAGTGAAAGTGTTCCGTCCTCATCATCACGGCAGCCTTCACGCACAAACACAACCCTAAACTTCAACAATATACACTACTGGGTGAACTGCTAAAACACGTCCAAAAACATGATTACCTAGGAGTCACCATATCAAAAGACCTAAGATGGAACCATCACTGCTCTAAAAATTACCAACAAAGCCAGCCGCACTTGGTCTCCTAAAGAGAACGCTATCACCATGCTCACAACGTGTCAAAGAAAAAAGCTTACCAAACTCTTGTCCGACCCGAAATTGAATATGCCAGTGAAGTATGGAACCCAAACACAGCAACAGAAACTGATTAGAACGAATAAAAAAACGCTGCTCGATTTGTTTTTCTGACTACCGAAAAGACACCCATGTTACTCTTCTCATTAACCAACTAAACTGGGACTTGCTTTATACACGCCGCTTGATCAAACAACCATGTTACTCTTCTCATTAACCAACTAAACTGGGACTCGCTCTATACACGCCGCTTGATCAAACAACCATGTTACTCTTCTCATTAACCAACTAAACTGGTACTCGCTCTATACACGCCGCTTGATCAAACAACCATGTTACTCTTCTCATTAACCAACTGAACTGGGTCTCGCTCTATACACGCCGCTTGATCAAACAACCATGTTACTCTTCTCATTAACCAACTAAACTGGGTCTCGCTCTATACACGCCGCTTGATCAAACAACCATGTTACTCTTCTCATTAACCAACTAAACTGGGTCTTGCTCTATACACGCCGCTTGATCAAACACCCATGTTACTCTTCTCATTAACCAACTAAACTGGGTCTTGCTCTATACACGCCGCTTGATCAAACACCCATGTTACTCTTCTCATTAACCAACTGAACTGGGTCTCGCTCTATACACGCCGCTTGATCAAACAACCATGTTACTCTTCTCATTAACCAACTAAACTGGTACTCGCTCTATACACGCCGCTTGATCAAACAACCATGTTACTCTTCTCATTAACCAACTAAACTGGGTCTCGCTCTATACACGCCGCTTGATCAAACAACCATGTTACTCTTCTCATTAACCAACTAAACTGGGTCTCGCTCTATACACGCCGCTTGATCAAACAACCATGTTACTCTTCTCATTAACCAACTAAACTGGGTCTCGCTCTATACACGCCGCTTGATCAAACAACCATGTTACTCTTCTCATTAACCAACTAAACTGGGTCTCGCTCTATACACGCCGCTTGATCAAACACCCATGTTACTCTTCTCATTAACCAACTAAACTGGGACTCGCTCTATACACGCCGCTTGATCAAACAACCATGTTACTCTTCTCATTAACCAACTAAACTGGGTCTCGCTCTATACACGCCGCTTGATCAAACAACCATGTTACTCTTCTCATTAACCAACTGAACTGGGTCTCGCTCTATACACGCCGCTTGATCAAACAACCATGTTACTCTTCTCATTAACCAACTGAACTGGGTCTCGCTCTATACACGCCGCTTGATCAAACAACCATGTTACTCTTCTCATTAACCAACTGAACTGGGACTCGCTCTATACACGCCGCTTGATCAAACACCCATGTTACTCTTCTCATTAACCAACTAAACTGGGTCTCGCTCTATACACGCCGCTTGATCAAACAACCATGTTACTCTTCTCATTAACCAACTAAACTGGGACTCGCTCTATACACGCCGCTTGATCAAACAACCATGTTACTCTTCTCATTAACCAACTAAACTGGGACTCGCTCTATACACGCCGCTTGATCAAACAACCATGTTACTCTTCTCATTAACCAACTAAACTGGGTCTCGCTCTATACACGCCGCTTGATCAAACAACCATGTTACTCTTCTCATTAACCAACTAAACTGGGTCTCGCTCTATACACGCCGCTTGATCAAACAACCATGTTACTCTTCTCATTAACCAACTAAACTGGGTCTCGCTCTATACACGCCGCTTGATCAAACAACCATGTTACTCTTCTCATTAACCAACTAAACTGGGTCTCGCTCTATACACGCCGCTTGATCAAACAACCATGTTACTCTTCTCATTAACCAACTAAACTGGGTCTCGCTCTATACACGCCGCTTGATCAAACAACCATGTTACTCTTCTCATTAACCAACTAAACTGGGTCTCGCTCTATACACGCCGCTTGATCAAACACCCATGTTACTCTTCTCATTAACCAACTAAACTGGGACTTGCTCTATACACGCCGCTTGATCAAACAACCATGTTACTCTTCTCATTAACCAACTAAACTGGGTCTCGCTCTATACACGCCGCTTGATCAAACAACCATGTTACTCTTCTCATTAACCAACTAAACTGGAACTCGCTTTATACACGCCGCTTGATCAAACAACCATGTTACTCTTCTCATTAACCAACTAAACTGGGACTCGCTCTATACACGCCGCTTGATCAAACAACCATGTTCTATCAAATCCACTACCTCTTAGTCAACGTAAGCCCCTCCCAGCATGTTTCCAGCATGCCACACATATCTCTAATAGAACTGACCATCCCCTAAAATATATAAACACAGTCACTCCAGTCATCAATGCATACAAATATGCATTTTATCCAAGGACCGTATCCATATGGAACAGACTTCCACCATCTGCTGTTCTACACATCGCCCCATCACTACCAGCCTTCCTGTGTGTCGCCCTACCAACCATCAGGGAGATGCAACCCTTGCACGGCGTCCACACCCTCTAAAGTTGATACACTTCTGTACATAGTTGCACCCTTTGTTTTTATTCACTTTTGTATTGTCCTTGGTTTAGATCACCTTTCGTCACTTATTTTACTTCTGACTCTCTGTTGACAACATGCAGCGCACCTACCCCAGTTTAGCTGTGAACAGCTGTACTGGGAGTACTACATCAAGCATTCTGGCCGCTGTCTGGAAAACTACTCTCCTCCCTTGGCATAACTTATGAGGTTATATTCAAAGCAGCCTGGGTTAGGGCTAACATAGAATGGTTTATTTTCAAAGTTTTCCCTCTCTACACTTGAGTTAGTGAGTCCATGACAGCTCACGCATTTTAGTCATTTACCTCCTGCACCGAGAATGAGTCTAACCTTATCTGTGACTATGTGGGATCTTTTATTGGGCTTCATAGACCATGACATAGGCATAGACACTAGGGCTGAATTTGACTTACTGACCAACACTGTTCAGTGCTTGTTCTAATCATGACCAATGTAAGCAGAACGCATTCTATCTAATCTGGTTTGGTCTGAGTGACGTTGCACCGACTAACCAATATTGCCACCACCTGCAGGTGGTGGTGGAAACTCTGGTCAATAAGTGGCCAACGTGGCAACCAACGTAGCATCATTGGAAACAAAGAGCTTTTGCCCGTATTGCAATCATCTTAGAATCTGTATGCCGATAGGCATGATGCATGTCATGCTTTCCGCCATTGTAAAACAACCAGCATTGACCAATTCTCTGTGGTACCTGTTTAAGGCAGTGGCATCTCTTCGGGAAGGGTCTCTGTGGTACCTGCTTAAGGCAATGGCATCTCTTAAGGAAGGGTATCTGTGGTGCCTGTTTAAGGCAGTGGCATCTCTTCGGGAAGGGTCTCTGTGGTACCTGCTTAAGGCAGTGGCATCTCTTAAGGAAGGGTCTCTGTGGTGCCTGTTTAAGGCAGTGGTACCTGTTTAAGGCAGTGGCATCTCTTAAGAAAGCGTCTCTGTGGTACCTGTTTAAGGCAGTGGCATCTCTTCAGGAAGGGTCTCTGTGGTACCTGTTTAAGGCAGTGGCATCTCTTCAGGAAGGGTCTCTGTGGTACCTGTTTAAGGCAGTGGCATCTCTTCGGGAAGGGTCTCTGTGGTACCTGTTTAAGGCAGTGGCATCTCTTCAGGAAGGGTCTCTGTGGTACCTGTTTAAGGCAGTGGCATCTCTTCGGGAAGGGTCTCTGTGGTACCTGTTTAAGGCAGTGGCATCTCTTAAGGAAGGGTCTCTGTGGTAACTGTTTAAGGCAGTGGCATCTCTTAAGGAAGGGTCTCTGTGGTACCTGTTTAAGGCAGTGGCATCTCTTAAGGAAGGGTCTCTGTGGTACCTGTTTAAGGCAATGGCATCTCTTAAGGAAGGGTCTCTGTGGTACCTGTTTAAGGCAATGGCATCTCTTAAGGAAGGGTCTCTGTGGTAACTGTTTAAGGCAATGGCATATCTTAAGGAAGGGTCTCTGTTGTACCTGTTTAAGGCAATGGCATGCAAGTAAAACGTTTCATCCCCCGTATAAGTATGTACATGTCGAGCAGGTCTTAGTCCAGTTATGTAATTATATCTATAATCAGGCAAATGCTGCATTTGTTATTGATTCTGGTTTGGGAACAAAAAGATCACTGGCAACTAGTACAACTGTTTGTTTAAACTGGATATTAAGTTAGCAGGGGTTTCTGACTGGGAAAACACTGACCTCTTCAGCTCAATGCACCTCACTTTGTGACATCAATTCTAATTCAATGTTTTTATCAATTCACATTCTATTAGAATTGCCCCTAGATCTGCATGCTACATAATTAACAAACAAGTTGAATAAACATATATATATATATATATAATGCATCTCTAATTGTAATTGAAGTAGCAATTGAAGTAAAAAGTAATTGTATTTGACATGAGGAAAGAGGCTTGCCTTTTGTTTCCAGGGAAAGATGAGGATCCAAACTGCCGAAAACACTTTCTAGGCTATTTGAAATAAGTTACTTGACAGTAACCAAATACAAATATAAAATTATGACCTTTTTGTGATGAAATGTTTATCTGACCCCGCCCCAGTCACTCCTACTCTTATGTTGTGCACACAGGGACTTTTGTGATGAAATGTTTATCCACCCCAGTCACTCCTACTCTTATGTTGTGCACACAGGGACTTTTGTGATAAATGTTTATCCACCCCAGTCACTCCTACTCTTATGTTGTGCACACAGGGACTTTTGTGATAAAATGTTTATCCACCCCAGTCACTCCTACTCTTATGTTGTGCACACAGGGACTTTTGTGATAAAATGTTTATCCACCCCAGTCACTCCTACTCTTATGTTGTGCACACAGGGACTTTTGTGATAAATGTTTATCCACCCCAGTCACTCCTACTCTTATGTTGTACACACAGGGACTTTTGTGATAAAATGTTTATCCACCCCAGTCACTCCTACTCTTATGTTGTGCACACAGGGACTTTTGTGATAAATGTTTATCCACCCCAGTCACTCCTACTCTTATGTTGTGCACACAGGGACTTTTGTGATAAAATGTTTATCCACCCCAGTCACTCCTACTCTTATGTTGTGCACACAGGGACTTTTGTGATAAAATGTTTATCCACCCCAGTCACTCCTACTCTTATGTTGTGCACACAGGGACTTTTGTGATAAATGTTTATCCACCCCAGTCACTCCTACTCTTATGTTGTGCACACGGACTTTTGTGATAAAATGTTTATCCACCCCAGTCACTCCTACTCTTATGTTGTGCACACAGGGACTTTTGTGATAAAATGTTTATCCACCCCAGTCACTCCTACTCTTATGTTGTGCACACAGGGACTTTTGTGATAAATGTTTATCCACCCAGTCACTCCTACTCTTATGTTGTGCACACAGGGACTTTTGTGATAAAATGTTTATCCACCCCAGTCACTCCTACTCTTATGTTGTGCACACGGACTTTTGTGATAAAATGTTTATCCACCCCAGTCACTCCTACTCTTATGTTGTGCACACAGGGACTTTTGTGATAAATGTTTATCCACCCCAGTCACTCCTACTCTTATGTTGTGCACACAGGGACTTTTGTGATAAAATGTTTATCCACCCCAGTCACTCCTACTCTTATGTTGTGCACACAGGGACTTCCTAACGGGTTTCCAAAGACGGAAAAATGATCGACGGAAAAAAGCCAAGGATGATGCATTGGCTGCCTTGAAGGAGGAAAAGAGGAAGTTTAGGGAGAAGGTTGGTTTGTTTGGAATGGGACTGCTTAGGGAGTGAGTGGGTCTTCTTCCACTTATTATCTTTGTTATTTCTTCATTTGGCAATTGACTCATTTATGAACTCATGTGTGAATGACAAATTAGAAAAGGTGATATGTTATCTTGATATACAAATGTTTGTAGAATTATTATTATTAGTCACATTTTATTCATTACAGGCATATTTTATATATTAGAGATGCTTATATTGAGACATGTGTATTATAGAGAATTACAGGAATGAAATAGTTATTGTAATCTTCCAGAAGCAGGCGGAGTTGGCTGCACGACGGGCCACGTTTGAGGCAATGTTTGAGGAGAAAAAAGAAGAGACAGAATCAAGGACTTATGACCTGAACAAACACTTAGTGACTGTGACAGAAGTAGCCGAGGTGGACCTGGCGGACAAAGGAACACATCTTGGACTGAACCAAGTAGGTGTCTGTGAGGAACAGAACATTCATTGGTTGAGAAAAAAAAAACATGGAACATTACACAATCACAATCATTGTGCACAATCATAAATATGTTGAAGTACGGACATTCTTTAGTGAATAGGTCAACAGGTTTGTTTATGGTTGTGTCTGCACAATCATAAATATGTTGAAATACGGACATTCTCTAGTGAATAGGTCAACAGGTTTGTTTATGGTTGTGTCTGCACAATCATAAATATGTTGAAATACGGACATTCTCTAGTGAATAGGTCAACAGGTTTGTTTATGGTTGTGTCTGCACAATCATAAATATGTTGAAATACGGACATTCTCTAGTGAATAGGTCAACAGGTTTGTTTATGGTTGTGTCTGCACAATCATAAATATGTTGAAATACGGACATTCTCTAGTGAATAGGTCAACAGGTTTGTTTATGGTTGTGTCTGCACAATCATAAATATGTTGAAATACGGACATTCTCTAGTGAATAGGTCAACAGGTTTGTTTATGGTTGTGTCTGCACAATCATAAATATGTTGAAATACGGACATTCTCTAGTGAATAGGTCAACAGGTTTGTTTATGGTTGTGTCTGCACAATCATAAATATGTTGAAGTAAGGACATTTTCTAGTGAATAGGTCAACAGACTTTTTCTTTGTTTGTTACAGAACTTCTTGCATTAGTGTAACTTTGTGTAAAGGTTCCTGAAATGTTTCAAGAATAACATGAAGAATTTATGCCATATTTAAATAACTTTACTTACAAAATTGTTGTCAGCATTTTGAGAATACTGGCTGATTACTACTTTGTCTGCAGTTTGAAACCGTCACTTACTATGTGAGTTGGGTACAATCCTGTTTTATTTTAGGATAACATGGCAGAGGAAGAGGACAGTGAAGACGTAGCAGAGGACTCTAGGTGAGGACGGAGTGAAACATTCAAACATGTTTGTAGATTTGTGCGTTACTTTGGATTTAGGACATTAATGTTCCAGAATTTTTAAACGTGAATGTGTTTCTCATATGAAGTGCCCATGTTTTATGTCGACCTTCAAAGGTTTTGTCTTTCACTTTGGCATTCCCAGATACTGGACATTAGTAGTCATTCTTTGATAATAGATTTGAAGTAGAGAACTTTTTTAAATTATCTTAATTATTTTAGTTCCTCCTGATGCCAAAAGAATCTCGAGTATTTTCTATTTTGGTTTGGTATTAACAATTAAACTACCAATTGTTCACCAGTGAACACTTTCTTGAAGTGGGGCGTACAACTTTGCTCTAGAGCTGTACAAGGTTTGTTTATTACTGCGTTATATAACTAGTTGATGTTGCCCAAGCTAGAGGTGGAACCAAGGCAATCACCAGTGGGGAGATTGTGTTCTGCAAGAATTAATAATTGACTTGGAACACGGTTAAGCTTTTTCTACTGTGTTGGGTTTTTTGTTCAGGACAAATGCAGAGACTGGTTCAAGAAAGGTCCACCGCCGACGTAAAACATTCACACACCGGTTTGACAAACACTTCAAGTTGAAAGAAAGGATAAAGATGAGGAAAAGTGGTGCCCCAAAACAGAAGAAACCAAAGAGACTTAAACGGAATCATTAATCTCACCTGTATGATTACCTGTAACGGGATCTGGTGACAGCAATGACACTTTTTTGTAACATGAAATCATGACTGGTAGTGATTAAATAACCAGTTTAAGAACAGTTTGTATTTGAGCATTTCATCTCTACCAAGTGGTTTAACTGGGATATGTAAATGTTCTACTTTTAGGACACAGAAAGAACAAGAAAAAGATGTGTAATCTCCAAGACAGGTCATTTCCATTTAATATGGAGTTTAGTCCATGTGTAAATGTTGTATGAGATTTTGTTAAATGTTCCATCTTAACAAAATATTAGTTGTTGGATATTTTCATATATTCTCGTTAATCTATGTTGACCTTTGTTGACCTTATACTGCATTTCACCAATTATGTTCACATGCCAAGTTTTTTTGTAATACAAATGAAGTTGTGTTAAAATGGTGATGGACAAAAAAGAGCATTGTTTAATGAAACAACAAACAACGTAAGCAAAACTAGTGATCTTTATTAGTGTGTGTGTTTTATGTGTAGTCTGTTTTTTATAGTAACAATTCCTTCCAAAGAAATAGGATGATCACATTCATAATCTCATTTCAGTGTTATTCAACCAAATATCACATTTCAGGGGTTCAACCACTGTCGACATATGTAAAAAAAAAAATTTACAATAAAGTTTCATCAAGTACAATCTACAAGACTTCTGCAACTGGTAGGATATTTTGAATATAATTGATCAGTCGACACTTGTAATTACTAGTTAGACCATCATCCATAGTTGCTTCAGGGCATACTTACACATGCAATGTGTAGTTTGACACACAATAAAAGCAGAATATGAAAATATGTTTAAACCTTATTTGACCACACAAAAATATAAGCCGGCTTGAAATGTTGATGTGATGAGGTATTGAGGACAGAGTCCCACTGTCACAATGTGAAACTATCACATATTGTGGCAGTGTGCCGTCACATGGTTAACATAAGATGGAATATTTTAACATAACCATGAGATTATACACGTCACTCAGTCCTCAAAGTGTACTACACGAAAACAAATAACTTGGTAAACCCCCCGCTTCCACAAAACAGTAATAACAGTCCATTAAAATAACCACAAAAACTACATTTATATCACATTCTTTGTCAGTTGACTTCCTCTAAACCTCCACACCACATAACCATGGAAGGTGTTAACAAGTGTTGGCAGTGAAGGTCTCACTGCTGGGAATGTTTGTTGTATCACATTTACACAAGTCAACTAGAGCAGCTACAACTCGGACACGTGTGCAAGTGGTAAGACATCAATAGTGGTTGTGCGATGGCGACTCTCTCAGCATAAACTTCAGAGGCTACAGTACATTCAACAGTACATGCAGTCAACTAATGGCTCCAGTACATTCAACAGTAGGTGCATTTAACTAATGGCTCCAGTACAGTCAACAGTAGGTGCAGTCAACTAATGGCTCCAGTACATTCAACAGTAGGTGCAGTCAACTAATGGCTCCAGTACAGTCAACAGTAGGTGCAGTCAACTAATGGCTCCAGTACAGTCAACAGTAGGTGCAGTCAACTAATGGCTCCAGTACATTCAACAGTAGGTGCAGTCAACTAATGGCTCCAGTACAGTCAACAGTAGGTGCAGTCAACTAATGGCTCCAGTACATTCAACAGTAGGTGCAGTCAACTAATGGCTCCAGTACAGTCAACAGTAGGTGCAGTCAACTAATGGCTCCAGTACATTCAACAGTAGGTGCAGTCAACTAATGGCTCCAGTACAGTCAACAGTAGGTGCAGTCAACTAATGGCTCCAGTACATTCAACAGTAGGTGCAGTCAACTAATGGCTCCAGTACAGTCAACAGTAGGTGCAGTCAACTAATGGCTCCAGTACATTCAACAGTAGGTGCAGTCAACTAATGGCTCCAGTACAGTCAACAGTAGGTGCAGTCAACTAATGCCTCCAGCTTCCACTGACATTCACATAAAGAGCACATTTAATCAAACTGATGACAACAAGCAGGTCAGACCAGCAGCCAAAATGGCAGACTGCTCTACAGACAGACTTGCTGTGATGTCACACGGGACAACTCAATGGGGTGATTAGGGCAGATTATTCAGTTGAAACACCCACGCCCACTCGCAAGGCATCTGGTTGGCGGGTATAGGGGGAATGTCGACCACCATGCCCCCTCCTGCCCTCTTGGTCCACTTGAAAGCCCCCCCAGTGTAGCCTAGCAGCTGGACAGTGGTAGCGGATGCTGGACTGACCGCTCCAAGCTCTAGGAGGCCAGCCTTGGGCCAGTCCAGGACGATGGCGTACACGGTGGTATCAGCCATGCACCGGGAGGTTGAGATGTAGTTCTCACACTTCTCTGATTTCTTGGACGTATACCTGCAGTGATAGAGCCAGACAGTGTCACAAGTATACCTGCAGTGATAGAGCCAGACAGTGTCATAAGTATGCCTGCAGTGATAGAGCCAGACAGTGTCACAAGTATACCTGCAGTGATAGAGCCAGACAGTGTCACAAGTATGCCTGCAGTGATAGAGCCAGACAGTGTCACAAGTATACCTGCAGTGATAGAGCCAGACAGTGTCACAAGTATACCTGCAGTGATAGAGCCAGACAGTGTCACAAGTATACCTGCAGTGATAGAGCCAGACAGTGTCACAAGTATACCTGCAGTGATAGAGCCAGACAGTGTCACAAGTATACCTGCAGTGATAGAGCCAGACAGTGTCACAAGTATACCTGCAGTGATAGAGCCAGACAGTGTCACAAGTATACCTGCAGTGACTGAGCCAGACAGTGTCACAAGTATACCTGCAGTGATAGAGCCAGACAGTGTCACAAGTATGCCTGCAGTGATAGGGCCAGACAGTGTCACAAGTATACCTGCAGTGATAGAGCCAGACAGTGTCACAAGTATGCCTGCAGTGATAGAGCCAGACAGTGTCACAAGTATGCCTGCAGTGATAGGGCCAGACAGTGTCACAAGTCAGTTACAATGACTAGCTTGTAACGATTTAAATAATAATGTATTAATCGTTGTGTACAAAGATTTATGCATAATATTTCTTATATAATTCACAAGTTGTTTTTAATTTAAAGAAACTGAATTTGGCAGCTGCCTCACATAAATTTCCTGAGTTAGAAATTGTATTTTTTAAATGAAAGTTGAAATATGTTATCTATATATATAATAATTACAGCCAGAGATTAAAATTATTAGATTAGTCACGGCTGACTGGTCATGCAGAATTACAAGTGTTGCAAGTTTCTGCTACATTTTATATAGGAACGTTCCATTAAAAAGAACCTCCTTTAACATACACATATGTCCGTGTCAAATGTAAAAAAAAATTATAAAAGAATAATCACTAACGACAAATATTTGAAATATGACTATTTTCAACAACTGCTTCATGAAAGCACAGCAAAATGGCTGCATTTACTGGTTTTTGATCAACACTTTTCGACAGTTTAACATGAAAGGTACGAGAGCCTCATGAAGTGAGTCTCCGTATTTAATGAGCATTGTCATGTGACTTACCAGACATTCGGAGTAACGGTGTCGTTCTGGTGTTTCCATGGTTTTGTTGAGTAGATGGCGTCACCGTTGACCTTGAGCCATGTGCCCAACTGGCGCAGTCTCTCCTCAAAAATAGGAATAATGCGTCCATCAGACGTTGGTCCAATGTTGATGAGCAGGTTACCTCCACAACTGAAAACGACAGTTTTTGTTATCAATAATTAATTCATCTGTACTGCAAAACAAACATGAGCCTATCACAAATAACATGTGCAACCTTTACTTCGGATAGCTTTAAAATATTTAACATGTAAAATGCACATGGGGCAGGGTAAGCTATCAATGACCAGGCTTTGAACCCACATGGGGCAGGGTAAGCTATCAATGACCAGGCTTTGAACCCACATGGGGCAGGGTAAGCTATCAATGACCAGGCTTCGAACCCACATGGAGCAGGGTAAGCTATCAATGACCAGGCTTTGAACCCACATGGAGCAGGGTAAGCTATCAATGACCAGACTTTGAACCCACATGGAGCAGGGTAAGCTATCAATGACCAGGCTTTGAACCCACATGGAGCAGGGTAAGCTATCAATGACCAGACTTTGAACCCACATGGAGCAGGGTAAGCTATCAATGACCAGGCTTTGAACCCACATGGAGCAGGGTAAGCTATCAATGACCAGGCTTTGAACCCACATGGGGCAGGGTAAGCTATAAAATGACCAGGCTTTGAACCCACATGGAGCAGGTAAGCTATCAATGACCAGGCTTTGAACCCACATGGAGCAGGTAAGCTGACCAGGCTCTGAAGTCTCAAGTCTCAAGTAGTTATACTCCAAACAGCCCAATATTGAGCTAACGCAGGAGTTTGGACCAACGGCTTTTAGTGTCTCTTCCGAAAGACACGGGCAAAGTGGGGTGAATGAAATTGCCCAAGCTTCGAAACGGCGGAGGTGGAATCGAACCACCGTCCTCTCGATCGATCGACAGGCGGGTGCTCTAACCATTAGACCACCGCTCCCCACAATGGGGCAGGGTAAGCTATCAATGACCAGGCTTTGAACCCACATGGGGCAGGGTAAGCTATCAATGACCAGGCTTTGAACCCACATGGGGCAGGGTAAGCTATCAATGACCAGGCTTTGAACCCACATGGAGCAGGGTAAGCTATCAATGACCAGACTTTGAAACCACATGGGGCAGGGTAAGCTATCAATGACCAGGTGTTAAACCCACATGGAGCATAAACCCACATGGAGCAGGATAAGCTATCAATGACCAGGCTTTGAACTCACATAGAGCAGGGTAAGCTATCAATGACCAGGCTTTGAACCCACATGGGGCAGGGTAAGCTATCAATGACCAGGCTTTGAACCCACATGGGCAGGGTAAGCTATCAATGACCAGGCTTTGAACCCACATGGAGCAGGGTAAGCTATCAATGACCAGGCTTTGAACCCACATGGAGCAGGGTAAGCTATCAATGACCAGGCTTTGAACCCACATGGGGCAGGGTAAGCTATCAATGACCAGGCTTTGAACCCACTTGTTGCCATTTAGAATCACTCCACATTGCATCAGTTCACTCATCTGTATAAGTACCTTATTAAACTAGTCTTTGTGCAGTAATTGCAGCATGGCTTAATGCTTCCCAGAGAAGTCGAGTTGGTGTTGGAATGAACAGGTCTACCAGAGGGCAAGTGTAAAGTACCTTGAGTAGTCCCATGAACTTGATATTGTGCTACATAAGAACTGACCTTTTCCCTTTTATAGTAACATATTTTATACCTGCCCCGATGTTTTCATTTGCAATAATAACCTACAACCCACCTGATGGTCTCCGCCAGCACCTGGGTGAGTTGGTCCATGGTGAGGTAGGCAGAGAGGGGTGCATTGCGGCGATACCCCCACGACCCGCTGTCTATGGTCATACAGTTCTCCCACTTGTGTTTCTGCAGTGTTCCTGACAGAGACAGAAACAACATCAAACAGCTCTTTGTGGCTGTAGAGCGAGGGAAGGAGAGAGCAACAGCAAAGTCCTTCACATTTACACAACAGGGGCCGTATGCATGGACCGGGACTAACCTCTTACGCCATAGCTTAACGCCTAGGCTATAGCGTAAACCCGTTAGTCGGTATGCACGAGCACTAGTTAGGCTCAATTTCCGGGGATTTCCCGCGTAGTCGCGACGTATCGCTGCGCCCAAGAACCACCAGGACTAACTCCTTAGTCCATAGCGCAACTCGTGAAAAATGGCGGCCGTGATAGTTTGGCGGAGACGATTGAGGCGAAATCTTCGGCGAAATCGGATATTCCGGGATAGGAGGAATCCGCTAGAGATATTTGACGACACGGAATTGTATTCGAAGTTCAGATTTCGTCGTCACGATATTCTGAGGATTGTAGACGAGCTGAGGAATGATTTGGAATACCCAGTAACACGCCAAGGCTCTCTGCCGGCCGCATCCCAAGTGATGGTAGCATTGCGTATGTATGCCACAACGTACAGGTAATGTGTAATTTATCAAGTATTTTCAGTTTGGTAAACAAAATATGCTACTGATTATGCGTGTGCGTGCGTGCGTTTGGTGGTGGAATATGACCAGAATATCACATTCTAACAAATACTTTTTGTTGCACTCAAATAATTGATTAAAATACAATAATTATTAAAGCCAAAGCAATACTTGTGGAAGTATACGAATACTTTATTAGTACTATTATAATACTAACACATTCGAGGATAAACTTTTGTTACTGAGGATAGAAAGTTATTGCTGACTGTTCAGTCCTCAAAAGTCTGTAAAAAAAGTTGCTGACATCCACACTGTTACAAAGTGTAACATTAAGTTTGCCTTCTATAAGAATAAACTAACATTCCTATCTTATTTGCCTTAGCTGCCTTATTTACACTTAGCTGACCACTTAATTGCAATTAGTAACAGCAGCCAACTGCCCACTGTATTGTTTAAAGGTTCCTCTGAGCTGATAAGAAAGGGTGCCTCTCTGTGGACATGGCATAACAAGACAGGGGTTTTATTGCTTGAATGGCAGCTCAGCTATTCAAGTAAAGGCAACTGTTGCCAGTAAGATGCCACCAACATCAAGCAAACTGTCATATTCATAACTAATCAAAGGAGGGCAGTGAAATACTTTGATCTCTCCACCTACAAAATGTTTCTGTTATGTTATGTTTGATATTACCAATCTTTACAAATCGATACTTTATGTAAAAGCTTAACAGTGTCATTACTGGTATATATATATAATTTTCATTCAATTCCAAATTAACATGCTCAAGACCTTTTAAATATGCTTGTTCACGTTTGTTTATTTTAAATCCGAAATTGAATAAGTACAATTAATGTTTATTTAACTTCACCCTTGGTTGCTTTTGAACATTTCAAAATAAAACACACATATTTTTTTCATGTATTTAAATGTATTTCAAAAACAAAGAAAAACTACATTGATTCATGTTTATAAGCATGCACATTGAATGAGTGTCAACTTTCTCTGTTGTAGTTGATTTGTGACGCTGATATGCTGATAATCAACTGTGTAGCCAAGTGGCCCGGCTCAGTTCATGACGCCAGAATACTCAGGGAATCACCACTGTTTGACGCGTTTGAGTCACACCAGAAGCCACTGACAGGGGTGTTTCTTGGCGACAGTGGCTACATGCTTCGAGAGTGGCTGCTCACACCGATATTGAATCCACGGGATCGCCAGGAACGAGCATACACAGACGCCCACTGCATCACATTGAAGCATTGTCGAACGATGCATTGGTGTGCTAAAACGTCGATGGCATTGCCTGCACAGTGAGATCCGCCTCACCCCAACGAAGGCATGCAAAGTTATGTGTGATGCTGCACAACCGTGCAACACGGCTCAGACTGCCACCACCAGCAGGGCATGACACGGACCCTCATCCAGAAGACAACCCCCCACCAGCCTACAGGGGCAATGCCCCCGCTGTGGCCGTCGAGCGGGTACGCACTGCTGCAGGGAAAGCAGCTAGAGATGCTGTTGTGAGAAATTACTTTGGATAATAGTCTGACAGTGGGTAGGAATCATCACTACAACATTTGAACACATGTTTATGAACTGATACATGCATAATTCACTTTACTGAAAGCAACTGTATATATCGTAATTGAAACATCAATATTATTACATGTATGATGTCTGTTAATAACATTGTAGGTGAGATACAAGATGACTAAAAGTTGGTGGTATTTACTCTAACTTTAATAGACATATTTAAAGTTAAAGTAAATACCACATACTTTTAGTCCTCTTGTATTTCACCTACAATTTTACTGAAAAACACAATATGTCATATCATTGATGTCTCAATTACATTGTACACAGTTGCTTTCAGTAAGTGTTCATGCATGTAAAACTACTCGAGTTGCAGTTCGCGTTGCAATTTACTAATCTGCAACTTCGTCTTCTCTTCCTGCAACTGCATCAGTTTGATTTTTTTTTCGTTTTTGGCAATGTCTGATGCCAGCCACTTCTGGAAAAGAGCACTCTCCTCAGCGTCTGCTTCGGGCGCACGTCTCTTGCGTCGCTGTGCCGTCACCGCGGTGACCCCATGAGTACGAATGGGAGTAGTCACAGAAACTGGAGTAGAGACGATCTCGGTGGCTTCAGTCATAGACGCAGGTCTCTTCTCCAGCACACTTGTCGATGCAGGTCTAGGCCTCATCTTCAATACACCTGTCGGTGCAGGTGTTGTCTCCAAAACACCTATCGGTGCATGTGTAATCTCCAATGCTGGTGTGACAGGGCGTGTAGGTGTCGATGTGGATCGTGCAGCTATTGTTGGCGGCTCCACAGGCATGAACCAGCTCGGACCTGCCAGCAGTGGCACGGGCACAACAGATGATGACATGTCTGGAATGCAAAAACGTGTTCCTTTTGTATGATGCCATTTGTAAACATGTGTCAAACTTTCCCTGTTTTGTTATCTATTTACATAATACGTGATGTTCATTTTAAACAGTTTATCATGATCATATGAAACATGTGAAACAAATACAAATGAATATATGCAAGTTATTCTGTGCAACAAAAAGATGCAGTGATATGTTGATATAATTATTATCAAGAATTAATTACATTTTAGGTTATAGTGAATTTTAATGGTGGTTCATTGTGGAGGTGACACAGTGTGTGCCAACTGCCACAGGTCCTGTTATGTAACTTTACAGCTGTGCTGTTGTGTATTGGTACTCTTCTGTCACTGCCATAGTTATATAATACCTGCCACTTTATGGTGGCTGCCTGTAACTTGAGTCCTCTCTCACTGAGCTAATTTATGATTCCTGCCTGTAATGTGAATCTTTCACTATCTGGTTGCTGGAAGCAACCCTCAACTTGTACTAAGGAACCACATGTGGCAAATTTTCACACAAGCTATATGACATTGCTAATTTTTATATTTCAAATCAATTATTTATAATTAAGCTTGCTTACCCCAGGCTTCATCCACTTGCACAGTCACTGACTGGCCGTCAGAAGTCTCCATGACAAAGCTGTCTGTTCCTTCCACTGAAACATTAAAAATTATGAGGTTTGTGAATATTACATATTGTGATTGTATTGTATTATGTTCATGTTGTGTACTTATATATAATAATTTGTACAGTTTGAATATGTCAAATGCATTACAGTCCTGCATATAAGTTTTTCTTTCATAATATTGTTAATCGCACATTACAAATTTTAATATATGCACTTCATTTGTCAATAAAAAAATGAAGTGATGTATTCCATTAATGCATTTGATTCAGTTATATGGAAATGATAACAAAATGATAACTGTACTTTCATCACGATTAAATACTAATATATTTATTAGTGTATTTCTTAACCAAAATTAATTTTGTATTATAATTTATTCTATCAAGAGGTTTGAGTACATCTAACTAAGAACACACGATTATTTAATGATAACAGTTTTCACTGCAATCTGTTATGTGTCGCAGAAAAAGTCGTGTAAATAAATTCACAGTTTTGGCTAGGAAATAAAGTCACAGCATTATTTTACAACAATTATTCGAAGACTATATATGCATATATACTAAATATAAAGTCTTGCATATTTCCACTGATAATTAAACACAACAAAGTGTGATGCATTGTTAATACAAATATTCCAAAGAAACTATCAATCTCGCTCCTTTTTATTTATATTAGTACACAAGTAAAATTTATTAGTGACTTTTTAACAAACTTTTGCACTGAATGTTTAGTCTTTTGTTTTGATGATTAAGATAACTATTCTACCCGAATGTACTTAATATTTCAACTTATATCACAGATACAAAGATCTATATATTATATCTATTTAAAATTGTGATTTTTTCCCTGTGATTTCATTTCATGTGACTTTACTTACTACATTCGTTTCGATACCAGCCAAAACGTCAACGTGAAACTTGAAAGCACAAAACATTATGATAAGATAAGTACAGTTTTAGAGTAGAGATGAAACAGCAACTCACCATCAATGCCTGTGGCCATGTCTGTTCTCTCGCCAATGATATTCATGATGATATCAGCGTATGGAGGCGGTCTGTTTGGTGGTCCGCCTCCCGTCTTTTTTTGATCGCGTACACTATTCAAAACCGTCGATTTCAAATCTTTCCATTTCTTTTTGATGTCATCCTCGGTACGTAGTGCCACACCAAACGCATTTACCTTGGCGGTGATTTCACGCCAAACTTCCTTTTTCTTCTTATTAGTCAGCGAACTTTGAAGTTTAGTCATAATGACAACTTTTTCATTTGCGATTCCTTCAATCAAACATAGGATTTCGTCCTCTCGGAAGTTAGGTTTCCTTTTTTTCCCACCGCGCGCAGCTCCTTCGATGACATCCATACCGATAATGAACGAAAGATAAACAAGAACAAGTGTCATATCGGACGCTTTGACCAACCGCGCGTCACCTTTGACCCGTTGCGCGTGCGCAGTGCAATGGAATGTGTCGGGAATCCCTGGGGAATCCCTTCTACGTCCGGACTAGCGAGCCTAGTCTATAGACTAACTAGTCTGAGACTATCGATGCGCTACGCCCGGTTCATGCATCGCGACTAAATGTATCGCTAGTCTATAGCTTAGTTAGTCCGGACGTAGGGCTTAGTCTGAAACTACGTTACGCCCGGTCCATGCATACGGCCCCAGCACCCCTTTCCGGGTGACTTCACGGTTCAATCATACTCACCCCTTTTCAGGTGACTTCAAGGTTCAATCCCATTCAACCCTTTCCAGATGATTTCATAGTTCAATCCCATTCATCCCTTTCCTGGTGACTTCACGGTTCAATCCCATTCACCCATTTCCTGGTCTGGTGTCTTCATGGTTCAATCACACTCACCCCTTTCCATATGACTTCATGGTTCAATCACACTCACCCCTTTCCAGGTGTCTTCATGGTTCAATCACACTCACCCCTTTCCAGGTGACTTCATGGTTCAATCTCACTGATCCCTTTCCATGTGACTTCCTGGTTCAATCCCACTCATCCCTTTCCAGGTGACTTCATGGTTCAATCCCACTCATCCCTTTCCTGGTGACTTCATGGTTCAATCCCACTCATCCCTTTCTATGTTACTTCACGGTTCAATCCCACTCATCCCTTTCTAGGTGACTTCATGGTTCAATCCCACTCATCCCTTTCCATGTGACTTCATGGTTCAATCCCACTCATCTCTTTCCATGTGACTTCATGGTTCAATCCCACACATCCATTTCCATGTGACTTCATGGTTCAATCCCACTCATCCCTTTCCAGGTGTCTTCATTGTTCAATCCCACTCATCCCTTTCTAGGTGACTTCATTGTTCAATCCCACTCATCCTTTTCCATGTGACTTCATTGTTCAATCCCACTCATCCTTTTCCATGTGACTTCATGGTTCAATCCCAATCATCTCTTTCCATGTGACTTCATGGTTCAATACCATTCATCCCTCTCCATGTGACTTCATAGTTTAATACCACTCATCCATCTCCACGTGACTTCATGGTTTAATACCACTCATCCCTTTCCGTGTGACTTCATGGTTTAATACCACTCATCCCTTTCCATGTGACTTCATGGTTTAATACCACTCATACCTTTCCATGTGACTTCATGGTTCAATACCACTCATACCTTTCCATGTGACTTCATGGTTCAATACCACTCATACCTTTCCATGTGACTTCATGATTCAATACCACTCATACCTTTCCATGTGACTTCATGGTTTAATACCACTCATCCCTCTCCATGTGACTTCATGGTTTAATACCACTCATCCCTTTTCGGATGACTCCTTGGTTCAATACCACTCATCCCTCTCCATGTGACTTCATGGTTCAATGCCACTCATCCTTCTCCATGTGACTTCATGGTTTAATACCACTCATCCCTTTCCATGTGACTTCATGGATTAATACCACTCATACCTTTCCATGTGACTTCATGGTTTAATACCACTCATCCCTCCCCATGTGACTTCATGGTTCAATACCACTCATCCCTCTCCATGTGACTTCATGGTTTAATACCACTCATCCCTTTTCGGGTGACTCCTTGGTTCAATACCACTCATCCCTCTCCATGTGACTTCATGGTTCAATGCCACTCATCCTTCTCCATGTGACTTCATGGTTTAATACCACTCATCCCTTTCCATGTGACTTCATGGATTAATACCACTCATACCTTTCCATGTGACTTCATGGTTTAATACCACTCATCCCTCTCCATGTGACTTCATGGTTCAATACCACTCATCCCTCTCCATGTGACTTCATGGTTTAATACCACTTATCCCTTTTCGGGTGACTTCATGGTTCAATACCACTCATACCTTTCCATGTGACTTCATGGTTTAATACCACTCATCCCTTTCCATGTGACTTCATGGTTTAATACCACTCATCCCTTTCCATGTCACTTCATGGTTTAATACCACTCATCCCTTTCCAGGCGACTTCATGGTTCAATACCACTCATTTCAATGACATACCTCGCCTTGTGGTAACATTATGTTCCTCCTACCAGTGAGACTGTGAACCAAATGGTAACATTATGTTCCTCCTACCAGTGAGACTGTGAACCAAGTCTGTTATTTTAAGTTCTGCATAGGTTTTCCTATAATTTTATACATTATAGCAATGAAATATTTGGCATAATTTTTTAGAAGTTGCTAATCAGGGGCCATTCCATGGTTGTTTACTCCCATAAAGAGCAGTTTATTTGCACAAATTATACACTTCATCTACACGACTAAAAATACATTGCTCTTGTTGAATGATATACTTACTACGTGTTGTGGACACAATGTGACTAGATAGTTTATAAATGCTGTCTTGCACAGAGTCTGAAGGTCTACATGCTTACATCAGGTTTCTGCAGTGACTATACACTGTAGTAGGAGCAACTATATGTCACTGCGAGTAGTCACTGCTTGGTATGACTACTGGGGTAAGACCACAGTTGACCTTCCTGTTTATTGTTTCACACGAATGTAGGGCATATTAAATTGCGATATGTGAATTTAAAGAATTCATATAATGTGACATAATTGCAATTGAGCAGGCATATTTACATGTTTGTTTGTAGAAGCTATTGGCTGTGAAATGGTGCATTTTTTTGAGAGTTTAAAAGGCGGAGGGATTTATGGGAATTTTTCTGCTATGGGCCACGTGGGCGCATGAATACAAGGCTATTTTTGTCAAAATTGATGGGCATCGCATGTCGGGGCGTTTTAAAAGAGCTGGAGGTATGTGATTTTGATCAAACTTTGTCAGCATGTCAATGAGATGATGGCAGTTGCTGTGAAAAAGTTTCAAAATTTTTAGTGGTCACATTTTCTTATAATCTAACAAAACGTTAACATGGCCACCAATGCAATTTTCAACTGTGGTCTGACTCCAACTGCATGTTGTCACTGCTTTGTATATCCACTGCATGTGGTCACTCTGCAAGTGATCCCAGTGTATGACCTATGTATGTGATTATTGCGTGTGATCATTGCATGTGATCATTGCGTGTGATCATGTACCTGGATTGTATTTGTCATGACAGGTGTAGTAGCCGCCGTGGTGACAAGGCGTTCCACTCCCCCATCGATCATTGGTCACCACAATGTCCTTCACTGGGCTAAAATCAATTGTAAAACTTTGTCTGAAGCAATGTCATTGTGAAAGGTCAGAATATATTTCAGTAGTAAAACTGTAATAATACAATTTATATTGACATTGATCAACACAATATGAAATTGTAGAGCCCACTTGAAACAGTACTCACAGAAACACAGCTCTATCATTGTAGCAGAAATTAATTCATTTCCAATGTTATGCTTGATTTAAATTTGTTAACAACATATAAAATATATGACAAACCCAGCTAAATGTGCATTCTAAATCTTTAAGACAATTTGTTTTGAAATAAATTTAAATAAATCACATTTCTTACTATTTTAATCTAGCTTTTCATAAATCAGTCAAGCTTTGTGAAAAAAGTGGAAGAAAAATGAACAGTTAGGACAACGGATGACTCAACAACCAACCAACCTGTCATTATAGAGCCATGCCAAGAAGCCGGCGCTGTTCCAGTACTGACCTGTCATTATAGAGCCACGCCAGGAAGCCGGTGCTGTTCCAGTACTGACCTGTCATTATAGAGCCATGCCAGGAAGCCGGTGCTGTTCCAATACTGACCTGTCATTATAGAGCCATGCCAGGAAGCTGGTGCTGTTCCAGTACTGACCTGTCATTATAGAACCATGCCAGGAAGCCGGTTCTGTTCCAGTACTGACCTGTCATTATAGAGCCATGCCAGGAAGCCGGTGCTGTTCCAGTACTGACCTGTCATTATAGAGCCATGCCAGGAAGCCGGTTCTGTTCCAGTACTGACCTGTCATTATAGAGCCAAGCCGGTACTGTTCCAGTACTGACCTGTCATTATAGAGCCATGCCAGGAAGCCGGTGCTGTTCCAGTACTGCCCTGTCATTATAGAGCCATGCCAGGAAGCCGGTGCTGTTCCAGTACTGACCTGTCATTATAGAGCCATGCCAGGAAGCCGGTGCTGTTCCAGTACTGACCTGTCATTATAGAGCCATGCCAGGAAGCCGATGCTGTTCCAGTACTGACCTGTCATTATAGAGCCATGCCAGGAAGCCGGTGCTGTTCCAGTACTGACCTGTCATTATAGAGCCATGCCAGGAAGCCGATGCTGTTCCAGTACTGCCCTGTCATTATAGAGCCATGCCAGGAAGCCGGTACTGTTCCAGTACTGACCTGTCATTATAGAGCCATGCCAGGAAGCCAGTGCTGTTCCAGTACTGACCTGTCATTATAGAGCCATGCCAGGAAGCCGGTACTGTTCCAGTAGGTATCAGGCGCCTCCCAGTCTCCGTCCGACCAGATCACCTCGGGCTTGTAGGCAGTCACAATCTCGTACAACTCTGGCAGAGTCTTGGCCTGGTGGGTAAATAAAGAATTTATACAAATAACATTTGTATATAATACAATAGATACCATTTCTAAAATACCTATATTCTCTAGGACAAGAGCGCAGAGGTGTGTCAACATACAGGATTAGGAAAGTCACCCTGGTTTGGCAGTAACAATGGCGAAAACCAAGGTAAGAAAGGTTTTGGTGGTAATGGAAACTAATTAAACAGCCTGCAATCATGTAGTCATGGTGGTATGATACTCAGATGTGAAATCAAATCCACAGATGCTGAATCATACTAGTTCAGAAGTAGATCAGATGAATGAATTTGCCTAGAACTGAAGTCTTGAATTAGACATGGTATGAAAGCAAATGTTGTGGATTTGAATGTACAGTTTGGTGAGTGTTGCAGTCTCATTCCACACCACAGATATGACACACAGCAGCCCACAGTAAAACTGAGAAAAGCAAAACACATTCAACTGTATATTTTCAGTAGAATCACATGCGTACTTCGACAAACTTGCGTGTCTTGAATCCAGCCGCCTTGTCTGCCAGGTAGAGGGGGTGAAACCACTCAAACATCGAATGGTACAGGCCAAAGTGGATGTCAGTCTTGTTGCGAATGCCACTGGCAAGTTCACCTGTAGGAGAAAGATACCAACTTTTAGACGAAAGTTCACCTTTAAAACAATTTTTGTAACATGACAGTGGAACACGAACATAACAACTTAGTTTAAAATACTTCCTACACTACTGCATTGTGGGAACTGGACCTTGTATACTGGGTCCAAATCTCTCATCTTTTTTATTATCTCAATTGTTTAAATCTTAAATTTAACAACCATACTTAATATTATAGGTAATAATAATTAACTTCTATGGAACCTGAGCTCAGAGGCACAACAAAACAGAATCATTAAGTATAATCATGAACAGGGATGCCCAAAAATCATTACCAGAACAAGGTATAGTTCTGTTTTTATGTGGAATCAATTAAATGACAGCTGCAGATAACTTCTGATTCTTACCAACAAGATCCCTTTTTGGACCAACTTCCATCGAGTTCCAATTGAAGGAAACTTTTGATGGCCAGTTGGTGAATCCTTCGTGGTGCTTGCTCGTCAACACCACATATCTACAACACAGTGACATCACACGACATCATTCACTATTAATAAATAGTCTCATTGGTATTTAATCTGGCAAAGGCTATTCGTCCAACCAGTGCAGAGTATCAGACCCTTTTACCCTGCTCTACATCATATTGATATCATCTGGCATTGCAACCTACTTTGCACCAGATGCCTTCAGGATATCTGCCCATTCATTCGGATCGAACAGTTCGGCCGTAAAACTTGGTGCAAAGTCTGCGTATGTGAAGTCGGGTCGGTAATTGTTTTTCATAAAGTCGACTTCACTTTTACTCTTGGCACCCTGCCAGTTCCACCAGAACCACTCGCTCCCATAGCTCGGCACGGAGAACACGCCCCAATGGATGAAGATACCGATCTTCACATCGTCATACCAGCCAGGCAAAGGACGCGCGTCTATTGAAGGCCAGTTAGGCTGATACCGCGTGGCATCTACTGATAGTTTCCACAATGCTACTGCAAAAACAAGCACAACTAATTGCATTAGGCGACTCATTTTATTGGCGTCGCATCGGTAACGTACGACAGTTTCAGAATATGAATCATGTGACAAGTATTGGGGTCGAACTAAAAGGCGGGCAGGAAAGGGCGTAAAACGCGGACAAGTTTTAACCAGAATTTGTACGATATGTGCGCTCCATCTTTACATGCGCTGTTGTTGTTGTCGTTTCCGATAGTGCGAGCGTCTCTGGGTCCGTATTCGTTGGTGGTAGCAGATTGTAATGTATTTGAATATAAAACTGAGGTTATTCGTGTTATTACTGGTGATTATTACATACCGCCACAACAACCGATGTATTTAAGGCAAAATTGGATATTTTTGGAATCGGGAAAGGACAAACATGGAGCAAATCAGGCCCAGCTTGTAAATTCCATTAAACCTTAAGTCTAAGTGTAGTAGTGTACAGAGGGCAAGCGCGCTGCGTCATTCTTCTGATTAACCTTGTCCGCCTTTTCCTGCCCTCCTTTTAGTTCGTCCTCAAGTGTGGTTCTAAACTAATAAATATTTATTAGCCGTGTATTTAGTTTCCAAATTATTATGCGAACGTCGGTTATTACCAACAATCCCGAAACGGATTGCATCAATGATAGATAAATCAGCGGTAGCTGCTTCACTTATCTACATATTATGCAAATATAATTGAATTATAAAAATAGTGACAATCTGCTAGTACCACGCAAATCCGCCCAACCAGTATTATTATTTAGCACTGGCTATTCGCAGAGCAGCTCTGCGAATTACAGGGAAAGTTATCTTTATTCGCAGAGCAGGAATCAACAAATCATCGTGCACCATTTTCTTGCGCATGTGCAGAATGCAGTTTGAGCATCGTGGTCTTTCTTTCACGTTGTGGTTTTCAGACGATGGTTGCCTTAGCTCTAGGCGTGGCTTGTTTTATTGCTTTTTTTTTACCATAATATATATCATTATATATGCTACGATTTAACAACTGAACCTGTTTATATATATATATATATATATATATATATATATATATATATATATATATATATATATTGCAATTGCAGATCGAATGACTGCCGTACTTGTAGATTAGCGTAGGTTTAAAGGTACGCCTCCGTAATGAGTCCTCCCTCAATTCGCAGAATAATTTGCCGTAATTCACAGAGCTGCTCTGCGAATAAGAATAATTTTTGCCGAGATTCACATACCACGGAGGTGCTCTGCGAATAAGAACAACTTGCGGTAATTCGCAGAGCTGCTCTGCGAACAAAATTACAATTTGGCGTAATTTGCTCTGCAAATAAGGCAAATTGTTGCCGTAATTCGCAGAGTTGCTCTGCGAATAAGAAACATTTTGGCCGTTATTCGCAGAGCGTCGTGTCTGCCATTATATTTCAGTTTTGGTCGCCAGGGGACGCAACCAACCGAAGTGAAACTTTTCTGTGATTGCGTCACGGTAACTAACTAGTTGTGTTTCTACAATACATATCGCTAATAAATATGACAGAATTGCACATTTAGCATAAAAGGAAGCCATTAGGCATTATCTAATCCATCTCAGGTGAGATATCGTGATTTCATCTCGTTTTTTAGTGGGCGATAATGCGGGATATTCACTTGGGATGCACTTCTTCGTGGAGACATTGCACTGACTGCTTCTGGGGAAAGGACTGTTTTACTTCTGTGTTCATTGTAAATCCTAAATTAATCATATGTATTTATAAAATGTATGCGACTTTTCAGCATACTAAGGCCTAAGCTAAGGAACTTATTGATAACTTTACATGTTCTTTTTATGTTTAATTATAAGTGATCTTTGCACATATTGAATATTGAACTAGATCTTATATTTTCAGTAAGTGCATCATGGAGAAATCAACAAATTCTGGGTATGAATTCTGGAGAACAAAACTGGGAGGAGCCCACCTGATTGTTGCACCAATGGTTGACCAGAGCGAGTTGCCATGGCGACTGTTGAGTAGGCGATATGGAGCACAGCTATGTTACACGCCCATGTTTCACGCGTCCGTGTTTATCCGTGATGCAAACTATCGTAAAGACGCATTGGCATCATGTCCTGAGGATTGCCCACTGGTTGTTCAGGTTGTTACTTTTTTTCAGTGAATTTTTCATGAAATTTAGTTAAGTCCTAGCAAATCACACTTAACATCAGAATCACACTTAACATCAGAATGTTGCTCGATGTGCATCTTCCTGAACGTGAAATCAGATGACATTCTAGCGACAGACTTTGGATAGATGACAATTTCTGTTATTTAATTTGCTGTTATCAGAATTCGCTTCTTTCTGGAAATGAACATCTGTACAGGCTTTGCAGAAACAAAGTTAATCATGAGAGAAAATCCAGTCACTCGAGAATGAACACCCAAAATGAACAATGTGAAAGATATTGTGGGTGTTAAAGTAAAGATCTTGTGGGTGTTAAAGTAAAGATCTTGTGGGTGTTAAAGTAAAGATCTTGTGGGTGTTAAAGTAAAGTCCTTGTGGGTGTTAAAGTAAAGATCTTGTGGGTGTTAAAGTAAACATCTTGTGGGTGTTAAAGTAAACATCTTGTGGGTGTTAAAGTAAACATCTTGTGGGTGTTAAAGTAAACATCTTGTGGGTGTTAAAGTAAACATCTTGTAGGTGTTAAAGTAAAGTGTGAAAATCTACAAGGCCTCGTTAATGTGCACTACTCAGCAATCTTGTCAACGACTGCCAACACAGGTGTACCACAAGGAACACTATTCGGACCAATTGGCTTTATATACGACATAAATGACAAACAGCCTGAGAACACATGAAATACATTGACGACTGCACACTATGGGAAGTAGATTCAAGCTCCAGCCTAGACAGCTCACTCCAGGCAGCTGCAAGCGAAGTCATGCAGTGGACAGTGACCAACAAAATGGCACTTATTTATGACAAGACAGGAGCTATGCGTTTGCTTCCAGAGAACACCACCACACATCCTGTTGCTAATGCTACTAGGCATCACAATAACGGTTGATTTAAAATGGCAACCCCACATAGACGAAATAACTGCTAAAGCATCACAGCGCCTCTACTTCATGATCCTCCTCAACCGAGCCATAGACCTCACCAGCTCGTCACGATCTACACAACACTAGTACAGTCAATAGTGGAGCATGCCTGTCAGGTGTGGCATACCTGTCAGGTGTGGCACACTAGCCTCACTAAGACATCAGATGAAACGCAACATTCTAACCACAAGCTGCATCATCTTCTGCTCCCCTCCCTCCTCCATCTCCCTCCTCCCCCTACCTCCTTCCCTTCCCTCCTTCCTCTCCCTCCTCCCCCTCCCTCCTCCCCCTACCTCCTTCCCCTCCCTTCCTTGTACCTGTCAAATCTGTCATTACAGGATAGAACGGCTTCAACAAATGTTCCATTTCAATAAATTTGTTTTTACCAGTTTAAAATATTTATTTAATAGATGTTTATTTTTTAAGTCCATTCTGGGTACCGTTTCACTAACATTCTTATGAGCTCATTAGCATGATTTTGTTCTTAAAAATCGATTTCACTCCTTGGCTATGATCGAAACAGAAAATTGCGTTCCACTAAGAATAAATCATAAAAATGCTCATAAAAATTTTCTTATAAACGCTCCTTATGCACAACGAGGTTAGACCGCTCATAAAGCAAAACAAATCCATCATAAACAGAAACATTTTATGTAGTGATCCAGTTTTTCACAGTCAAATAAGTTTTTCAAAATGTGAGTGATAAATAGTTTGCAAATAATGGCTTGCTTACAGCGTCAATTTTACAGCACTGCCACGGATGTTGAGAAGTCATTGTGTGTGCTGCTTCACGGCATTGCGAATGTTAAAGTTGTTCGCAAAACATTTGGTTACAATTTTTTTTATAAATTTTAAGCTGTATTTAACTAAAATGTGCACCCTTAACCTTAACCTTCATATTGCAATACTCGATGACACAACTTCTGGTGAGGTTGTTGGTGTTCCCTGCAAGCTTTGTTTTTGAAAACTGTCAAAACTTATCAATACTTCGCTGGTGTGTCACAGAAATACTGTCCTCTGTGAGTGTGTCACAGAAATAGTGTCCTCTGTGAGTGTGTCGCCGAAATACTGTCCTCTGTGAGTGTGTCACAGAAATAATGTCCTCTGTGAGTGTGTCACAGAAATACTGTCCTCTGTGAGTGTGACACAGAAATACTGTCCTCTGTGAGTGTGACACAGATTCTTCAGTGAATCTGTTACATCCTGTAATGTTTGATTAAGTAAACTATTACACTATGATTGACACATATCTCTGGTTTTGTTCCAGTTTTGTGCCAACGATCCAGAAACTCTACTGAAAGCCGCCAAGTATGCAGAGCCTCATTGTGACGCAGTTGATCTCAACCTTGGATGTCCGCAGGCCATTGCCCGTCGTGGTCATTATGGGTCATTTCTACAGGATGAGTGGGATGTCCTTGAGAAGATGGGTGAGGCAGGGACTTTGGTCTCACAGGTGGGGACCTGGGCAGAGACCATGGTATCACATATTGGGACCATGGTCTCACAGGTGGGGGCATGGATGGTGACCAGGGTCTCTCAGACTTTATCTTGGAAATCGAACCTGCTCGCAAGTAGACCAAACAGAAAAGCTATTCCAGGATTGACATAACAAATACATTGCTGGCCACACATGCAGTACCAAACATTACCTCAACAATAATAACTTGGAAGCATTGTTTACTAAACATTTCTCTTGTTTTTATCTTAAACTCCAATACATATGTGATAATTTTTTTATTAACTTGTATGTACACCGTTCACTGAATGGTAACTGTACACTGTATGTGCACTGTACACTGAATGGTAACTGAACATTCACATTGTTCCTTCAATGTTGAGTGAACAAAGTTTGTGGTATGACAGCCTAGTGATGTAGGCTGCTTGTATTGTATGGTTGTTGGTTCTGGTTGAGTACTGACACACCATTCTCTCCTGACAGTCAGTTTGTGTGCCAGAGAACTCAGTGTGCCAATCACTGTCAAGATTCGGGTATTTGAAGACGTTGGCAAAACAGTCAGATATGCCAAGATGCTGGAGAGTGCCGGATGTCAGGCAAGTGTCACAATCGTCTATTGTGTGTCAGTGTGTATTTGTATTTGTGTATCAGTATGCCTATGTGTCAGTGTGTATTTGTGTGTCGGTGTGTATCTATACGTCTGTATGTGGCAGTGTGTATTTGTGTGTCGGTGTGTATCTATACGTCTGGGGGAGACGGGAGGGAAAACAACCAGAGTGAAGGAGAGGGGAGTGGGGGAGACAAGAGGGAAGGAGAGGGAAGTGGGGAGACAGGAGCGAAGGAGACAGGAGGGAAGGTGTCAGGACAGAATGTGATGGAAGGGATCGAACGGAAGAGCTATTCTGCAGCAGTGATAGAGGGGGTGAGGAAGAGAGCGAGGGTGTTTGTGGAGGATTCGATAGTTAGGAAGACCGACAGAGTCTTAAACAAGGGAGATGATGTGGTGGTCTGCTTGCCTGGAGCCAAAATAGAGGCGATAACTGAGAGGGTAGAAAACATTGTAGGTTCTGGTAAGGGTGGATCTGTTTTAGTACACGTAGGGACAAATAACGTAGAGAGGGAGGGTACAACTGCCATAGTTAGGAAATATAGGCAGTTGGTCAGAACACTAAAACAGACACGGGTTGAGCAGGTAATACTGTCAGGGATTTTACCAGTAATTGGCAGGAGGGGTCACAAATATCGAAATTGTCGGGGGATGGCAATTAACATGTTAGCTATGTAGGGAAGAGGAAGGTGGATTTCTGGGGAAGTTTCATTGGGAGGGCTGATATGTACATGAAGGATGGGCTTCATCTAAGTGGAAAGGGGTCAGCAGTATTCACGGACGAACTTTCAGCAGCAGTAGACAGTGGCATGGGTACAATGACAAATATATTTGGTAGTAAACATTGTTTACACTAGAAGTGCAGGGGGGTTACCTAGAGGTGTCTCAAGCAGAACAAGAGGCCACTAGTACAGACAAACCAATATCAGATCGTCCAAAAAACATCTCTGAAACAGGTTATAGATGCGTATGTTTAAATGCAAGGAGCATAGTAAATAAGAAAAACGAATTAAACATTATGGTAGAAGATATTGACCCTCACATAATTGGTATAACTGAATCATGGGCCAACATAGATATAACATATGCTGAATTAGGACTGACAGGATACGTAATGTTTAGGAAAGATCGATTAGGAAGAAGGGGAGGGGGAGTTATTTTATATGTTAAAGAATCTATTCAGGCTTATGAAATAAAACTAGAAAGGGAAGCAGATTGCGATGAAGCTATTTGGTGCAAAATTGTTTCAGGAAATTCAAAATTAACATTGGATTAGTTTACCGAAGTCCAAACATAAACGAAGAGGACAACACAAAAATAAAAACCGCTATAAAGGAAGTTAGTAAAGGGGAATGTATCATAATGGGAGATTTTAATCATGGACACATACAATGGAATTCTCTAGAAGGCACATGGAGTGAGGACCAACAATTTCTATTTTTAATCCAGGATAGCTTTCTTACTCAGCACGTGCTAGAACCGACCAGGGGAGAAAATGTATTAGATATAGTTTTGTCATCACAAAAAGAATTAGTGGACAATGTAAAAATACTTGAACCATTGGGTAACAGTGACCATAATCAAATACATTTTGAATGTTGGAATATTCTAAAATATGAAATTGAGAGTATCGTCGATAAATTTGTTCCCTTCCAAAAACAAGGAAAACGGTGTAGAAAGAAACACTTGTCAAAAGAGGCTATTAGTAAAATAGTGTTAAAACAAACTATGTGGAGGGTTTATAGGCGTACCAGAAAGGAAGAAGACTATGCAAATTACAAAGAGGCACTTAATGCAGCTACAACTGAAATCAGACAATCTGAAAGAAGCTATGAGCAAAAACTAGCATGTAACATAAAAAATGACAGCAAGAGTTTTTATGCATATATCAGGAGTAAACAAAACGTACAAGACAAGGTTGGACCTCTAGAAGACAGTGCTGGAAATATAATATCGCAGGGGTTTTTATTGGCGGAAGACCTAAGTGGTTACTTCAGTTCAGTGTTTACGAAAGAAGATATTAGTTCATTACCAGTTGCTGATGCTAAATTTCAGGAGGCCAAATCGGACTATTTAGGACCGTTAGTTGTAACTCCAGAAATGGTAGTTAAAAAATAACGGCAATGAAGGATAATAAATCACCGGCAGTGGATGGGATTCCTCCAAAAAATAATGGAAACAGTAGAACAAATCAGTATACCACTTGCAAGTGTATTCAACTTGTCATTAAAAGAGGGAGTTGTTCCGTTTGAATGGAAAGAAGCAAACATCATACCATTATTTAAAAAGGGTTTGAGAAATAAGTCAGAGAATTACAGACCAGTGTGTTTAACATCAGTGATTTGTAAATTATTAGAAAGGTTAACTAAAGACCATATGGTGGACTTCCTCGTTAAGCATAAATTATTAAATTCATCTCAACATGGATTCCTTAAAGCGAGGTCACGCTTAACAAATATGTTATGTTTCTTGGAAGAAATCACTAAGTGGATAGACGTGGGATTGCCAGTATATATTATCTACTTAGATTTTTAGAAAGCTTTTGACAAAGTGCCACATCAAAGATTACTACTTAAATTAAAAGCCCATGGTATCAGGGATAGCATAACTGACTGGATAGAACAATGGCTGACTGACAGAAGACAATGAGTTGTAGTAGATGGAGAAGTTTCAAATTGGAAATCGGTCTTGAGAGGGGTACCTCAAGGATCAGTATTAGGACCTATATTATTCTTAATATATATCAATGACTTGGACGACAGTATTACAAGTAACGTACTGAAATTTGCGGATGACACAAAACTATTTAGAAAGGTTAATACTGATGGTGATAAACAACATTTACAAAACGATCTAGACAGATTAGTGAAATGGTCTGAGAAATGGCAGATGTTGTTCAATTTTGGGAAATGTAAATGCCTACATACAGGACATGGGAACTTGGATGTAAACTATAAAATGGGAGATACTGTTCTGGGTACTACTGTAAAAGAAAAGAACTTAGGAGTAACAATAAGCGCTGATATGAAAGTTTCAGAGCAGTGTGGTATTGCAGCTTCAAAGGGTAATAAAATTCTTGGATTGATTAGAAGAAACATAACATACAAGGGAAAAAAGTTAATTATACCTCTTTATAAAGCAATAGTTTGACCTCATTTAGAATACTGTATACAAGCATGGAGACCATATCGTAAGAAGGATATAGATACGCATACAAAGGAGAGCAACTAAAATGATTCCAGAACTGAGAGACCTTAGTTATGAAGAACGCCTGAAAGAATGTGGTTTAAAAACTAGAGACAAGGAGGTTAAGAGGAGATCAGATTGAAGTTTTTAAGATATTGAATGGGTATGAAAATATTGATAGAAATATGTTTTTCTCACTCAAGAAGGATAGCAGAACTAGAGGACATGAGGTAAAATTAGTAAAGGATCAATGTAGATTGGACATCAGGAAGCACACGTTCTCACAGAGGACAATAAATGAATGGAACAAATTGTCTACAGATTGTGTAACTGCTAGCAGCATGAATATGTTTAAAAACAAGGTTGACACATATCTTAGGAGGGCGGGTTATAAGTAGATGAACATTGTTGGACTCTCGATAAGCCAATGGCTTCCTTGTCCACTTGCCATCTGGGCCTTTGGCTTGGATGGCAAATCTTGTTAAATCTTGTCTGTCGGTGTGTATTTGTGTGTCGTCGGTGTGTATTTGTGGGTACGTCTGTACGTGTCGGTGTGTATTGGTTTGTTTGTTTCAATTTGCAATTTTTTTCATTCAGCAGAAACTATCATTTCAAGGTTATAACTATGATTGTCACTTATGATCATGAATTTTGTGACTGGTGTTTGATTGTTGATTGTTGTGCTATGTTTATTGCAGTTGCTAACGGTCCACGGACGGACCCGCCAACAGAAGGGTCCTCTCACTGGTCTGGCTAGTTGGACCCACATTAAGGCTGTCAAGTAGGTGGCTGACACTAATGTTCCCCTTAAAAGCAATGCAAAAATAAGTCACATCATTCCAAGACTGTGCAGAAAGTCACTATTTCAATTTCAGGAAAGAGCACATTTGATTGTTTGTCCTGTAGCTAGTTTGCAGCCAACCAGACATAAACTAGTTTTTTCAGGTGTAAGAAATCCCAAAAAAGGAATGCCATCTCTAAATTACATACACCTTTTCCATGAAACTGGAAGGACAATTATGGCCTGTCCCTGTCTGCAGCCTCTGTTTATCACTTGTTGTTTGTAGGGAGAACCTACGCATTCCTGTGTTCGCAAACGGCAACATCCAATACTTGGGGGATGTGAAGGAATGCATGGAGCAGACAGGAGCTGATGGGGTGATGTCAGCAGGTGGGTGGATGGTAATGGGGCGATGTCAGCAGGTGGGTGGATGGATGTCAACAGGTTGGGTGGATTGTGATGGGGTGATGTCAGTAGATGGGTGGATGGTGACAGGTAATGTCTACAGGTGGGTGGATGGTGACAGGGTGATGTCAACAGATGGGTGGATGGTGACAGGGTAATGTCAACAGGTTGGTGGATTGTGACAGGGTGATGTCAACAGGTGGGTGGATGGTGACAGGGTAATGTCAGCAGATGGGTGGATGGTGACAGGGTAATGTCAACAGGTGGATGGATGGTGACAGGGTAATTTCAACAGGTGAATGGATGGTGACAGGGTGATGTCAACAGGTGGGTGGATGGTGACAGGTTGATGTCAGCAGGTGGGTGAATGGTGACAGGGTGATGTCAGTAGGTGGGTGTATGGTGATGTCAGCAGACTGTATAGGATACTATCCTTGTCCATACCTCAGTGACTCCTCACATTGAACCACATTTCCTTATTATCATTGCTGCCTACTCATATATATCAACACCCGGTTGTTTCCCGGCCAGAGGGGAACCTTCACAACCCCGCCCTGTTCTCGGGGAAGCAGCCCCCCGTGTGGCAGATGGCGGAGGAGTACCTCGCCCTGGTGGAGCGCTACCCCTGCCCCGTGTCCTTTGTGCGAGGCCACCTGTTCAAGCTTTTCCACCACAGGTGAGTGTGGCTACAGAGCAGCCAGACGAGAGACTGTGTACTACCTTCAGTGCCGCCACTCAGCTGAAAGGTAATAAAGACCAGGGAGTAGGTTGACTTGATAGCTTTCCTTCTTACCTTGAAATACCAGGTGTTGTGTAGTGAGCAAGCAACTTCTCACCCTGTCTAGGGGGGTATGGTGGTTATGTGTTCTTGACACAAATTCACAGCCACCTACGCTACAAATCAATTAGAAACGAGTGGTGGTCAATGAGAAAGCTCTATAGCTGGATCCTGTTTGGTTCCATCTGTTGACAACTTTTACATTGCCTACTGGTTTTGAGATTGCCGAACCCTTTCATTTTGATGTGCCTCTGAGCCTGCATTTCTGAGGATTTAGATTTTCTTGTTATTGCTTTGCTCGCAGTCTGCAGGTGCACACAGACCTCCGCCTCAAGTTGGCTCGCATCAAGACACTGGAGCACTTCCACGGCATCGTTGATGCACTGAAGGCAGCTTGTGAGGTGTGTGACTAAATACTGCATGTGTTCACATTGACAACACTAAATACCGGTTGTGTTCACATTGATAACACTAAATACTGCATGTGTTCACATTGACAACACTAGATACTGCACGTGTTCACATTGATAACACAAGATACTGCACGTGTTCACATTGACAACACTAGATAGATACTGCACATGTTCACATTGACAACACTAGATACTGCACATGTTCACATTGATAACACTAAATACTGCATGTGTTCACATTGACAACACTAGATACTGCACATGTTCACATTGATAACACAAGATACTGCACGTGTTCACATTGACAACACTAGATAGATACTGCACATGTTCACATTGACAACACTAGATACTGCACATGTTCACATTGACAACACTAGATACTGTGCATGTTCACATTGACAACACTAGATACTGCACGTGTTCACATTGACAACACTAGATACTGCACATGTTCACATTGACAACACTAGATACTGCACATGTTCACATTGATAACACAAGATACTGCACGTGTTCACATTGACAACACTAGATAGATACTGCACATGTTCACATTGACAACACTAGATACTGCACATGTTCACATTGACAACACTAGATACTGCACATGTTCACATTGATAACACAAGATACTGCACGTGTTCACATTGACAACACTAGATAGATACTGCACATGTTCACATTGACAACACTAGATACTGCACATGTTCACATTGACAACACTAGATACTGTGCATGTTCACATTGACAACACTAGATACTGCACGTGTTCACATTGACAACATTATATACTGCACATGTTCACATTGACAACACTAGATACTGCACATGTTCACATTGATAACACAAGATACTGCACGTGTTCACATTGACAACACTAGATAGATACTGCACATGTTCACATTGACAACACTAGATACTGCACATGTTCACATTGACAACACTAGATACTGCACATGTTCACATTGACAACACTAGATACTGCACATGTTCACATTGACAACACTAGATACTGCACATGTTCACATTGACAACACTAGATACAGCACATGTTCACATTGACACCACTAGATACTGCACATGTTCACATTGACAACACTAGATACTGCACATGTTCACATTGACAACACTAGATACTGCACATGTTCACATTGACAACACTAGATACTGCACGTGTTCACATTGACAACACTAGATAGATACTGCGCGTGTTCACATTGACAACACTAGATACTGCACATGTTCACATTGACAACACTAGATACTGCGCATATTCACATTGACAACACTAGATAGATACTGCACGTGTTCACATTGACAACACTAGATACTGCACATGTTCACATTGACAACACTAGATACTGCACATGTTCACATTGACAACACTAGATACTGTGCATGTTCACATTGACAACACTAGATACTGTGCATGTTCACATTGACAACACTAGATACTGCACGTGTTCACATTGACAACACTAGATAGATACTGCACGTGTTCACATTGACAACACTAGATACTGCACATGTTCACATTGACAACACTAGATACTGCACATGTTCACATTGACAACACTAGATACTGTGCATGTTCACATTGACAACACTAGATACTGCATGTGTTCACATTGACAACACTAGATAGATACTGCACATGTTCACATTGACAACACTAGATACTGCACATGTTCACATTGACACCACTAGATACTGCACATGTTCACATTGATAACACTAGATACTGCACGTGTTCACATTGACAACACTAGATAGATACTGCACGTGTTCACATTGACAACACTAGATACTGCACATGTTCACATTGACACCACTAGATACTGCACATGTTCACATTGACAACACTAGATACTGCACATGTTCACATTGACAACACTAGATACTGCACATGTTCACATTGACAACACTAGATACTGCACATGTTCACATTGACAACACTAGATACTGCACATGTTCACATTGACAACACTAGATACTGCACATGTTCACATTGACAACACTAGATACTGCACATGTTCACATTGACAACACTAGATAGATACTGCACGTGTTCACATTGACAACACTAGATAGATACTGCACGTGTTCACATTGACAACACTAGATAGATACTGCACGTGTTCACATTGACAACACTAGATACTGCACATGTTCACATTGACAACACTAGATACTGCGCATATTCACATTGACAACACTAGATACTGCGCATATTCACATTGACAACACTAGATAGATACTGCACGTGTTCACATTGACAACACTAGATAGATACTGCACGTGTTCACATTGACAACACTAGATACTGCACATGTTCACATTGACAACACTAGATACTGCGCATATTCACATTGACAACACTAGATACTGCGCATATTCACATTGACAACACTAGATAGATACTGCACGTGTTCACATTGACAACACTAGATACTGGACATGTTCACATTGACAACACTAGATACTGCACATGTTCACATTGACAACACTAGATACTGTGCATGTTCACATTGACAACACTAGATACTGCACGTGTTCACATTGACAACACTAGATAGATACTGCACGTGTTCACATTGACAACACTAGATACTGCACATGTTCACATTGACAACACTAGATACTGCACATGTTCACATTGACAACACTAGATACTGCACATGTTCACATTGACAACACTAGATACTGTGCATGTTCACATTGACAACACTAGATACTGCACGTGTTCACATTGACAACACTAGATAGATACTGCACGTGTTCACATTGACAACACTAGATACTGCACATGTTCACATTGACAACACTAGATACTGCACATGTTCACATTGACAACACTAGATACTGCACATGTTCACATTGACAACACTAGATAGATACTGCACATGTTCACATTGACAACACTAGATAGATACTGCACATGTTCACATTGACAACACTAGATAGATACTGCGCATGTTCACATTGACAACACTAGATAGATACTGCACGTGTTCACATTGACAACACTGGATTCTGCACATGTTCACATTGACAACACTAGATACTGCACGTGTTCACATTGACAACACTAGATACTGTGCATGTTCACATTGACAACACTAGATACTGCACATGTTCACATTGACAACACTAGATAGATACTGCACATGTTCACATTGACAACACTAGATACTGCACATGTTCACATTGACAACACTAGATACTGTGCATGTTCACATTGACAACACTAGATACTGCACATGTTCACATTGACAACACTAGATATATACTGCACATGTTCACATTGACAACACTAGATACTGCACATGTTCACATTGACAAACACTAGATACTGTGCATGTTCACATTGACAACACTAGATATTGCGCATGTTCACATTGACAACACTAGATAGATACTGCACGTGTTCACATTGACAACACTAGATACTGCACATGTTCACATTGACAACACAAGATAGATACTGCACGTGTTCACATTAACAACACTAGATACTGTGCATGTTCACATTGACAACACTAGATACTGTGCATGTTCACATTGACAACACTATATACTGCACATGTTCACATTGACAACACTAGATACTGCACATGTTCACATTGACAACACTAGATACTGTGCATGTTCACATTGACAACACTAGATACTGCACGTGTTCACATTGACAACACTAGATAGATACTGCACGTGTTCACATTGACAACACTAGATACTGCACATGTTCACATTGACAACACTAGATACTGCGCATGTTCACATTGACAACACTAGATAGATACTGCACGTGTTCACATTGACAACACTAGATACTGTGCATGTTCACATTGACAACACCAGATACTGCACGTGTTCACATTGACAACACTAGATAGATACTGCACGTGTTCACATTGACAACACTAGATACTGCACATGTTCACATTGACAACACTAGATACTGCACATGTTCACATTGACAACACTAGATACTGCACATGTTCACATTGACAACACTAGATAGATACTGCACATGTTCACATTGACAACACTAGATACTGCACATGTTCACATTGACAACACTAGATACTGCGCATGTTCACATTGACAACACTAGATAGATACTGCACGTGTTCACATTGACAACACTGGATACTGCACATGTTCACATTGACAACACTAGATACTGCACGTATTCACATTGACAACACTAGATACTGTGCATGTTCACATTGACAACACTAGATACTGCACATGTTCACATTGACAACACTAGATAGATACTGCACATGTTCACATTGACAACACTAGATACTGCACATGTTCACATTGACAACACTAGATACTGTGCATGTTCACAGTGACAACACTAGATACTGCACATGTTCACATTTACAACACTAGATACTGCACGTGTTCACATTAACAACACTAGATACTGTGCATGTTCACATTGACAACACTAGATACTGTGCATGTTCACATTGACAACACTAGATACTGCACATGTTCACATTGACAACACTAGATAGATACTGCACATGTTCACATTGACAACACTAGATACTGCACATGTTCACATTGACAACACTAGATACTGCGCATGTTCACATTGACAACACTAGATAGATACTGCACGTGTTCACATTGACAACACTAGATAATGCACATGTTCTCATTGACAACACTAGATACTGCGCATGTTCACATTGACAACACTAGATAGATACTGCACGTGTTCACATTAACAACACTAGATACTGTGCATGTTCACATTGACAACACTAGATACTGTGCATGTTCACATTGACAACACTAGATACTGCACATGTTCACATTGACAACACTAGATAGATACTGCACGTGTTCACATTGACAACACTAGATACTGCACATGTTCACATTGACAACACTAGATACTGTGCATGTTCACATTGACAACACTAGATACTGTGCATGTTCACATTGACAACACTAGATACTGCGCATGTTCACATTGACAACACTAGATAGATACTGCACGTGTTCACATTGACAACACTAGATACTGCACATGTTCACATTGACAACACTAGATACTGTGCATGTCATGTGTAAGGGAGTAAAGTGTTTGGTCTTCTAGCTGTGATGTGCTCAAGGAGAATATGTTTGTCACAAAGTAAATATTAAACCACTGTTGTTCTCTCTCAATATTACGGTGCACCATTTTTGCAAACTAGCTTTTGTTGGTATTAGTGTGTGCTGCTGGTACTTTTATGTAGGATTATATGAAACAAAAAAGATCAATTTTTTTATGCATATTCTTAGATGTCTGGTAAAAATTATGACTTTACAGTTGTATAAATACGTATCCCCATTATACATTACAATGTGATTAATTTATTCTCCAGGCTAATTGTAAGTTTTCTATTGATTCTAGGAGGATGTGGAGAAATATAAGGAAAATCCGTCATCGAATTTCTTGACTGACATCGGCTTGCCCTACTGGGTCTGTCAGCCCTACGTCAGACCCAAGTGAGTTATCATGGCACTAGAGTTGTTAGGCTTAGTGCTAAATCTTATTGCAGCTGGGGGATCATTCTTGGGTTGATTAGGAGAAACATAACATGCATAATATAACATACATAACATAACATAACAACATAACAACATAACATAACGTACATAACATAACATACATAACAACATAACATAACGTACATAACATAACATATTAGGAAAAAAGCTAATTATACCTCTGTGTAAAGCAATAGTTAGACCTCATTTAGAATACTGTATACAAGCATGGAGACCGTATCGTAAGAAGGATATAGATACGCTTGAACGCGTACAGAGGAGAGCAACACATTTTTTTCCAAAATTGAGAGACCTTAGTTATGAAGAACGCCTGAAAGAATGTGGTTTAACTCTAGAGACAAGGAGGAGGTTAAGAGACAAGAGACAAGGAGGAGGTTAAGAGACAAGAGACAAGGAGGAGGTTAAGAGACAAGAGACAAGGAGGAGGTTAAGAGACAAGAGACAAGGAGGAGGTTAAGAGACAAGGAGGAGGTTAAGAGACAAGAAACAAGGAGGAGGTTAAGAGACAAGAGACAAGGAGGAGGTTAAGAGACAAGAGACAAGGAGGAGGTTAAGAGACAAGGGGGAGGTTAAGAGACAAGGAGGAGGTTAAGAGACAAGAGACAAGGAGGAGGTTAAGAGACAAGGAGGAGGTTAAGTGACAAGGAGGAGGTTAAGAGACAAGGAGGAGGTTAAGAGACAAGAGACAAGGAGGAGGTTAAGAGGAGATCAGATTGAAATTTGTTTGAAATTGGGTATGAAAATATTGATAGAAATATGTTTTTCTCTCTCAAGAAAGACAGTAGAACTAGAAGACATGAGGTAAATTTAGTAAAGGATCAATGTAGATTGGACATCAGGAAGTACTCATTCTCACAGAGGACAATAAATGAATGGAACACATTGTCTACAGATTGTGTAACTGCTAGCAGCGTGAATATGTTTAAAAACAGGGTTGACACATATCTCAGGAGGACGGGTTACACATAGATGAACATTGTTGGACTCTCGATAAGCCAATGGTTTCCTTGTCCACTCTGGGCCTTTGGCTTGAATGGCAAATCTTGTTAAACATTGACCAGGTCATGGAGTCATGCCACAGTTTGCCCATTCACTTGGCAGTGATCACAATTTATGCTTTTTTCACCTGTTTATTAATCTGGAATAATTTCAGTCAGGCAAGACAATTATATTGTCATGTAAATTATTGTATACCAACTACATAATAATAAAAAGATTTTAAATTGTAATGTATTAGTATATTATAATTTAGTTTGCAAATAAAGTTGCCGTCAGTTTGGCATTTGGAGGAGATATCTCTGGAAGCAATGGTGTTTTCCTGCCATAGTTTGACAGTTGCATTCAGTCTTATTTTCTCTAAACAAAGACATGAATCTGTTGCAGTCCTTTAATATATATAGTATTCTAACTGAGGTGTGGATCTGTTGCAGTCCTTCAATAAATAGAATATTCTAATTGAAATGCAAATTTATAGCAGTCCTTCAATAAATAGAGTATTCTAACTGAGACATGAATCTGTTGCAGTCCTTTAATAAATAGGGTATTCTAACTGTGATGTGAATCTGTTGCAGTCCTGCAATAAATAGAGTATTCTAACTAAGACGTGAATCTGTTGCAGTCCTGCAATAAATAGAGTATTCTACCTGAGATGTGAATCTGTTGCAGTCCTGCAATAAGTAGAGTATTCTACCTGAGATGTGAATCTGTTGCAGTCCTGATGAGCCACGGGAGAAGAAGCGCACTCATGAAGGTTTCAAGCGAACTTTGGACTTTGTCCAAACCGGAGCTGAAGATGCCATTCTCTCAAAGAACAAACGCAAGAAACTACTTCGAAACCCTAACAAGACTTTCCTTGCCAAGCCTGACAAGTTTGAGAAATGCAGTTGTGGAAATCCAAAGGTAGAGCATAGAGTCAGTAATATGTGCTCATTCTCTAGAAGAAAAGACAATTCCCACAGGTTTAATCCCAGCTTCTTTGTCAAACTTACAATTCTATGTGGTTACTTTATGTACATAGCTGAAATACACTAATAATGATTATACAGGTGTTGCAAGAACATATGATGCAGTGTCTTTATGATTTATTATTTCCATTAGTTTGTGCCATCAGAAGTATGCATTGTACTTCTACAGTACAGAACATTTTATTTGCACATTAAATGCATCAAACTCGTTATAGTCTTCGCCATTATGATTATTATTAATTAAATGATTGCTTCGTCTACAGGCTTTATATTGCTCATAGTACAAAACATCCATGGTTAATGCTGCGAGCCCACATGTAATGCATGCTTACACATGCTTTACATACACACGTGTAACGCATGCATGCACACATGTTATACATACACACATAATGCATGCATGCATATGTACACATGCTATACATACACATGTGTAATGCATGCTTGCACATCTACACATGCTTAATATACACGTGTAATGCATGCATGCACACATGCTATACATACACATGTAATGCATGCATGCACATGTACACATGCTATACATACACACATTACATTTAGTAAGGAGAACACCACTATCCTTTCTTGTGATGTTACAGGGTCTGAAATGCTCCTTTGACATGTGTAGAGCATGCTGTCGGAAACACGTCGTCTCAGAGCTGACAGAATGCTCAGGTAGGCTGCTGCTGTCTTTGTCCTGGCCTCATGACATTGTATACAAATGGACACACTGTGTTGTAAATAGACAGTGGTGTTGGTATTCGGTTGTAAGAATGATAGTTTTGGAGTCAACATTGTCATAAGCCATATGGTATTAATTGGTTGCTATATTATGTTAATTGTTAATTACAACAGCACAAAAATGTGTGCAATGTAATGGAAACTAAAATATGGAATGATATAAACTGAAAAGTAGATTATGTAATTAAAAATTACAACATGAAAAGTTACCAAAGCATCAGTATTTATAACCCCGATGCTGAGTTCATGAGGTTTACTTTTGATGTTACAGCCAGACAGGCAATTTCAGTAGAACAGCCCTGGGAGGGTTGTTTGTGTATATTGAACTTGTCATTGTTGTTTATGTGCAGTGGACTTGTTAACCCTTTCCCATTGTTGTTTATGTGCAGTGGACTTGTTAACCCTTTCCCATTGTTGTTTATGTGCAGTGGACTTGTTAACCCTTTCCCATTGTTGTTTATGTGCAGTGGACTTGTTAACCCTTTCCCATTGTTGTTTATGTGCAGTGGACTTGTTAACCCTTTCCCATTGTTGTTTATGTGCAGTGGACTTGTTAACCCTTTCCCATTGTTGTTTATGTGCAGTGGACTTGTTAACCCTTTCCCATTGTTGTTTATGTGCAGTGGACTTGTTAACCCTTTCCCATTGTTGTTTATGTGCAGTGGACTTGTTAACCCTTTCCCATTGTCTCCCACAGCACACAAATGGTTTGTGAAGTCAAAGCCAGCTGACGATGAACATATAAAGCAGCCAACATCGGACATTTGTAAAATGCAAACAGCAGACATCACCGAGTTGGGGAACATCAACTCAAGTGATGAACTTACTGCCAGTGGTGATAAACCTTGTAACACTCAGAGTGCAGCTACAGATGTGTGTGTGCCGAGTAATGGTGTGAATGGTGGGCCGTCAGAACATTCGTCAGTTCGGAGCAGTGGAGATCTCACTCTTGCAGATGAACACAAAGAGAACAGCACGCAATGACAGAACAGTGAACACAACAACAACAACAACAGATGAACACAAAGAGAACAGCACGCAATGACAAAACAGAGAACACAACAACAACAACAACATATGAACACAAAGAGAACAGCACACGATGACAGGACAGTGAACACAACAACAACAACAGATGAACACAAAGAGAACAGCACACAGTGACAGGACAGTGAACACAACAACAACAGATGAACACAAAGAGAACACCACACGATGACAGGACAGTGAACACAACAACAACAACAGATGAACACAAAGAGAACAGCACACAATGACAAGACAGTGAACACAACAACAACAGATGAACACAAAGAGAACACCACACGATGACAGGACAGTGAACACAACAACAACAACAACAGATGAACACAAAGAGAACAGCACACAATGACAGGACAGTGAACACAAAGAGAACACCACACGATGACAGGACAGTGAACACAACAACAACAACAGATGAACACAAAGAGAACAGCACACAATGACAGGACAATGAACACAACAACAACAACAACAGATGAACACAAAGAGAACACCACACGATGACAGGACAGTGAACATAACAACAACAGATGAACACAAAGAGAACAGCACACGATGACAAGACAGTGAACACAACAACAACAGATGAACACAAAGAGAACACCACACGATGACAGGACAGTGAACACAACAACAACAACAGATGAACACAAAGAGAACAGCACACAATGACAAGACAGTGAACACAACAACAACAGATGAACACAAAGAGAACAGCACACGATGACAAGACAGTGAACACAACAACAACAACAGATGAACACAAAGAGAACAGCACACAATGACAGGACAGTGAACACAACAACAACAGATGAACACAAAGAGAACAGCACACAATGACAAGACAGTGAACACAACAACAACAACAACAGATGAACACAAAGAGAACAGCACACAATGACAGGACAGTGAACACAAAGAGAACACCACACGATGACAGGACAGTGAACACAACAACAACAACAGATGAACACAAAGAGAACAGCACACAATGACAGGACAGTGAACACAACAACAACAACAGATGAACACAAAGAGAACAGCACACAATGACAGGACAGTGAACACAACAACAACAGATGAACACAAAGAGAACAGCACACAATGACAGGACAGTGAACACAACAACAGATGAACACAAAGAGAACAGCACACAATGACAGGACAGTGAACACAACAACAGATGAACACAAAGAGAACAGCACACAATGACAGGACAGTGAACACAACAACAACAGATGAACACAAAGAGAACAGCACACAATGACAAGACAGTGAACACAACAACAACAGATGAACACAAAGAGAACAGCACACAATGACAAGACAGTGAACACAACAACAACAGATGAACACAAAGAGAACAGCACACAATGACAGGACAGTGAACACAACAACAACAGATGAACACAAAGAGAACAGCACACAATGACAGGACAGTGAACACAACAACAACAGATGAACACAAAGAGAACAGCACACAATGACAGGACAGTGAACACAACAACAGATGAACACAAAGAGAACAGCACACAATGACAGGACAGTGAACACAACAACAACAGATGAACACAAAGAGAACAGCACACAATGACAGGACAGTGAACACAACAACAACAGATGAACACAAAGAGAACAGCACACAATGACAAGACAGTGAACACAACAACAGATGAACACAAAGAGAACAGCACACAATGACAAGACAGTGAACACAAAGAGAACAGCACACAATGACAGGACAGTGAACACAACAACAACAGATGAACACAAAGAGAACACCACACGATGACAGGACAGTGAACACAACAACAACAGATGAACACAAAGAGAACAGCACACAATGACAGGACAGTGAACACAACAACAACAGATGAACACAAAGAGAACAGCACACAATGACAGGACAGTGAACACAACAACAACAGATGAACACAAAGAGAACAGCACACGATGACAGGACAGTGAACACAACAACAACAGATGAACACAAAGAGAACAGCACACAATGACAGGACAGTGAACACAACAACAGATGAACACAAAGAGAACACCACACGATGACAGGACAGTGAACACAACAACAGATGAACACAAAGAGAACAGCACACAATGACAGGACAGTGAACACAACAACAACAGATGAACACAAAGAGAACAGCACACAATGACAGGACAGTGAACACAACAACAACAGATGAACACAAAGAGAACAGCACACAATGACAAGACAGTGAACACAACAACAACAGATGAACACAAAGAGAACAGCACACAATGACAAGACAGTGAACACAACAACAACAGATGAACACAAAGAGAACAGCACACAATGACAAGACAGTGAACACAACAACAGATGAACACAAAGAGAACAGCACACAATGACAGGACAGTGAACACAACAACAACAGATGAACACAAAGAGAACAGCACACAATGACAAGACAGTGAACACAACAACAACAGATGAACACAAAGAGAACAGCACACAATGACAGGACAGTGAACACAACAACAACAGATGAACACAAAGAGAACAGCACACAATGACAGGACAGTGAACACAACAACAACAGATGAACACAAAGAGAACAGCACACGATGACAGGACAGTGAACACAACAAAACAGATGAACACAAAGAGAACAGCACACAATGACAGGACAGTGAACACAACAACAACAGATGAACACAAAGAGAACAGCACACAATGACAAGACAGTGAACACAACAACAACAGATGAACACAAAGAGAACAGCACACAATGACAGGACAGTGAACACAACAACAACAGATGAACACAAAGAGAACAGCACACAATGACAGGACAGTGAACACAACAACAACAGATGAACACAAAGAGAACAGCACACAATGACAGGACAGTGAACACAACAACAACAGATGAACACAAAGAGAACAGCACACAATGACAAGACAGTGAACACAACAACAACAACAACAGATGAACACAAAGAGAACAGCACACAATGACAGGACAGTGAACACAACAACAACAGATGAACACAAAGAGAACAGCACACAATGACAAGACAGTGAACACAACAACAACAACAACAGATGAACACAAAGAGAACAGCACACAATGACAAGACAGTGAACACAACAACAACAGATGAACACAAAGAGAACAGCACACAGTGACAGGACAGTGAACACAACAACAACAGATGAACACAAAGAGAACAGCACACAGTGACAGGACAGTGAACACAACAACAACAGATGAACACAAAGAGAACAGCACACAATGACAAGACAGTGAACACAACAACAACAGATGAACACAAATAGAACAGCACACAGTGACAGGACAGTGAACACAACAACAACAGATGAACACAAAGAGAACAGCACACAATGACAGGACAGTGAACACAACAACAACAGATGAACACAAAGAGAACAGCACACAATGACAGGACAGTGAACACAACAACAACAGAAGAACACAAAGAGAACAGCACACAATGACAAGACAGTGAACACAACAACAACAACAACAGATGAACACAAAGAGAACAGCACACAATGACAAGACAGTGAACACAACAACAACAGATGAACACAAAGAGAACAGCACACAGTGACAGGACAGTGAACACAACAACAACAGATGAACACAAAGAGAACAGCACACAATGACAAGACAGTGAACACAACAACAACAGATGAACACAAATAGAACAGCACACAATGACAAGACAGTGAACACAACAACAACAGATGAACACAAAGAGAACAGCACACAATGACAGGACAGTGAACACAACAACAACAGATGAACACAAAGAGAACAGCACACAATGACAAGACAGTGAACACAACAACAACAGATGAACACAAAGAGAACAGCACACAGTGACAGGACAGTGAACACAACAACAACAGATGAACACAAAGAGAACAGCACACAATGACAAGACAGTGAACACAACAACAACAGATGAACACAAAGAGAACAGCACACAATGACAAGACAGTGAACACAACAACAACAGATGAACACAAAGAGAACAGCACACAATGACAAGACAGTGAACACAACAACAACAGATGAACACAAAGAGAACAGCACACAATGACAGGACAGTGAACACAACAACAACAGATGAACACAAAGAGAACAGCACACAATGACAAGACAGTGAACACAACAACAACAGATGAACACAAATAGAACAGCACACAGTGACAGGACAGTGAACACAACAACAACAGATGAACACAAAGAGAACAGCACACAATGACAAGACAGTGAACACAACAACAACAGATGAACACAAAGAGAACAGCACACAATGACAAGACAGTGAACACAACAACAACAGATGAACACAAAGAGAACAGCACACAATGACAAGACAGTGAACACAACAACAACAGATGAACACAAAGAGAACAGCACACAGTGACAGGACAGTGAACACAACAACAACAGATGAACACAAATAGAACAGCACACAGTGACAGGACAGTGAACACAACAACAACAGATGAACACAAAGAGAACAGCACACAATGACAAGACAGTGAACACAACAACAACAGATGAACACAAAGAGAACAGCACACAATGACAAGACAGTGAACACAACAACAACAGATGAACACAAAGAGAACAGCACACAATGACAAGACAGTGAACACAACAACAACAGATGAACACAAAGAGAACAGCACACAATGACAGGACAGTGAACACAACAACAACAGATGAACACAAAGAGAACAGCACACAATGACAAGACAGTGAACACAACAACAACAGATGAACACAAATAGAACGGCAAACAATGCCAGGACAGTGTCTATAGTTCTACTGACACACTGTATCACTTTCTTTTTAGCCTCAGGTTTTAATTTTTAATTCACTGTGCACTTTGAAATTCAGATTGCCACAAATAACTACAATGATGCACAAAGTTGTTGGTGCCAGGTTCAGTTACTGCCTGGTTGCCATCCAGAACTACATAACCCGGTTGAAGGGATGATGTTTCTGCTGGTGTTTGGAATCTAAGCCATATATCTAAACAAAGTTTCCATGTCAGAGGAGACATGCTGGGAACTGATGAACGTAATAACTGTCGATACATCAATATTGAACAGCAGAACATTTAGTCAGTGAACCAGACACTACAGTGTGCTGCCAGTGTGCAGAACTCTGCTTTCTGTGCGACTTCTGATAGCAAAATGAAAATAGCAATTCAGTGCAATGTATGTTACTTTTGATTTTTGCTTATATAAAGACATTAGACAATGTCCACAACGCCTCACCACCTGTAGTTGCATAATTTATCTTGGAAAGGAAAGCATGTTGTGTGTCTGAGGCTGTAGCAGTGATAATTATTGTTTGCTGAGTGGGTGGATTAGCACCTGTCCAGGGCTCTGTGTACTCTAAGGGTCTCCAACCAGTCTGCAAACTGGTACAGTATTAAACACTTGTAGCCCAAATTGTTTCACTTGAGTTAACATACTGAATTGGTAACAACTAGCACAGCTGCACAAGCTCTCAGTAGGCTTCTGACTTGAAAAGATACTTCCTCTGGAAGACAAGTTTGTGTGGCTTCACTGCATTCAGAAAGGGAATAGCTCAAACACACAATGTCAACATATTTGACTATCAGGCTATCTGATGACAACACAACTACACAAGTGTGCGGCTGTGTGCACATTGTGCTTTTGTATTAAAAAACATAAAAAACTTTGTTGATCTCGATGCTTGTAAACAATTATTTGTGTTGAATTCATATAAATCAGCGATTAAAAAAATCGGAAATAAAAAATCATTAATCAATGATTTTTTTTGGAGTGATTTAAATCATGATTTAAATCAATGATTTAAATCAAATGATTTAAATCAAACAACCCTGCACATGTAACACATGCATGCCCACATGCTATACATACACACATGTAACACGTGCTCCCATGTACACATGCTATACATACACACATGTAACACATGTGCTCCCATGTACACATGCTATACATACACACATGTAACACATGTGCTCCCATGTACACATACTATACATATACACATGTATCATGTGTACTCCCATGTACACATGCTATACATACACACATGTAACACGTGTGCTCCCATGTACATGTGCTATACGTACACACATATAATGCATGCATGCTCCCATGTACACGTGTTATGCATACACATGTAATACGTGCATGCCCACATGCTATACGTACACACATGTAATGCGTGCATGCCCACATGCTATACGTACACACGTGTAATGCATGCATGCTCACATGTACACGTGTTATGCATACACATGTAATACGTGCATGCCCACATGCTATACGTACACACGTGTAATGCGTGCATGCCCACATGTACACGTGTTATGCATACACATGTAATACGTGCATGCCCACATGCTATACGTACACACGTGTAATGCATGCATGCTCACATGTACACGTGTTATGCATACACATGTAATACATGCATGCCCACATGCTATACGTACACATGTGTAATGCATGCACTCCCACATGTACACACGTTATACATACACGTGCAACGCATGTACATGGAGTAGGTGGAGTAGCTGGAGCAGAGCAAGGAGAGCGAGCAGGGTGGAGTAGGTAGAGCAGAGTGGGTACGGTGGAGTAGGTAGAGCAGAGCAAGGAGAGAGCAGGGTGGAGCAGAGTGGGCAGGGTGGAGTAGAGCAAGGAGAGAGAGCAGGGTGGAGTAGGTGGAGCAGAGCAAAGAGAGCGAGCAGGGTGGAGCAGAGTGGAGTAGGTGGAGCAGAGCAAGGAGAGAGAGAGCAAGGTGGAGTAGGTAGAGCAGGGTGGAGTAGGTAGAGCAGAGCAAGGAGAGAGTGGAGTAGGTGGAGCAGAGCAAGGAGAGAGAGCAGGGTGGAGCAGAGTGGGCAGGGTGTAGGTGGAGCAGAGCAAGGCGAGAGAGCAGGGTGGAGTAGGTAGAGCAGAGTGGGCAGGGTGGAGTAGGTAGAGCAGAGCAAGGAGAGAGCAGGGTTGAGTAGGTAGAGCAGAGTGGGCAGGGTGGAGTAGGTGGAGCAGAGCAAGGAGAGAGAGAGCAGGGTGGAGCAGAGCAAGGAGAGAGAGCAGGGTGGAGTAGGTGGAGCAGAGCAAGGAGAGAGAGCAGGGTGGAGTAGGTAGGGCAGGGTGGAGTAGGTAGAGCAGAGCAATGAGAGAGAGAGCAGGGTTGAGTAGGTACAGCAGAGTGGGCAGGGTGGAGTAGGTACAGCAGAGTGGGCAGGGTGGAGTAGGTAGAGCAGAGCAAGGAGAGAGAGCAGGGTGGAGTAGGTGGAGCAGAGTGGGCAGGATGGAGTAGAGCAAGGAGAGAGAGCAGGGTGGAGTAGGTGGAGCAGAGTGGGCAGGGTGGAGTAGGTGGAGCAGAGCAAGGAGAGAGCAGGGTGGAGTAGGTGGGGCAGGGTGGAGTAGGTAGAGCAGAGTGGGCAGGGTGTAGTAGGTAGAGCAGAGTGGGCAGGGTGGAGCAGAGCAAGGAGAGAGAGCAGGGTGGAGTAGAGAGGGCAGGGTGGAATAGGTGGAGCAGAGCAAGGAGAGGGAGCAGGTGGAGCAGAGCAAGGAGAGAGAGCAGGGTGGAGTAGGAGGAGCATAGTGGGCAGGGTGGAGTAGGTGGAGCAGAGCAAGCAGGGTGGAGTAGCTGGAGCAGAGCAAGGAGAGCAAGCAGGGTGGAGTAGGTGGAGCAGAGCAAGGAGAGCGAGCAGGGTGGTGTAGGTAGAGCAGAGTGGGCAGGGTGGAGTAGGTAGAGCAGAGCAAGGAGAGAGCAGGGTGGAGTAGGTGGAGCAGAGTGGGCAGGGTGGAGTAGAGCAAGGAGAGAGAGCAGGGTTGAGTAGGTAGAGCAGGGTGGAGCAGAGCAAAGAGAGCGAGCAGGGTGGAGTAGGTGGAGCAGAGCAAGGAGAGAGAGCAAGGTGGAGTAGGTAGAGCAGAGTGGGCAGGGTGGAGTAGGTAGAGCAGAGCAAGGAGAGAGTGCAGGGTGGAGTAGGTGGAGCAGAGCAAGGAGAGAGAGCAGGGTGGAGTAGGTGGAGCAGAGTGGGTAAGGTGGAGTAGGTGGAGCAGAGCAAGGCGAGAGAGCAGGGTGGAGTAGGTAGAGCAGAGTGGGCAGGGTGGAGTAGGTAGAGCAGAGCAAGGAGAGAGAGCAGGGTTGAGTAGGTAGAGCAGAGTGGGCAGGGTGGAGTAGGTGGAGCAGAGCAAGGAGAGAGAGCAGGGTTGAGTAGGTAGGGCAGGGTGGAGTAGGTGGAGCAGGGCAAGGAGAGAGAGCAGGGTTGAGTAGGTAGAGCAGAGTGGGCAAGGTGGAGTAGGTGGAGCAGAGCAAGGAGAGAGAGCAGGGTGGAGTAGGTGGAGCAAAGTGGGCAGGGTGGAGTAGGTGGAGCAGAGCAAGGAGAGAGAGCAGGGTGGAGTAGTTGGGGCAGGGTGGAGTAGGTAGAGCAGAGTGGGCAGGGTGGAGTAGGTAGAGAAGAGTGGGCAGGGTGGAGTAGGTGGAGCAGAGCAAGGAGAGAGAGCAGGGTGGAGTAGGTGGAGCAGAGTGGGCAGGATGGAGTAGGTGGAGCAGAGCAAGGAGAGAGAGCAGGGTTGAGTAGGTAGAGCAGAGTGGGCAGGGTGGAGTAGGTGGAGCAGGGCAAGGAGAGAGAGAGAGCAGGGTTGAGTAGGTAGAGCAGAGTGGGCAAGGTGGAGCAGAGCAAGGAGAGAGAGCAGGGTGGAGTAGGTGGAGCAAAGTGGGCAGGGTGGAGTAGGTGGAGCAGAGCAAGGAGAGAAAGCAGGGTGGAGTAGGTGGGGCAGGGTGGAGTAGGTAGAGCAGGGTGGAGTAGGTGGAGCAGAGCAAGGAGAGAGAGCAGGGTGGAGTAGAGAGGTCAGGGTGGAATAGGTGGAGTAGAGCAAGGAGAGAGAGCAGGGTGGAGCAGAGCAAGGAGAGAGAGCAGGGTGGAGTAGGAGGAGCAGGGTGGAGCAGAGCAAGCAGGGTGGAGTAGCTGGAGCAGAGCAAGGAGAGAAAGCAGGGTGGAGTAGGTGGAGCAGAGTGGGCAGGGTGGAGTAGGTAGAGCAGAGTGGGCAGGGTGGAGTAGGTAGAGCAGAGCAAGCAGAGAGAGCAGGGTGGAGTAGGTGGAGCAGAGTGGAGCAGAGTGGGCAGGATGGAGTAGGTGGAGCAGAGCAAGCAGGGTGGAGTAGGTGGAGCAGAGTGGGTGAGGTGGAGTGGAGTGGGCGGGGTGGAGTAGATTTTTATTGGCTGATTTATTAGCCTGCCAAAATACAGAGTACAGTGGTTGTAATACACAGTACAGTGGTATTTATATGTTGTAATACACAATACAGTGGTCTTTATATATTGTAATACACAGTACAGTGGTCCCTATATGTTGTAATACACGGTACAGTGGTCTTTATTATGTTGTAGTACACAGTACAGTGGTCGTTATATGTTGTAAAACTTGGTTATTTTATTTCATCCCCAAATTGTGTATTTTCGAACATATAAGGATATGAAAGATCAAAGGAATAACGTATTTTGCATCTAGATTATACTAAAATGTTATAAAATACTAATACACATTGACATTGCAATGTCTGGCTACAAAACAACAGTTGCTCGATCTAAAAATGTGATATCATTTTGCAAGCATGGAGGACCGGTTGTTTTTTGTTCCTGCATTTTTGCATTCCCATTTATACAATTTCTAGTGTTAAATATACTACAGCAAGAAATAAATTATAGTATTGTAAATTTAGATGTAATTTAAGATTGATTAGTTAACATAGAGGCATTTTAGTTATATGAAATATTACTTATAACTCCCTATTAGTTAGCCAATGAAAATCACTGTAAGTTCCCTTTAAACATGATTATTGCACCAACATAACAATTTATGTTAACCAAATTTGTAGCAAAACTGACAATATGACACATTTATCTTTTGAGAAAATGAGAGTGTTGTTGTTTTACTTTGTTGTTGTTTTACTTTGTTATTGTTTTACTTTGTTGTTGTTTTATTTTGTTGTTGTTTTACTTTGTTATTGTTTTACTTTGTTATTGTTTTACTTTGTGGTTGTTTTACTTCGTTGTTGTTTTACTTTGTTGTTGTTTTACTTTGTTATTGTTTTACTTTGTGGCTGTTTTATTTTTTTATTGTTTTACTTTGTGGTTGTTTTACTTCGTTGTTGTTTTACTTTGTGGTTGTTTTACTTTCTGGTTGTTTTACTTTGTTATTGTTTTACTTTGCGGTTATTTTCTTTGTTATTTGTGGCTAAATGTGTTTGATGTTTTGACAAAATAGTTTATATTATATCACATGCATCTTTGGACATTATGTCACCATCCATTCTTACATTTATGCAACAAATAAATTATTCTGGAAAGATAATACTGCAGGTTTATTAACATTGTGTACACATATTATATGTAACGTATATGATAAATTAAATGTACATTGTTTATGGACAGAAATCCTATCAAATGATTTGTTGAATTTGTGAAGAGATCATCAGACTGCATGGTGATTGTTATATATTATATTACTAGTAAAACATGAATAGACTTATTATTGAATCATTGTATCTGGAGTGGTATATTATATGGTTTGTCAAAATGAAAAACTTACTAAAATTGTCTTTAAAAAATTAATTTGTATAATAAATTGTCACATGGTTTGTTTGTGATGTTCATCAAATGTTTGTATTGATTATTATGAATCCAAGTTTTTGGATTAAAATATTGGACTTGACAAAACGGAAATATAGCAGGAGGTAATTTTAAAGATATTTAATATATATTTATATAGGTGGATTTATCCTTGAAATTAAATAGTGCAGAAAAACTACAGAAACTGTGTTAACAAGTGTAGTGTTCAAGTAATGCAAGTTGAGACGAGGACGGTATGTGTTGTGCCCGGTGTATGAAGAATAATAAATGTGCGTGTTCAGTTAAGTCAATTGTGTCTGATTACAAAGACAACTACAAGGTTGCCCAATATGTTAGTTGGTGTATCTGCCTTTTGGAGTTGACCAAGCCAGATGTCCCATTTTCTTTCAAAACTATCCGGTATCTTCAGCAATTAATTTTCACAAGTTAGACTGGCAGATTATAGAATTGGCCAGAAAAATATTGCTTAGTGTTGAACTAGTCAGACTTAATTGTTGGCAAGTCACAAACTGGCTAGTCAAGTCTCAAATCATCTCTGATATTCCAAACGAAGAGGATAACACAAAATGCTATAAAGGAAGTTAGTAAATGGGATTGCATCATAATGGGAGATTTTAACCATGGACACATACAATGGAAATCTCTAGAGAGTACAGTGGGTGAGGATCAACAATTTCTATTTTTAATTCAGGATAGCTTCCTTACTCAGCACGTGCTAGAACCAACCAGGGGAGATAATGTATTAGATATAGTTTTGTCATCACAAAAAGAATTAGTGGACAATGTAAAAATACATGAACTATTGGGTAACAGTGACCATAATCAAATACATTTTGAATGTTGGAATATTCTAAAATATGAAATTGAGAGTATCGTCGATAAATACATTTTGACATCAATGTAAAATCAGAAAGTATAAATAAAAAATCGTATAGGAGAAACTTCCTCAAAGGTAACTATAAAGATGAGAAAATACTTAGCAAAGCTAGATTGGAATAACATGCTGATGAACAAGACTGCAATTGAATGTTGGAATATTCTAAAATATGAAATTGAGAGTATCATCGATAAATTTGTTCCCTTGAAAAAAAAGGAAAACGGTCTAGAAAGAAACACTTGTCAAAAGAAGCTATTAGAAAAATAGCGTTTAAGCAAACTATGTGGAGGGTTTATAGGCGTACCAGAAAGGATGAAGATTATGCAAATTACAAAGAGGCACTTCACCTAGCTATAACTGAAATTAGAAAATCTAAAATAACCTTTAAAAAAAAATAGGCAGGTAATATAAAAATGAAAGCAAGAGTTTCTATGCTTATGTAAGGAGTAAACAGAAAGTTCGAGATAAGGTCGGACCACTGGAAAACAACAGAGGAAACATCATTTCAGACAGGTTTCAAATGGCAGAGGTCCTGAATGAGTATTTCAGCTCAGTTTTTACCACAGAAGATATCAGCTCACTTCCAGTCCCATTTACTAAATTTGAGGGCAATAAATCAGAACATTTAGGGCAGTTATTTGCAACTCCTGAAATGACAGCAAAGAAAATTAAGAAGATGAATGATAATAAATCACCTGGAGTTGATGGGATACCACCAAAACTGCTTAAGGAAATTGTTGAGCAAATTAGTACACCACTTGCAAAATTGTTTAACTTGTCACTAGAAGAATGAATAGTTCCTTCAGAAGGGAAAGAAGCAAACGCCGCTATTTAAGGAGGGATCGAGGAACAAGCCAGAAAATTACAGACCAATGAGTTTAACATCAGTTGTATGTAAATTACTTGAAACATTAATTAGAGACCACATGGTGGAATTCCTTGTTAAAAATAAATTAATAAATACACCTCAACATGGGTTCCTAAAAGCAAGGTCATGTCTAATCAATCACTTGTTTTTTAGAAGAAATTACAAAGTGGGTAGATGACGGGTCACCAGTGGACGTTGTCTACTTAGATTTTCAGAAAGCTTTCAATGAAGTGCCACACCAAAGATTGACTTAGATTGTTACTTAAACTAAAAGCCCATGGTATAGATAATGATGTAATCAACTGGATAGAAAAATGGCTTACACACATGCAGAAGACAGAGTGTAATAGTAGATGGTGAGATTTCAAACTGGAAAGCTGTCTTGAGTGGGGTACCACAGGGATCAGTATTTGGCCCTATACTGTATTTAATATTATATATAAATGATTTGGAAGATGACATATCTAGCTAAAGTACTGAAATTTGCAGATGACACAAAAGTATTCAGAAAGGTTACTAATGATACAGATAAACAAAGTTTACAGGATGATCTAGATAAATTAGTTAAATGGTCAGAAAAATGGCAAATGTTATTAAATTTTGGGAAATGTAAATGTATACACATAGGACATGGAAACATGGACGAAGAATATAAAATGGGGGATGCTGTACTAGGTAGAACCACACAAGAAAAGGACTTAGGAATAACATTTAGTGCTTACATGAAAGTTTCAGAGCAATGTGGGATTGCTGCTTTGAAAGGAAGTCAAATTCTAGGGCTAATTAGGAGAACTATCACGTATTAGGAGAAACAGCTAATTGTACCCCTGTACAAAGCAATAGTTAGACCACATTTGGAATATTGTATTCAAACATGGAGGCCGTATCGTAAAAAGGACATAAACAAGCCAGAAAGAATACAACGAAGAGCAACTAAAATGATTCCAGAATTGAGAGACCTTAATTAGTTACGAAAGTCGCTTAAATTATTACAATGTGGTTTGACAACACTAGACACCAGGAGACTACGAGGAGACCAAATAGAAGTGTTTAAAATAGTGAACGGTTATGAGGATGTTGATAGGAATATATTCTTCAAACTTAAAGAAGGCAGTAGAACCAGAGGACACAAAGCAGCATTAGTTAAGGGGCAGTGTAGGTTGGACATGAGAAAGTACTCTTTCTCACAGAGGGTGATAAATGACAAACTGCCAAATTGTGTTAATGCTTGTAATGTAAATATGTTTAAAAATCTACACCAGTGTTTGTTTGATTTCTGGTTGGGTCGGTTTACTAACTTTATGTGATATATGTTCGGTGGTTGGTTCCCCCACCTTTGGTGGTTGGTTCCCCCACCTTTGCTGATATTTTGTAAGCTGAGTATATAAACTAGGTCAAAACTGTTTTCATTGTGTATACATAATGTATTTATGATGTATACATATTATTGTATTGCATTTTACTATTTGGCTTATTATAAAGCTCGTATACAAACATACATTTGACTTTGTTGTCTTCAGCAAACGAGCCACGGTTCCATGTCATTAACTCTTTTGTAGGTAGCTTTGTCCCGCATAAATATGTTTAAAAATAGAATTGACAGATATCTGATAAAGGCGGGCTACACATAGATGAGAAAAACTCTTGATAAGCCTATGGCTATGGCAATGGCTTCCTTGTCCACTTGCCATCTGGAACTTGTTGTTTGGGATGGCAATCTTGTTAAATCACGTCACAAGTCATGAATATGGGTGACTCGAGTCAGCCGCTATGATTCGAGTCAACAAGTCTGGAAATAGTCCACCATCACCTGTAATGCAGTTGGAATGTGTAACACCTGTGGCTGTATAGCCCCTGTGTAATTTATGTAAATCGGACGAGCGCGAGGATGTCGCACAAATAGTGCATTTTGATTTATATAACATTTCTATTTTTACATGCAAATATATAGTATAGATGTGGGTAACTGTTATCATCTCTTAAATGTGAGAAACTAATCAAGAAAACAACTAATGCAAATTTTATCGGGACTGAAAACAGCTCAAAAAGCAGCTAAATTAAGATACACGCTCCTACGTCCAACGTTAGTACGACGTAGTACGCGGCTAGTCGACGCTAGAACGCGGCGGAAAAGTCCCGCGTCGTAGGTAGAAGCGCGGCTCACGAAAGGCTCTCGAAATGTTGAAGGGCTATAACCACATAGCCCAGGCGGCAATGGGGACGTTGTTTACCTGGGCGATAACAGCCCTAGGTAGCTCCCTGGTTTTTGTCTTCTCGGGTGCACAGGTGGGATTTCATTTATTGGTTTGATAAATGTGGGCGATAATATAAGATACGAACAGTGACACGTAATCCATTCATACATAACATATCGTCTTCGATCTTATCCATATGCTTCATCCTTTGACTTTTGGCTTCTCCAGTTAGTTGATATAACATGTTCATCGGTTAATTTAGTGATGATGCTATGACAGCTCTTTCGGGTAAGAGAGGGATGGAACTATGTAATTGGCTGCTTGGCTTTGCCTTGGCCCTTGGGCCTGGCAAGATATCATGACATATGGCCAGTGAATTCCACAAATATGTTGTCTAGATAACTTTCTGCGGGTGAAGGCTCTCATTCCTGGCTAAACATGTGCATGATATACTTTGTAACTTTGTAATTGCTTTTCAATTATTCATAGAAACAAGGCCCTTAATCCTTACTTGTGGCAGTTGTGTCACATTTAAATTTTATTTTAAAATAGATCTGTAATTTTGACTTGTTCTTGTCCATGTAGTGCATCACAAAACTAGCATGCAACAAAAATAAGATTTGTTCTGAACCATATTAATTGTGTACTAAATTTATTCTATCAAATGAAGAGTTCCTCCCATAAATCCACAAAAATCCTGATGCAGTGTCTATGCAAGGCTTGACATTAACAGGTGCCCAGTGCAAGTTAAATGTCTGATTGTGTAAGTTGGCTGCATGTGTACATAACTTGCCTGATTGGGTAAGTGAAATGTAACTATTGTAAATTTGCAAGCTATGTCTGGCTCGACCACGTGCTCACCACCCACTCTAGTCACTCATCAATATCTGATATGGAAGTTAAATATGATTGTGTCTCTTCCGACCACTTACCTCTATGCTTTTCTATATATGTCAAGTTATTACCTTCCTCTGAAGCCACCATACAGGAGCAAATTCAAGCACCTCGTCCTGTGTGGAATGCTGCCTCCCTCCCAGGAACTCCATAACTATCGTACACAAACTGGTTTGCTTTTATCTGCTATTGATATACCTCATGAGGTTTTAAGATGTACTAACGCACTTTGCTAAGCAATCTTTACAATGATATTATAAAATCACTCAAAGACACTGCCGAGGTAATCCCTACTAAGGCTAACAACACGTCTTCTAAGTTTACTGTTCTAGGCTGGAACGACCTAGTCAGAGACTCCCATCAAGCTGCTAGAGAATCCTTTCTCTTCTGGCGTTTTGCTGGGAGTCCTCGTCATGGTCCCTTGTATGATATAATGAAAATTAGACGCGCTCATTTTAAACGCAACAAAAGACTATGTGAAAAAAATGCTGAAATTCTTAAAGCTGAAAGACTTGCTTCTAAACTATATAATGATGACTTCAAAAAACTTCTGGAAGGACATAAACATATGAATAATGCCAGGTTGCCAAATCCTAGCAATGTTGGTGGTGCTTCCGGTGTCGAAAATGTAAAGAATATGTGGCTTCATCATTACCAATCCCTACTTAACTCTATACCTGGCTCTCCAGTCAACATCGAGAAGTTCAATGAATACTGTAGCAATGTACAGCTTAATGTTCAAATGATTGTTAATGTTAAGGAAATTCAAGATATAATACATGCAATGCCTGTAGGCAAAGCCCCGGGTTATGATAGTGTAAGTAACGAACATTTTAAATATGCGAATGAAAAACTTCATGTTCTCTTGTCACTTTTATATAGTAGCATGTTAATTCACGGTTTTTACCGGATGCTATGATGATTACAATCATAGCCCCATAATTAAAAATAAGGCGGATGACCTGTCTGATAACAACTACCGACCCATTGCTCTAGCCACAATTGCTAGTAAATTATTTGAATCCTTGATATTATCCAGGGTTTCTACTTTTTTATCTACATGTGTAAACCAATTTGGATTTAAAAAGCATCACTCAACTGAAATGCTCATATTTGTATTAAAAGAACTCTTTCGACACTACATAGCGAATGGCTCATCTATGTATGTTACCATGCTGGATGCCTCTAAGGCCTTTGACAAATTCAATCATAGTAAGCTATTCACCAAACTAATTGACCGGGGATGTCCTTCTTTTATTGTTCGCATTCTTTATTACTGGTACAGAACCCAGAAATTCACTGTCAGATGGTGTTGTAGCTTCTCAGAATTTTTTTACTGTTTCAAACGGTGTTAAGCAGGGTGGAATCCTTTCTCCACATCTTTTTAACGTTTACATGGATGACTTTAAGTGTAAATTTGAATAAATTACAAATTGGCTGTCTTTATGCAGGAACCATAATGAATCATATGATGTATGCCGATGACCTTTGTGTTTTTTCACCTAGTGTTGCAGGGTTGAGAAAACGCACCGATTGTTGTGCCGAGTATGGCAATATGTTTGATATAACGTACAACGCCAAAAAATCTTTCTGTATGGTTATTAATAACAAACCTAGGGACAAAAAAAATATTCATCCTGTTGTTATCAATAACCATACACTGCCTTACACTGAGAAATGTAAATACCTTGGCCATATTATAAACAATAATCTTACTGATGATGACGATATTGCCAGGCAGAAAAGATGTATCTATGCTCAGGCAAATGCTTTAGCCAGAAAATTTTACTTACATTAAAACAACTTTATTTAATTCATACTGTGGTTCAATGTACACCTCAAGTCTTTGGTGTCATTTTAAAAAACAGAGTCTGAAAGGTATTACTGTCGCTTATAACAACAGTTTTAGAATTATACACAACCTGTCACCCCGCTGTAGTGCAAGCCATATGTTCGCTACTAATTATGTTAAATCCTTTAATGAACATATTCGCTCATACATTTTTAGCCTTTTATGCCGGTTGGAAAAATCCGACAATATACTTTTTGTGAATTATCTTCACACTTTTATTTATTATCGAAGTCCATTGATTAAACATTGGATTGATCAATTGTATGCTTTTAATTCATGATGTTTGTACTTTTATACAAATATATTTTTTTTATCCTGACTTATCTTATATATATATTTTACTACACGTCATGTATGTATATTTATATAGATATATTTTTCTCACTACATGTACCTCAATTGTTCATCATGTATGTTTTTTATAACCTGTATATATTTATAATATTATGGGCTCTTGCCTGAAATAAAAAACATTATATTATTATTATATAACACATGCTCAATAAAATGTAGCAACATTGTCGATATGTTGATGCTTTCCTTCTGTGCATCATTGCATATCAGAATTACATTGATTACAATATCACACAAAAACTTAAAATTTAAAAATACGTCAGCACAAGGCTAATGCCAATATACTCACCAGATGGAGTGAGCGGTGACATTTGGTGACTGTATTCAATATTAAGAGCTGAGTTACCCGCCATTGCAAGGAAGAGGTGATGGTCCTTTCACAACAAACTCCAAGATACATGGTCATAATATACGCAACCAAAATAAAATTCACATTTATAGTACAAATCAAAAATTTTGCAAAGTTTACCAAATATTATCAACAATACCTCTCAAAGTGTGAAAGACAAACTTTATACACAGTATTACACACAGTTTACAGGGTTTCATAAATTATGCAAAGTATATCATTCAGAATTATAAAAACGTGCTCAATCATCAACTGTTATACCTGTACATACATGACAGTCATCAACTGTTATAGCTGTACATACATGACAGTCATCAACTGTTATACCTGTACATACATGACAGTCATCAACTGTTATACCTGTACATACATGACACTCATCAACTGTTATACCTGTACATACATGACAGTCATCAACTGTTATACCTGTACATACATGACAGTCATCAACTGTTATACCTGTACATACATGACAGTCATCAACTGTTATACCTGTACATACATGACAGTCATCAACTGTTATACCTGTACATACATGACAGTCATCAACTGTTATACCTGTACATACATGACAGTCATCAACTGTTATACCTGTACATACATGACAGTCATCAACTGTTATACCTGTACATACATGACAGTCATCAACTGTTATACCTGTACATACATGACAGTCATCAACTGTTATACCTGTGCATACATGACAGTCATCAACTGTTATACCTGTACATACATGCGCAATCATCAACTGTTATACCTGTACATACATGACAGTCATCAACTGTTATACCTGTACATACATGACAGTCATCAACTGTTATACCTGTACATACATGACAGTCATCAACTGTTATACCTGTACATACATGACAGTCATCAACTGTTATACCTGTACATACATGCGCAATCATCAACTGTTATACCTGTACATACATGACAGTCATCAACTGTTATACCTGTACATACATGACAGTCATCAACTGTTATAGCTGTACATACATGACAGTCATCAACTGTTATACCTGTACATACATGACAGTCATCAACTGTTATACCTGTACATACATGACAGTCATCAACTGTTATACCTGTACATACATGACAGTCATCAACTGTTATACCTGTACATACATGACAGTCATCAACTGTTATAGCTGTACATACATGACAGTCATCAACTGTTATACCTGTACATACATGACAGTCATCAACTGTTATACCTGTACATACATGACAGTCATCAACTGTTATACCTGTACATACATGACAGTCATCAACTGTTATACCTGTACATACGTGACAGTCATCAACTGTTATACCTGTACATACATGCGCAATCAACTTCAATGATGTTAGCTACACTCAAAATTTATAAATACATTTTCACTTTCTCACCTCTACATACTTTGACATACACCACAGCAGCATAATAAAACAACAATCCAGGTTTTCATTGACGGTGAACTTTACTACATTTTAATGTTGATGACTTTATATCTATATTCTTGCTTTCCTCAGAAACTAAAATAAAAGAATACGACGAGTAGCACCTATGGTAGCGACTTTTAATAAGTCTTTGTGGGAGTCTCCATGATCCTCTCTGTATACAGTAATATTTTATTACATACAATTATATGATATATTATTATTATTTAATGCATGTACATTTTGGATCTAATAAATTACTCACTTACTCAGTCTAGTTTTGGAAGGCGATGGCAATGACAACTTCATAATGTTGGGTCAAATAAATTTTTTATGACACAACAATATTAACCATTTGCTGGACACAATAAAATTAAAAAAAGATCTGGTGTGATTATATACACAAAGTTGTCAGAGTGCAGTTCAGCAAACAATTATAAACTTATTAAGCATAATTACCTCTCAAGAAACTTGAAGTTTGTTCTGAATATTTCGACTGCATCTCGCAGTCTTCTTCAGCAGACTGAAGTTACGGATGCGTCACATGACCAATGTCATGTGACACAAGCTGGAGTAGGACTGGTGGGAGCTCCTGGCCGACGTCTCGGTTCAGCGTAGGTTTCTTTCTGTGGATGTTAATCGCCTCCTATATTTTTCTCCTGTGCCAGTTCTCCTCATGGTCTAGAATATTAACGTCCTTCATAGAGCACTGATGGCCGGTGTTCAGTTTGTGTTCACTTATAGCTGATAGGGGTTGGCGACAAGATAGATGTTCTTTGATTCTTGTGCCAAGTGTTCTGGCTGTTTCTCCTATATAGTGTTGGTCACATTCTGGGCATTGTATGTCATATACTACCCCACACTTTGCTGCCTTTGCTGTTCTGTCTTTTAGGTGTACCAACAGTGACCTCAGGGTGTTGATAGGTTTGTGGTAAACCGGGATGTTATAGGACTTGAAAATCCTTGCTACTTGTTCTGATAGTTTACTAATGTAGGGCAGACCTATGGCATGTTGTCTTCTGCTGGTTTCTGTGGTGGTGTTCTCCTTCCTTCTCATTGGTTGCGTGGTGTTACATGACATTGGTCATGTGACACATCCGTAACTTCAGTCTGCTGAAGAAGACTGCGAGATGCAGTCGAAATATTCAGAACAAACTTCAAGTTTCTTGAGAGGTAATTATGCTTAATATTAATAACCAAGAAACCGGATCATCTATCCATTCAAGAATATATACATACATGACAAACTTGTTAATGATTCATGTCTGCCTGTGACATACTGTCCGTGATATGTTCCAGAGAAAGGTGTTGGATGGGTGTTTAGGGTTCGCAGCAGGGGTGAGTATCTGGATGTTATTCTTATAAAGTTGTAAGAGATCAGAGATGGTTGACACCCTGTGTCATGTTGTAGTGAGCCAAAGGTAATGCGAACATCTGAGCATATACTGCATAACATGTTCACTTTCAAGATTAGCTTCCAAGTTTCACCTCCCAATAAACACTTGATTACAATATCCCTCCTCCCTGTTACTGCCCTCCCAATCTCTAAGTCCTGCCCCCTCCCCATCCTCTGCTCCTCCCATTCCCCTCCCCATATTTTCTTCCCCATTCCATGCTCTCTACCCCATCCAACACCTCAACAACATCCTATGAAATGTTGATCCTTAAGTGTCGTTTTTGACCTCTTGCCCTTAATACTCTCTCTTGCCCTTAATACTCTCTCTTGCCCTTAATACTCTCTCTAGCCAATTTTGTTTTCTGATAAACAAAATCTACTCTTTAGTCACTTGGCTGTCAGAATAACTTATAATTATCTACATGGTACTAAATTATTTAGCATTATCTTGTTAGCACCTTTGAGCAGGTTTTTAATCCGGATACACTGCACATTATAAATGTATAATAATAATAATGATACAGTTTGATAATCTTGTCATATTATTAACATTTTGATATTACTAAAAATAAACCAGAGTGGTAATACCATTGACCTCTGCCCTGGCTCCAGGTGATGACCGCTGCCTCGTACTGGTCACTACTGGCCCCAGGCATTGAAATGGCCAAGGACTCGGGCCTGTACGGGGCCAACGGGGAGTACACCTTTGCTCCCATTGGGGTTGGCTTTGCCCTGGGAGCTGCCTTTGTGTTTGGGGCTGACCTGATGCTGTCTAGACTGGTAGGTGGTTCACTTGGGACTAATGTATCAGGGCCGCATTAACGGGGTGGGGGGAATGGTACAAATCTTTTGTGGAGCCCTTGCTGAGGGTGTGAAAGATGAAGATCAAGATGTGGGGCATTGACTCTTGAATGTTCTTGAATTTATAGCGATGTTCTTGAATGTTCTTGAAAGCGTATTATTTCCGTTACGACCAAAATAGTTTGACCATAATCGTCAGATGTTGCTAGCAAACATGTCATGTTCGCAGGCCCTTGGCCAGGGACCCACCTGCCCATCTTGAAAATGGGCATATGTCATATGACGATGGGTAAAATGAAAATAAAAGACAGGTTTTTCTTTTTGCAACAATATATTTTTTCATAATAAAATTGTTCGTCTAAGTGACTCTTAGTGCACGCGGTCGTGATTCAACAAATGTTGCCGGCAGCAGAATAGTGAATACCGCCGATCTATAAGACTGTATATTTTTGACCTTGACATTGTTGGAAAATAATGATACTGCGGTTGATCTCTATTTATTGTAATCGTGTACGTCATTGGATGGGAAACGTGTTTCTATGGCCTTTCTCAGTGCCTATCACTGACCTATATAGTATATATACTTATTATATAGGTCAGTGGTGCCTATCCACTGGCGCTCTCATTTGAAGAAACAATCCCGTGACCCGGATGACGTGGGGCAAATTCAAAATGGCACCTGCCATTGAAAAGATGCAATATCTCAACGTCAACGTTCACGACAATCTATGCCTTTTTCGTAAACATGAATAAAAGCAGTGTTCCTGCGATTTTCCTTGAACAGTCTGAGTCAGCATCCTTTGTTACGTTGGTGGAGATCCATAATGTTGAAGTGGCTGCCGCTAGTAACCGAGACGCTACTGTATTTTTGCCCACTGCTGGCACTCTGCAGAGGCCAAGCATGGTCGCAGTAAACTTCGAAATTGAATCTGATTCGTGCTCCAATTCACATACATAACCGGCATGTAGGCATCAAAGAAGTAATGTTTCAATGTATTACTTTCAAAACCAATTGTATTACTGAGTGCTATATCTTCTATTTTTATTTGTTATATTGCTCTTCTTTTAGTATCAAGCATTTGATTTTGAGTGTGATTGTAATCACATATGTCCATATTAGACGTGTTTGCATGCATATTAGACGTATTTGCATGCATATTAGACGTATTTGCATGCAGGTACTTCAAGTCTTAAGATGCTTCAAGCATTACTTCCATTAGTTATATATTTAAAATAAAGTTTCAAGTTACTTTTTCATGAACCTTCATGTGTTGGCTCTTCTTCTGTTAGTTACTGTGTAAGTGATAACGCCAACCTTGCTGCACAGCTAGTAAGACTCGATTGGGCCAATAATGCTTAAACTGGACTTGGCCTGTCATTGAAAAAACCTAATTTGGTCAATAATGGCTGTCATTTGACATTTGCACAACTTGCACTGGCATCAGCATTACATGCTTGCTTGCTTGCTTGCTTGCTTGCTTGCTAATCCTCTTCATGCCGTGTGACACATAAGGCTCACACAAGATCTCGCCAGACCCCTCTGTCTTGGGCTTTCCTTGCTCCTGTGCCCCATGTTAACCCAGCAGCCTTCAGTTTTTCTTCCATTGTTCATCGCCATGTTGTTTTCGGCCTGCCTCTTTTTCTGTTTCCTTCTGGCGTCCAGGTTAGCGCTGTTTTTGCAGGCAGGTTGTTGTTCATCATGTAGACATGACTAAGTCATGTCCACCTTCTGTTTTTCAGGATGAGGCAGACGTGTTGTTGTTTTTTTGCTTGGTGGACTCTGGTGTTGGAGATGGTCTCGGACCAATACACTTTCAGTATCTTCCTTAAGCAGATGTTGTGGAAGCTGGAAAGTCTATTTGTGTTTTTTTGCCAGCACAGTTCCATCTTCTGCCCGTCCGTTGTTGGTTGATCATGTTTTTTGTTGCCCAGTCGATGGCTAGGATGAATAGAAACGATGAAATGATGCATCTGTGTCGGACACCAGATTTCACAGTGAATTTAGTTGTTGAGTTTCCGACACTACAGGAGAAGTTCCTGTAGAAGATCTGGATGAGTTTCACCAGCTTTTCTGGAATTCCATAGTGCCTCAGGATTTTCCAAAGGCTCTCCCTGTGCACACTGTAAAATGCTTTTTTTTTAAATCTACCAAGTTAACATAGATTTTTCTTTGCCATTCATTGCATTGCTCTAAAATGTTCCACAATGTGAAGATGTGTTCAGTTGTTCCTCTCCCTTTTCTGAAGCCTGCTTGTTCCGGGTGTAGAAGGTTGTCTACTGTTGTTTTCATTCGGGTCATGACGATTTTTGAGAACATTTTATTTGGTATGGGGAGTAGAGTGATTCCCCTCCAGTTGTTGCAATCTGCTAAGTTCCCTTTCTTCAGTAATTTGATTATTCTCCTGTGTGTCCAGTCATCAGGCAGTTATTCTTTTTCCCACATTTCCACAAAGAGGGGTTGTAGGATCTCGGCTGCAGTTTCTGGGTCTGTCTTAAAAACATCTGCGCATAACGAGTCTGTTCCTGGAGCTTTGTTGTTTCCCAGAGTGGCTATTGCTGCTTTAACCTCTGCTTTCTCTGCTGGGGACGTTTCTATCTCCAGGTCTCTGCAGGCTGGATGTCTGCTGGATGTTGTGGATCCGGTCTGTTTAGCACTTCATAGAAGTGTTCTGTCCATCTTTGTTCCTGTTCAGCAGCAGCCGTTTTTGTCCATGTCTGGGGGTTGACCTTGTAGTTGGTGTTTCCACAAATCTGCTTAGTTCAACCAGCATTGGCTTGCCATTAAAAAAATCAGTTGGGCCAATAATGGCTGTCATAGCCGGACATCTTCCACGGAAGTCGCTCGCACGTTTGAGGTTTTTTAGAATGTTGAAGACTGGCAAAATTTTATTTCTTGCTAAGGGCCTGCATGTTCGTAATGGACCCAGTAACATTCGTTCTTTAAAAATATCTCCATATATACCCCGGTAGTATACACCCTGTATTGGTTTCTTCAGGAGTTGTTAGATTTTTGCTTGGTAATCACAATTCCCCCGTGGTCACAGTGATTGTAAATTCAAGAATGAATGGCTACTATATGATAGATGTAAAGATTGGCTCATGAAGGATCGCCATCGTGAAGGATCGCATTAGCACAATGCAAATTATGCATAAAATCGGTTAACATCGCTGATAGTGGAAAGTATGCACTCGATAGCCACACGAAAGTCGACAGTGACAACAGATGGAGTGACCATGTGTCATGAAACATTCATTGCTGAGCGCATCGTGAATGACCATGTGACATCAGTCGGTGGTGTGATGGGCGTAGACATCAACAAAGAACTTCTGCCATCGTGCCGAGCATCATGTTCAACAGTTCAAGGTACATTGTGTTTCTTGAGGAGTCTCAACACACTTGACTGTCTGCAAGTGACATGAAGAAGAGGAAGTGCGTTGTCAATGTGATAGACAAACTGAAGACAAAGAGGAAGTGCGTTGTCAATGTGATAGACAAACTGAAGACAAAGAGGAAGTGCGTTGTCAATGTGATAGACAAACTGAAGACAAAGAGGAAGTGCATTGTCAATGTGATAGACAAACTGAAGACAAAGAGGAAGTGCGTTGTCAATGTGATAGACAAACTGAAGACAAAGAGGAAGTGCGTTGTCAATGTGATAGACAAACTGAAGACAAAGAGGAAGTGCGTTGTCAATGTGATAGACAAACTAAAGACAAAGAGGCAGCGTCTGGAGAATGACATTTGTGAGCTCAATAAGTGTACTGATGATTTTTTGGCAACTTTTGACGAGCAATTAGCTTGTTTTGTATTATTGTATTTGTATGCAGTTAATTAATTGTATTGTATTTTTATACAGTTAATTAAGTGTTTTTTAAATAAAGATTTGACATGAAATATTTCAAGTTGTTTATTAATTGATTTTCACGTGACGAAAAATTTTCTTTAACGTTCTTGAATTTGATTTCACCCACTCTGTATGAACTATGATTGAGGGAACTTTAATGTTTATTCAACTATAGTTTGACCATAAGTATTTACAGAATGACAAAGATTGTTGTCGACAATGGCATACATACAAACATATATACAAGAAAATACAGCATACAATGACAAGCCAGAATTACAGCATACAATGACATACCAGAAAATAATACAAGAAAACACTGTGCAAAATAGGGTCCATACCCGTGCTACGAGTGTACCAATTGGACCATGATTAATAGGGTCCATACCCGTGCTACGAGTGTACCAATTGGACCATGATTAATCCAGCACTGACAATGACCAACTTGTTTTTGTGATTCATTATTAATATCTGCTGTATTCTCAAGATGGCCACTCATATTATGTTTGCATGACTGGCACCATGCACTGGTGCACAACTGGCATCATGCACTGGTGCATGACCGACATCATGCACTGGTGCACGACTGACATCATGCACTGGTGCATGACTTACATTATGAAATTGGTGGTGCATGACTGGCATCGTGTAATGGTCCAAGACTGGCATCATGCACTGGTGCACTACTGGCACCATGCACTGGAGCATGTTGGTCTCTGTGTCCGTAGGGCATCCACTCTGAACCAGCCATTGCTTTGGCCAAGGGGACCAAATCAAACGAACCAAACAGCTCTGACACGCTGCAGGACTCGGCTGTCGACATGGACGACTTCAACTTCAGAGGTGAGTGTCCGTGCACTGGTTGATGCGTACTGAGGCACTATCATGGCAGTGATGTACAACTTAAGGTAGCTGCGATGACTAACGTGTCAGTTGATTTTTTTTCTTCTTAACATGCTAGGAAATATTGTACCGAACGTTGACACCACAAATAATCACTTTGCACTTACGTCATATTTCACCAATTCATCTTTTAAAAAACAGTCCTTTTGGAAATCCCCCTGATTTCTTAGAAACGCTGACGATGTTTCCATAGTAACTACCGTGAGTGCTACGATGTTCAAACCAGCTATATTCGTTCGCTGTGAAAGCAGAACATATCGTCTGGTTACTGTGATTCCAGTATACATCAATATTATCTCTACCTAACTAAATCATGTCCTTAAACCAGCAAATATCAGTGCTAACGTAGTTTATTGTGCCTTTGAACATAAAAGTTATAATAACAGAAACGGCCTGTGACCCCAACCAGATAACGGGCCAATCAAAATGATCGTAAACACGCCCTGCCATGTGTTTGTCATATGGCTGGCATAACCTGATATTGAAAATGACAACTCATTACAACTACAGATTCAAGGCCCATTGGGGGCGGCAAATTAAGGGGACATGTCAATATTACAAATGGCCATTATGTTTTGTCAACAATATGTAAAATGCCAGTGAAAATCGTCACATTTCAAGCATGATACGCGTATCTATGGACATTTCTGTCATCATTAACAATCAGGAAATGTTACCTAATTCAGTTTTTTTTATAAAAACTGCACCACTTACGATGCTGTAATTTGGCACATAAACACGTCTTACATGTAGACAACTTTACACCGTTTTGAATTACGATTGGTGAAAGGTTTGTGTCAAAAATACACTGCCACTTTAGGCTGTCATTCAACGTTTGCTTAATTCATTCACGGTGGTGTAGCAGGTGTGATTCATTTATGTTAACCAACATCAACCTTAAAGTTATCAGTGACACTGTCATACTTATATGTATGTCATTTATTTCTTTGGGGATTTTCTCAAAACAATATAATTCCGCATTCTGTGACTATTTTTTCACATTTACAAAAATGTTTTTAAAATATTGTAACATAACCAAATAAATGAAAAAATCTAAATTTTATTAATTTGGAATATTATATAATATATATATATATATACTACAATCTGTGAAGAAATGGTTAATTTATCTTAAACACTTCTACTGAAACTACTAAATTCATGACAAGCCACCCCAGCTACCTTAGCAGAGATCAGATGTGACCAGAATGTGGTTAGATATCCTAGGTTTAAACAGACCCTAGATAATTTCTACACAATAGCTATCTGGCAAACTGCCACGTTGATGGTGTCTGTTTTCAAGGTGTGCTCTGTGTATTTACTTCTGGTAACCATGACTACTGGTTTGTTTGAAATTATTTGCATGTCAGAAATCTATAAAAGGCACCTATATGATTTAAGTAGAACTGCAGGGTGTACAGCAATGTAATTACATCATAATTATTCCATGAAGCTAGTAACTATGAGCGAGCTTATAATATGTAATAATATCTTGTGGAAATATAAATGTCCAAAAATATGGTGGTTGATGTCTTGGTGAGATATGTATAGATGTTTTTGGTGATAGGTGTATCAGTATGTATCTTTTAAGCATGTCGCCATGACAACCCACTGTGGTTGCCAGAATCTGATCACTTTCTGTGGCCAACACAGCTAGAGTTGGGTGCGCTTTAAGATACACCTGGAATCACTTGTCACAAACACTGGTGTGATCGCTGGTGTGGTTGCGTGCTCACTACATTGTGTGAATACACTGTCTGATGACATATCAGTCAGTTATTACTTGTCACAAACACTGGTGTGATTGTGTGAATACACTGTCTGATGACATATCAGTCAGTTATTACTTGTCACAAACACTGGTGTGATTGCTGGTGTGGTTGCGTGCTCACTACATTGTGTGAATACACTGTCTGATGACATATCAGTCAGTTATTATTTGTCACAAACACTGGTGTGATTGTGTGAATACACTGTCTGATGACATATCAGTCAGTTATTACTTGTCACAAACACTGGTGTGATCGCTGGTGTGGTTGCGTGCTCACTACATTGTGTGAATACACTGTCTGATGACATATCAGTCAGTTATTACTTGTCACAAACACTGGTGTGATTGTGTGAATACACTGTCTGATGACATATCAGTCAGTTATTACTTGTCACAAACACTGGTGTGATTGTGTGAATACACTGTCTGATGACATATCAGTCAGTTATTACTTGTCACAAACACTGGTGTGATTGTGTGAATACACTGTCTGATGACATATCACTTGTCACAAACACTGGTGTGATCGCTGGTGTGGTTGCGTGCTCACTACATTGTGTGAATACACTGTCTGATGACATGTCAGTTGCTGGCCCTGTTTCTTGGAAATATATTCTCTCTTTACCACAATCAGCACGTGCCATGTTATCTGTTGCCTGAGGCAGACATATATTGAAGTCTCTTTCTCAGACAATCCACGGTTTGACACGGGGTCAGTAGAAACAGAAGACATAGGTCTAGAGGAGAGACGTACAGGTTAGTCTGTGGACAGTCACTTCTGGTAGTGCGCACTGCTAGTAGTAGTGTGCACTGCCAGTGGTAGTGCATGAGTATGTTGTTTCACTAAAACCAAGTAAGCATGTAGTAACACTTGTGTGTCGCATGGTTTTACTAACACTAAGAAAAAGAAAGAAAACTAATTACTGCACATTTACATATAACACTAAGTACTGAACATTTAAGTATAACAATAATTACTGCACTTTAAGTATAACACTAAAAAAGGAAAGAACACTAAGTACTGCACATTTTCAATAAAACACTATGGAAACAAAGGAACACTAAGTACATGGGTACTGCATTTCTAAGTGTAACACTAAAAAAGGAACATTAAGTACTGCACATAAAAGTACACGGTAGGTGAATCCAGACCATCTGATTAATGGAAATTTCTTGAAGGGAAATATGTTTTGGGATGTTGGAAAGTTAGATATTTGCTGTAGGTTTCTATCTGTGTATTGTGATCGTGGACCAGCTAACCAAAGTTAGATATTTGCTATAGGTTTCTATCTGTATATTGTGAGCGTGGACCAGCTAACCAAAGTTAGATATTTGCTATAGGTTTCTATCTGTATATTGTGAGCGTGGACCAGCTAACCAAAGTTAGATATTTGCTATAGGTTTCTATCTGTATATTGTGATCGTGGACCAGCTAACCAAAGTTAGATATTTGCTATAGGTTTCTATCTGTATATTGTGATCGTGGACCAGCTAACCAAAGTTAGATATTTGCTATAGGTTTCTATCTGTATATTGTGAGCGTGGACCAGCTAACCAAAGTTAGATATTTGCTATAGGTTTCTATCTGTATATTGTGATCGTGGACCAGCTAACCAAAGTTAGATATTTGCTGTAGGTTTCTATCTGTATATTGTGAGCGTGGACCAGCTAACCAAAGTTAGATATTTGCTGTAGGTTTCTATCTGTATATTGTGAGCGTGGACCAGCTAACCAAAGTTAGATATTTGCTATAGGTTTCTATCTGTATATTGTGATCGTGGACCAGCTAACCAAAGTTAGATATTTGCTATAGGTTTCTATCTGTATATTGTGATCGTGGACCAGCTAACCAAAGTTAGATATTTGCTATAGGTTTCTATCTGTATATTGTGAGCGTGGACCAGCTAACCAAAGTTAGATATTTGCTATAGGTTTCTATCTGTATATTGTGATCGTGGACCAGCTAACCAAAGTTAGATATTTGCTGTAGGTTTCTATCTGTATATTGTGAGCGTGGACCAGCTAACCAAAGTTAGATATTTGCTGTAGGTTTCTATCTGTATATTGTGAGCGTGGACCAGCTAACCAAAGTTAGATATTTGCTATAGGTTTCTATCTGTATATTGTGATCGTGGACCAGCTAACCAAAGTTAGATATTTGCTATAGGTTTCTATCTGTATATTGTGATCGTGGACCAGCTAACCAAAGTTAGATATTTGCTATAGGTTTCTATCTGTATATTGTGAGCGTGGACCAGCTAACCAAAGTTAGATATTTGCTATAGGTTTCTATCTGTATATTGTGATCGTGGACCAGCTAACCAAAGTTAGATATTTGCTATAGGTTTCTATCTGTATATTGTGAGCGTGGACCAGCTAACCAAAGTTAGATATTTGCTATAGGTTTCTATCTGTATATTGTGATCGTGGACCAGCTAACCAAAGTTAGATATTTGCTGTAGGTTTCTATCTGTATATTGTGAGCGTGGACCAGCTAACCAAAGTTAGATATTTGCTGTAGGTTTCTATCTGTATATTGTGAGCGTGGACCAGCTAACCAAAGTTAGATATTTGCTATAGGTTTCTATCTGTATATTGTGATCGTGGACCAGCTAACCAAAGTTAGATATTTGCTATAGGTTTCTATCTGTATATTGTGAGCGTGGACCAGCTAACCAAAGTTAGATATTTGCTATAGGTTTCTATCTGTATATTGTGAGCGTGGACCAGCTAACCAAAGTTAGATATTTGCTATAGGTTTCTATCTGTATATTGTGAGCGTGGACCAGCTAACCAAAGTTAGATATTTGCTATAGGTTTCTATCTGTATATTGTGATCGTGGACCAGCTAACCAAAGTTAGATATTTGCTATAGGTTTCTATCTGTATATTGTGAGCGTGGACCAGCTAACCAAAGTTAGATATTTGCTATAGGTTTCTATCTGTATATTGTGAGCGTGGACCAGCTAACCAAAGTTAGATATTTGCTATAGGTTTCTATCTGTGTATTGTGAGCGTGGACCAGCTAACCAAAGTTAGATATTTGCTATAGGTTTCTATCTGTGTATTGTGAGCGTGGACCAGCTAACCAAAGTTACATATTTGCTATAGGTTTCTATCTGTATATTGTGATCGTGGACCAGCTAACCAAAGTTAGAAATTTGCTATAGGTTTCTATCTGTATATTGTGATCGTGGACCAGCTAACCAAAGTTAGATATTTGCTATAGGTTTCTATCTGTATATTGTGAGCGTGGACCAGCTAACCAAAATTAGATATTTGCTATAGGTTTCTATCTGTGTATTGTGAGCGTGGACCAGCTAACCAAAGTTAGATATTTGCTATAGGTTTCTATCTGTATATTGTGATCGTGGACCAGCTAACCAAAGTTAGATATTTGCTATAGGTTTCTATCTGTATATTGTGATCGTGGACCAGCAAACCAAAGTTAGATATTTGCTATAGGTTTCTATCTGTATATTGTGAGCGTGGACCAGCTAACCAAAGTTAGATATTTGCTATAGGTTTCTATTTGTATATTGTGAGCCTGGACCAGCTAACCAAAGTTAGATATTTGCTGTAGGTTTCTATTTGTATATTGTGAGCGTGGACCAGCTAACCAAAGTTAGATATTTGCTGTAGGTTTCTATCTGTATATTGTGAGCGTGGACCAGCTAACCAAAGTTAGATATTTGCTATAGGTTTCTATCTGTATATTGTGATCGTGGACCAGCTAACCAAAGTTAGATATTTGCTATAGGTTTCTATCTGTATATTGTGATCGTGGACCAGCTAACCAAAGTTAGATATTTGCTGTAGGTTTCTATCTGTATATTGTGATCGTGGACCAGTTAACCAAAGTTAGATATTTGCTATAGGTTTCTATCTGTATATTGTGAGCGTGGACCAGCTAACCAAAATTAGATATTTGCTATAGGTTTCTATCTGTGTATTGTGAGCGTGGACCAGCTAACCAAAGTTAGATATTTGCTATAGGTTTCTATCTGTATATTGTGATCGTGGACCAGCTAACCAAAGTTAGATATTTGCTATAGGTTTCTATCTGTATATTGTGAGCGTGGACCAGCTAACCAAAGTTAGATATTTGCTATAGGTTTCTATCTGTATATTGTGAGCGTGGACCAGCTAACCAAAGTTAGATATTTGCTATAGGTTTCTATCTGTATATTGTGATCGTGGACCAGCTAACCAAAGTTAGATATTTGCTATAGGTTTCTATCTGTATATTGTGATCGTGGACCAGCAAACCAAAGTTAGATATTTGCTATAGGTTTCTATTTGTGTATTGTGAGCGTGGACCAGCTAACCAAAGTTAGATATTTGCTGTAGGTTTCTATCTGTATATTGTGAGCGTGGACCAGCTAACCAAAGTTAGATATTTGCTATAGGTTTCTATCTGTATATTGTGATCGTGGACCAGCTAACCAAAGTTAGATATTTGCTGTAGGTTTCTATCTGTATATTGTGATCGTGGACCAGCTAACCAAAGTTAGATATTTGCTATAGGTTTCTATCTGTATATTGTGAGCGTGGACCAGCTAACCAAAGTTAGATATTTGCTGTAGGTTTCTATCTGTATATTGTGATCGTGGACCAGCTAACCAAAGTTAGATATTTGCTATAGGTTTCTATCTGTATATTGTGAGCGTGGACCAGCTAACCAAAGTTAGATATTTGCTATAGGTTTCTATCTGTATATTGTGATCGTGGACCAGCTAACCAAAGTTAGATATTTGCTATAGGTTTCTATCTGTATATTGTGAGCGTGGACCAGCTAACCAAAGTTAGATATTTGCTATAGGTTTCTATCTGTATATTGTGATCGTGGACCAGCTAACCAAAGTTAGATATTTGCTATAGGTTTCTATCTGTATATTGTGAGCGTGGACCAGCTAACCAAAGTTAGATATTTGCTATAGGTTTCTATCTGTATATTGTGAGCGTGGACCAGCTAACCAAAGTTAGATATTTGCTATAGGTTTCTATCTGTATATTGTGATCGTGGACCAGCTAACCAAAGTTAGATATTTGCTATAGGTTTCTATCTGTATATTGTGAGCGTGGACCAGCTAACCAAAGTTAGATATTTGCTATAGGTTTCTATCTGTATATTGTGAGCGTGGACCAGCTAACCAAAGTTAGATATTTGCTATAGGTTTCTATCTGTATATTGTGATCGTGGACCAGCTAACCAAAGTTAGATATTTGCTATAGGTTTCTATCTGTATATTGTGATCGTGGACCAGCTAACCAAAGTTAGATATTTGCTATAGGTTTCTATCTGTATATTGTGAACGTGGACCAGCTAACCAAAGTTAGATATTTGCTATATGTTTCTATCTGTGTATTGTGAGCGTGGACCAGCTAACCAAAGTTAGATATTTGCTGTAGGTTTCTATCTGTATATTGTGAGCGTGGACCAGCTAACCAAAGTTAGATATTTGCTATAGGTTTCTATCTGTATATTGTGATTGTGGACCAGCTAACCAAAGTTAGATATTTGCTGTAGGTTTCTATCTGTGTATTGTGAGCGTGGACCAGCTAACCAAAGTTAGATATTTGCTATAGGTTTCTATCTGTATATTGTGATTGTGGACCAGCTAACCAAAGTTAGATATTTGCTGTAGGTTTCTATATGTGTATTGTGAGCGTGGACCAGCTAACCAAAGTTAGATATTTGCTATAGGTTTCTATCTGTATATTGTGAACGTGGACCAGCTAACCAAAGTTAGATATTTGCTATAGGTTTCTATCTGTGTATTGTGAGCGTGGACCAGCTAACCAAAGTTAGATATTTGCTATAGGTTTCTATCTGTGTATTGTGAGCGTGGACCAGCTAACCAAAGCAAAAATATGTAAAAGTTTAGTATCACATTATTCATATATTAAAAACAATGACTAATTCAACATGTTCTCTGTTTAACCCTTAACCTACCTGATGAGACACTTGTCACTTGTTCACTGTTTAACCCTTAACCTCTGACAAAACACTTGTCACATTTTCCTAATGGGCGTTATTCCAACCTGGGCCGTGTTTCTATTGGTGTCACAGGTCCCCCACATCAACTGCTGTCACATACTACTGTACTGTTGTCACAGGTCCCCCACATCAACTGCTGTCACATACTACTGTACTGGTGTCACAGGTCCCCCACATCAACTGCTGTCACATGGTCTTGTACTGGTGTCACAGGTCCCCCACATCAACTGCTGTCACATGGTCTTGTACTGGTGTCACAGGTCCCCCACATCAACTGCTGTCACATACTACTGTACTGGTGTCACAGGTCCCCCACATCAACTGCTGTCACATACTACTGTACTGGTGTCACAGGTCCCCCACATCAACTGCTGTCACATACTACTGTACTGGTGTCACAGGTCCCCCACATCAACTGCTGTCACATACTACTGTACTGGTGTCACAGGTCCCCCACATCAACTGCTGTCACATACTACTGTACTGTTGTCACAGGTCCCCCACATCAACTGCTGTCACATACTACTGTACTGGTGTCACAGGTCCCCCACATCAACTGCTGTCACATACTACTGTACTGGTGTCACAGGTCCCCCACATCAACTGCTGTCACATACTACTGTACTGGTGTCACAGGTCCCCCACATCAACTGCTGTCACATACTACTGTACTGGTGTCACAGGTCCCCCACATCAACTGCTGTCACATACTACTGTACTGGTGTCACAGGTCCCCCACATCAACTGCTGTCACATACTACTGTACTGTTGTCACAGGTCCCCCACATCAACTGCTGTCACATACTACTGTACTGGTGTCACAGGTCCCCCACATCAACTGCTGTCACATGGTCTTGTACTGGTGTCACGGGTCCCCCACATTAACTGGTGTCACACGGTCTTGTACTGGTGTCACAGGTCCTCCACATCAACTGGTGTCACGTGGTCTTGTACTGGTGTCACAGGTCCTCCACATCAACTGGTGTCACACGGTCTTGTACTGGTGTCACAGGTCCTCCACATCAACTGGTGTCACGTGGTCTTGTACTGGTGTCACAGGTCCTCCACATCAACTGGTGTCACGTGGTCTTGTACTGGTGTCACAGGTCCTCCACATCAACTGGTGTCCCTCCAATTAACATTTTTCCAGTAATAATATTGACAAATATTGGACATTAAATTGACAGTAAACATATTTGTACCAATGGATTAATACAGTGTTAAAGTCTCACATAATCAGGGCCAGATCCAATTATGTAATTGTAATTGATTACTGCAAAATGCTGTAATTGTAATTGACTTAATTTTTTTAATTCTGCTGTAATTGTAATTGAAATATGAAAATGTTTATTCTGTGACAAAATAAAAGTTTTTTGTAGTTTCATTGCATTCATTGGCTGTCACTGTTGCTAGGTGCTGTCACTGTTGCTAGGTGCTGTCACTGTTGCTAGGTGCTGTCACTGTTGCTAGGTGCTGTCACTGTTGCTAGGTGCTGTCACTGTTGCTAGGTGCTTGTGTATAAAGTACTGGCGTTGGCTGTCACTGTTGCTAGGTGCTTGTGTATAAAGTACTGGCGTTGGCTGTCACTGTTGCTAGGTGCTTGTGTATAAAGTACTGGCGTTGGCTGTCACTGTTGCTAGGTGCTTGTGTATAAAGTACTGGCGTTGGCTGTCACTGTTGCTAGGTGCTTGTGTATAAAGTACTGGTGTTGGCTGTCACTGTTGCTAGGTGCTGTCACTGTTGCTAGGTGCTTGTATATAAAGTGCTGGCATTGGCTGTCAATGTTGCTAGGTGCTTGTGTATAAAGTGTTGGCGTTGGCTGTCACTGTTGCTAGGTGCTGTCACTGTTGCTAGGTGCTTGTATATAAAGTGCTGGCATTGGCTGTCAATGTTGCTAGGTGCATGTGTATAAAGTACTGGCGTTGGCTGTCACTGTTGCTAGGTGCTGTCACTATTGCTAGGTGCTGTCACTGTTTCTAGGTGCTTGTATATAAAGCGCCGGCATTGGCTGTCACTGTTGCTAGGTGCTGTCACTGTTGCTAGGTGCTTGTATATAAAGCGCCAGTAATGGCTGTCACTGTCGCTAGGTGCTTGTATATAAAGCGCCAGCATTGGCTGTCACTGTTGCTAGGTGCTTGTGTATAAAGTACTGGCGTTGGCTGTCACTGTTGCTAGGTGCTGTCACTGTTGCTAGGTGCTTGTGTATAAAGTACTGGCGTTGGCTGTCACTGTTGCTAGGTGCTGTCACTGTTGCTAGGTGCTTGTATATAAAGTGCTGGCATTGGCTGTCAATGTTGCTAGGTGCTTGTGTATAAAGTGTTGGCGTTGGCTGTCACTGTTGCTAGGTGCTGTCACTGTTGCTAGGTGCTGTCACTGTTGCTAGGTGCTTGTATATAAAGCGCCAGTAATGGCTGTCACTGTCGCTAGGTGCTTGTATATAAAGCGCCAGCATTGGCTGTCACTGTTGCTAGGTGCTTGTATATAAAGCGCCGGCATTGGCTGTCACTGTTGCTAGGTGCTTGTATATAAAGCGCCGGCGTTGGCTGTCACTGTTGCTAGATACTTGTGTATAAAGCGCCGGCGTTGGCTGTCACTGTTGTTAGGTGCTGTCACTGTTGCTAGGTGCTTGTGTATATAGAGCCGGTGTACGCTGTCACTGTTGCTAGGTGCTTGTATATAAAGCGCCGGCATTGGCTGTCACTGTCGCTAGGTGCTCTCACTGTTGCTAGGTGCTGTCACTATTGCTAGGTGCTGTCACTGTTTCTAGGTGCTTGTATATAAAGCGTCGGCATTGGCTGTCACTGTTGCTAGGTGCTGTCACTGTTGCTAGGTACTTGTATATAAAGCGCCAGCAATGGCTGTCACTGACTCACTGTTGCTAGGTGCTTGTATATAAAGCGCCAGCATTGGCTGACACTGTTGCTAGGTGCTTGTATATAAAGCGCCGGCATTGGCTGACACTGTTGCTAGGTGCTTGTATATAAAGCGCCGGCATTGGCTGTCACTGTTGCTAGGTGCTTGTATATAAAGCGCCAGCATTGGCTGTCACTGTTGCTAGGTGCTTGTATATAAAGCGCCGGCATTGGCTGTCACTGTTGCTAGGTGCTTGTATATAAAGCGCCGGCGTTGGCTGTCACTGTTGCTAGGTACTTGTGTATAAAGCGCCGGCATTGGCTGTCACTGTTGTTAGGTGCTGTCACTGTTGCTAGGTGCTTGTGTATATAGAGCCGGTGTACGCTGTCACTGTTGCTAGGTGCTTGTATATAAAGCGCCAGCGTTGGCTGTCACTGTAGCTAGGTGCTGTCACTGTTGCTAGGTGCTTGTATATAAAGTGCCGGTGTTGGCTGTCACTGTTGCTAGGTGCTGTCACTGTTGCTATGTGCTTGTATATAAAGCGCTGGCGTTGGCTGTCACTGTTGCTAGGTGCTGTCGCTGTTGCTAGGTGCTTGTATATAAAGTGCCGGTGTTGGCTGTCACTGTTGCTAGGTGCTGTCACTGTTGCTATGTGCTTGTATATAAAGTGCCGGCGTTGGCTGTCACTGTAGCTAGGTGCTGTCACTGTTGCTAGGTGCTTGTATATAAAGTGCTGGTGTTGGCTATCACTGTTGCTAGGTGCTGTCACTGTTGCTATGTGCTTGTATATAAAGTGCCGGCGTTGGCTGTCACTGTTGCTAGGTGCTGTCACTGTTGCTAGGTGCTGTCACTGTTGCTAGGTGCTCCCTCTAGGTTCCCTGACTCTCCTCATGTTATCATGATGATCCCAGGCGAGATGTCTTGCGGGGCTGAGAGGGATGCTGGTGGCGACACCAAGGGGAAGGAAGTGGATCCAAACAAAAAGCAGGAATCTAATGGAAAGAAAAAGTCAAAGAAGAAACTATCGAAGAAAGAAAGGTTTGTTGGGAAATGTTGGCTTTCCTGAGTAGATTTCCACTGGCTGGGTCAACGTTGATCAGGTGTTCTTAGCTGTTTAGATTCAGGAAAGATTGTGTAAAATATGTGTTGTGTAACAGCACAGTGCTAAGTCTATCTTGTCCTCTACACAGGCTTGTCTTTGTCGAGTTATGGCAGTGTGCGCTAGCATATGTGTAATGCAACACAATAATGAGAAAGATCAGTTTGAAAATACTGACAGGATACTGACATTTTATGATGCACAACAAGGAAACAAGACTAATGTATCGGAGTGCGGGTAAGTATATGTTGTGTCAAAGGTTATCTCTCCAACTACACATCATTATGGCTTATGTGTTTATATGTCCATGTCTGACCCAGACAAGGGTGGAATGTTATTCTGAAGGCAGTAGTTGCTAATAACATATTGAGAGGAATTTTGTTTAGATTGTGATGATATGAAAAGTAGCAGTCTTACAAACAACAGCAGGGATCCTATGTTGTGTGTTTTCACAATGACGTGTGTGTGCGTGCGTGCGTGCGTGTGTGTTTTCACTCTGACTGTGTGTGTCTTTTACACTGACTTTGCGTGTTTTCACACTGACTGTTTTCACACTGACTTTCACATTGAATGCGTTTGTTTGTCAGACGGAAGCTGAACCACTCAGAGCTCCACAAGTCTCCCACAGAGCAGGAGATCCTCAATGCTACTGACAACGATGACAACAACGATGATGGTACATAATTTGTCTGCCTGTCTATGCTCTGTCTATCTCTCTTCTGTCTCAGTCTGTCTCTCTATCTTCCTCTCTGGCTGTCTCTCTGTCTTCTTCTCTGTCTGTCTCTTTTCTCTCTTTCTGTCTGTTTCTCTTCTGCCTCTCTGTCTGTCTCTCTTCTTCTTCTCTGTCTGTCTCTCTTCTGTCTCTCTGTCTGTGTCTCTTCTGCCTCTCTGTCTGTCTCTCTTCTTCTCTGTCTATCTCTCTTCTTCTCTGTCTGTCTCTCTTCTTCCGCTCTGTCTGTCTCTCTTCTTCTTCTCTGTCTGTCTCTCTTCTGTATCTCTGTCTGTGTCTCTTCTGCCTCTCTGTCTGTCTCTCTTCTTCCTCTCTGTCTGTCTCTCTTCTTCTTCTCTGTCTGTCTCTGTTCTTCCTCTCTGTCTGTCTGTTCTTCCTCTCTTCTGTCTCTCTTCTTCTTCTCTGTCTGTCTCTCTTCTTCCTCTCTTTATTTACATAGTTAGATTTGATTGTAGACATTGGTGTATATAACCTGATGAAGACAGAAAGCAAAGTTTTGGAAAACACGTCAGAATATCAGTGCCACTGTCAAAGGCTAACATAAAATGTAACCACCACGGAGAGGTCAAGACTCCCACAGACTGGTCAGGAATTCTTTTCTGCATATTTTAGATTTATTGTGTTGCACCAGATATGTGAAAACGTATCAAACTCACAAACATTTCACATGTTTGCTGAGAATATGTCACTGCTGTGCAGTGATTGGCTGGATTGTTAAGATACTACTGTGCTGCCCTCTTGTTTGGTTTTGCCACACTAACCTGTCGCCTCTGTCAGAGTGCACTGTGAGCAGCTCGGATGGTGTTCTAGATTGCCTTGAGGTGGCCACCAGCAAACATAGCTTAATACAGCACTCAGGTTAGTAAGACACATTCACTGGTGTCACATCAAAATTAGGTGATGGTGAGGCTGGGTGTGACACTGGTTTCATGGCAGGCGTGACACCGGTATCGTACCGGACGTGACACCGGTATCGTGCCGGGCGTGACACCGGTATTGTGCCGGGCGTGACACCAGTGTTGCACCGGGCGTGACACCGCCAAGCATGATATTAGTGTGACACCCAGCATGACACCCAGCATTATACCAGCGTGACACCCAGCATGACACCAGCGTGACACCCAGCATGACACCCAGCATTATACCAGCGTGACACCCAGCATGACACCAGCGTGACACCCAGCATGACACCAGCGTGACACCCAGCATGACACCCAGCATTATACCAGCATGACACCGATGTTGCTTGTATAATGCTGGGTGTCATGCTGGTTGTTACGCTGGTGTCATACCAGTGTCATACTGGCTGTCACAGTGGTATCGTACTGTATGTCATACTGGGTGTCATACCAGTGTCACATTGAAGGTTGTGTTTATTTTTCTGTTTATTCGTGTGTGTTATTTTAACTAACAATTACACATTTAATTCTGCAGACAGACAGTGCTACCCCCCACCCCCCGCATTCCTATCTTCTGTATATCTCCTCTGTCCATTAGTCGTTTTTGGTCATATACACAACCTTTTTATAATGTTAATTTTCTTTGTAATATTTGTATAGCTTAGAATTGATGCATTTTATATTTGTTGTTTGTTTTAACTTCCACTTTACGTTTATTCTGTTTAGTCCATTATATAATTAACTAATTTCTCTTGCACATTTCAGCTTTAACAAAGTTTGTTTTATTAATGTTTTAGACAACCATGCATGTGTTGATAGTCAGTGGCTGTTAATGTACAATACTTTCATACTCCTAATTTACGGAAATAAGATTCATGACATGCACCAGTAATATCATGTCACATTGCTACTTGACGATGGCTGCACCAGTAATATCATGTCACATTGCTACTTGACGATGGCTGCACCAGTAATATCATGTCACATTGCTACTTGACGATGGCTGCACCAGTAATATCATGTCACATTGCTACTTGACGATGGCTGCACCAGTAATATCATGTCACATTGCTACTTGACGATGGCTGCACCAGTAATATCATGTCACATTGCTACTTGACGATGGCTGCACTAAGTCTACTTAAGCCTACTTCTCTGAGAGATCAGATATGGCTGGATCTGATTTCTCCATGTTTTATTTCTTTCAAATCTGAAAGTATCATGCATATAGAACTATTTAAAGAAATTCTGCAGTGTGATTAACCTGTGATATAATCCACTAATTGCACATGTAATACAAAGCAACTACTTATTGCAATTTATGTTGTAAAACTTCTAATAATTATAACTTCAGTTATAATCACTGTATTCATTGATAATATCTACCCTTGATAGCTTAAATAAACTTATTTGTGAACCGTGCTTTGGTTATGTCTCAGCCTGTTGGATACTGTCACAGTCTGTCACAGGCTGTCATGGTTTGTTACATACTATGCAGGCTGACTTTCACAGTCTGTCACAGGATGTCAGAGTCTGTCATGGACTGTCACGGTATGTCATACTGGGTGTTGTTAGACCTTCAGTAACTATGTGAATATAAATGCCTTGTCAGACAATAAGTATTTGTCTTGTCTCCAGCTGGCCTTGAGAACCCAGGTTTGCAGGGGGAAACAAAAGAGGCAAAGACTGAAGCCCCCAAAACCACTGATGTCCCAGAGCATATCTCAAGAATGTTTAACTGGAAGAGAATCCTGTTACTTATTGTGGCTATCACAGTGCACAATATTCCAGGTGAGTCAGTCATCACCTGTGCTTAATTAGGGAATATCCCACAATTCAGCAAATGAAGTATGTTTTTGTAATTAAATAAAGTAATTTGTGAATATCCCACAATTCAAATGGTGTAGTTATGTGTTATTTACATTTGTATGTTTTATTACAATTCCTACATTTGTTTTCAGAGGGACTGGCGGTGGGTGTCGCCTTCGGTGCAATTGGAAAAAGTACCAAAGCTACGTTCGAAAATGCCAGGTGTGTAGAACAGTATACTGACTTTAGCTGTCACTGCTGGAGACATCTTCACATAAATCATCACTCATTACTGATCAGTCGTTGAAAGTCCTGAATTAACAGCATTGACGGGTGTCTTAGTCGTTGGGTTAACATATAATTCCTCAACTTTGTAACCTGTTTAAACCAGTTTTGTGTTTTTTAAATGTGACCCCGCTCCACCAAAATCAGGAATAAGTTGGAAACGCTGAGCCTGGCTATTCCACTTCGAAGTGTGCGAAGGGGTGAATTTGGCTGCAATGGCTGATTTTCAGGTGTTGATATTTTTAATTAGCCTAACTATCCTAGATTGCTGTCATCCTTTTGTAAGGTCATAAAACAATTGAAAACTTTGAAAAGATATGACGTTTCATAGAGCTACAAATATATTAATGAACAAACACAAAGGAAACTTCGCTCAATTGAGATGTATCGTATCCACTACACGCGTCCACCCCTGCCATATTGGTATCGTTGGAAAGCTGATCTATTATGGAATGCATTTACTAGGGCATAATCAGTCACATGTTACTATATAACAGTCAGAGAGGTTTTAAACAGAACCCAAACGTAAACAAACCACATTATTCATTGAATAATAATGAGGGCGTAATCACGTGAAACGAATCGCAATGGCTGATTGGCTCAGCTAGAAACGCGCATGCTCTGAACATTGGAATACCACCTTTACCCCCATGCGAAGACATCTTTGTTTTGGTTTGAGTTTGATGCACGGAGACTGTTATTGTATCAAATCTACATTTATTAATAAATTTTTTAATTGCTGTTGACTGGGGAACTTAGTCGAGTCAGACAGATCAAATAGCAACAACAACAGCACCTTCTCTTTATCAAACGATAACTCAGTAACTAATATCTCTTGATAGTTGTCTTTGGCACCATTGTAAAGCCCATACAATTGTCTTTCACGTGCTACTTTTATCTCAAAATGTAATTTGCCGACTTATTCCTGATTTTGGTGGAGCGGGTCACAAATGAGCTGCCATTGGCAGTAATGAGTAAATTGGTTGAGGATCTGTTTTGGTTGTTCTGGATCTGTGTTGGTTTTTCTGGATCTGTTTTTGTTCTGAATCTGTGTTGATTGTTGTGGATCTGTGTTGGTTGTTGTGGATCTGTGTTGGTTGTTTTGGATGTTCTGGATCTGTGTTGGTTGTTCTGGATCTGTTTTTGTTGTTCTGGATCTATGTTAGTTGTTCTGGATCTATGTAAATCCCCAGTAATAACAATCCAAGATTGTTGTTTTTTTGAAGAAATCACTAAGTGGATAGACGAGGGATCGCCAGTAGATATTATCTACTTAGATTTTCAGAAAACTTTTGACAAAGTGCCACATCAAAAATTACTACTTAAATTAAAAGCCCATGGTATCGGGGATAGCATAACTGACTGGATAGAACAATGGCTGACTGACAGAAGACAACGTTTCAAACTGGATATCAGTTTTGAGTGGGGATCAGTATTAGGACCTTTATTATTCTTAATTAATATATATCAATGACTAGGAAGACAGTATAACAAGTAACTTACTAAAATTTGCGGATGACACAAAAGTGTTTAGAAAGGTTAATACTGATGGTGATAAAGAACATTTACAAAATTATCTAGACAGATTAGTGAAATGGTCTGAGAAATGGCAGATGTTGTTCAATTTTGGGAAATGTAAATGCTTACATACAGGACATGGGAACTTGAATGTAAACTATAAAATGGGAGATACTGTTCTGGGTACTACAATAAGCACTGATATGGAAGTTTCAGAGCAGTGTTGTATTGCAGCTTCTAAGGGTAATAAAATTATTGGGTTGATTAGCAGAAATATAACAAAGGAAAAAAAGCTAAATATACCTCTGTATAAAGCAATAGTTAGACCTCATTTAGAATACTGTATACAAGCATGGAGACTATATCGTAAGAAGGACATAGATACACTTGAACGCATACAGAGGAGAGCAACTAAAATTATTCCTTAACTGAGAGACCTTAGTTATGAAGAACGCTTGAAAGAATGTGGTTTAACAACTCTAGAGACAAGGAGGTTAAGAGGAGATCAGATTGAAGATATTGAATGGGTATGAAAATATTGACAGAAATATGTTTTATTTAAGATATTGAATGGGTATGAAAATATTGATAGAAATATGTTTTTCTCACTCAAGAAGGATAGCAGAACTAGAGTGAGTGTACCTCAGTTGTTACTGTAGACATCTGTAGCTTCCCTGTGCTCTCCCTCAGGAACCTTGCCTTTGGGATTGGAATCCAGAACTTCCCCGAAGGCCTGGCTGTCAGTCTGCCGCTGCGGGGGTCAGGCATGTCTGTCTGGAAGTGCTTCATGTAAGTATAATAGCTTAGTATGACCAACATTGTAAATACAGTGATCATTTATGAAGATTTACAAACATTGCCACATCACTGTCATTGCAGCATGTCTAGCAACCAAGGGGCACAGACCTTGTCTAGCAATCAGGGGGCACAAATCTTATCTAGCAACCAAGGGCCACATACCTTGTCTAGCAATCAGGGGGCACAGACCTTGTCTAGCAATCAGGGGGCACAGACCTTGTCTAGCAATCAGGGGGCACAGACCTTGTCTAGCAATCAGGGGGCACAGACCTTGTCTAGCAATCAGGGGGCACAGACCTTGTCTAGCAATCAGGGGGCACAGACCTTGTCTAGCAATCAGGGGGCACAGACCTTGTCTAGCAATCAGGGAGCACAGACCTTGTCTAGCAATCAAGGGCCACAGACCTTGTCTAGCAACCAAGGGCCACAGACCTTGTCTAGCAACCAAGGGCCACAGACCTTGTCTAGCAACCAAGGGGCACAGACCTTATCTAGCAATCAAGGGGCACAGATATTGTATAGCAATCAGGGGGCACAGACCTTGTCTAGCAATCAGGGGGCACAGACCTTGTCTAGCAATCAGGGGGCACAGACCTTGTCTAGCAATCAGGGGGCACAGACCTTGTCTAGCAATCAGGGAGCACAGACCCTGTCTAGCAACCAAGGGCCACAGACCTTGTCTAGCAACCAAGGGCCACAGACCTTGTCTAGCAACCAAGGGCCACAGACCTTGTCTAGCAACCAAGGGCCACAGACCTTGTCTAGCAACCAAGGGGCACAGACCTTATCTAGCAATCAAGGGGCACAGATATTGTATAGCAATCAACGGGCACAGACCTTGTATAGCAATCAACGGGCACAGACCTTGTCTAGCAATCAAGGGGCACAGACCATGTCTAGCAACCAGGGGGCACAGACCTTATCTAGCAATCAAGGGGCATAGACCTTGTCTAGCAATCAAGGGGCACAGACCTTGTATAGCAATTAACAGGCACAGACCTTGTATAGCAATCAACGGGCACAGACCTTGTCTAGCAACCAAGGGGCACAGACCTTGTCTAGCAATCAAGGGGCACAGACCTTGTCTAGCAATCAAGGGGCACAGACATTGTCTAACAACCAAGGGGCACAGACCTTGTCTAGCAACCAAGTGGCACAGACCTTATCTAGCAATCAAAGGGACAGACCTTGTATAGCAATCAACGGGCACAGACCTTGTATAGCAACCGAGAGGCACAGACATTGTCTAGCAATCAAGGGGCACATATATTGTCTACGGGTACAGACATTGTCTAGCAGCCAAGGGGCACAGACCTTGTCTAGCAATCAAGGGGCACAGATATTGTCAACACAGAAAGGGTACAACACGTATGTTTTAGTGTGTGTAGAATCTATAAATCCCCATTTTAACATAACTAATTTTAAAAAAGAATATATTATTTTGCTACCATATTTGGGATAGTTTCAAGAAACTGCTAGACCGTATAACTCAATATTCAAAATGCTATTCCTTGGTTAAATCATAATAATCATAATATATAATAATGTTCTTAAAAATAAAGTAATCTCATTCAGTTGTTTCATAGAACTGACTTTATTTTCCTGTGTGACCAGGTACGGTCAGCTAAGTGGATTGGTGGAGCCAGTTGCCGGAGTACTTGGGGCCTTGGCCGTGTCGTTTGCGGAGCCGATTCTGCCATACGCGCTGGCCTTCGCTGCAGGAGCCATGATCTACGTCGTCATTGACGACATTATTCCTGAGGCCCAGACCTGGTACGTGACACATGGTAGCAGTAGCACTGTATGTGACATGAGCTCACACCTGGTACGTGACACATAGTAGCAGTAGCACTGTTTGTGACATGAGCTCACACCTGGTACGTGACACATAGTAGCAGTAGCACTTTATGTGACATGGGCTCACACCTGGTACGTGACACATGGTAGCAGTAGCAGTGTATGTGACATGAGCTCACACCTGGTACGTGACACATAGTAGCAGTAGCACTGTATGTGACATGAGCTCACACCTGGTACGTGACACATAGTAGCAGTAGCACTGTATGTGACATGGGCTCACACCTGGTACGTGACACATAGTAGCAGTAGCACTGTATGTGACATGGGCTCACACCTGGTACGTGACATATAGTAGCAGTAGCACTGTATGTGACATGAGCTCACACCTGGTACGTGACAGTCCCCAACAGACAACATAAAGTCGGTGTCACACTCCATGTTGGTGTGTGTTTGAGTAATGGTTCATTATGAAGAATCTAACATTGATCAGATTTCTAACATTCAGATTTTTTATTGATGTGAGAGTATGATGTCTGCCCATCTTACACAATAATGCCTGACCAACTTACACAATGATGTTTGCCCATCTTACACAATGATGTCTGACCAACTTACACAATGATGTCTGCCCAACTTACACGATGATGTCTGCCCATCTTACACAATGATGTCTGCCCAACTTACACGACGATGTCTGCCCAACTTACACGATGATGTCTGCCCAACTTACACAATGATGTCTGCCCCAACTTACACAATGATGTCTGCCCAACTTACACGATGATGTCTGCCCATCTTACACAATAATGTCTGCCCAACTTACACGACGATGTCTGCCCAACTTACATGACGATGTCTGCCCAACTTACACAATGATGTCTGCCCAACTTACACAATGATGTCTGCCCCAACTTACACGATGATGTCTGCCCATCTTACACAATGATGTCTGCCCAACTTACACGACGATGTCTGCCCAACTTACACAATGATGTCTGCCCAACTTACACAATGATGTCTGCCCAACTTACACAATGATGTCTGCCCAACTTACACAACAATGTCTGCCCAACTTACACAATGATGTCTGCCCAACTTACACAATGATGTCTGCCCAACTTACACAATGATGTCTGCCCATCTCACACAATGATGTCTGCCCAACTTACACAATGATGTCTGCCTAGCTTACACAATGATGTATGCCCATCTTACACAATGATGTCTGCCCAACTTACACAACGATGTCTGCCCAGCTTACACAACGATGTCTGCCCAACTTACACAATGATGTCTGCCCAACTTACACAATGATGTCTGCCCAACTTACACAATGATGTCTGCCCAACTTACACAATGATGTCTGCCCAACTTACACAATGATGTCTGCCCAACTTACACAATGATGTCTGCCCAACTTACACAATGATGTCTGCCAAACTTACACAATGATGTCTGCCCATCTTACACAATGATGTCTGCCCAACTTACACAATGATGTCTGCCCAACTTACACAATGATGTCTGCCCAACTTACACAATGATGTCTGCCCCAACTTACACAATGATGTCTGCCCAACTTACACAATGATGTCTGCCCATCTTACACAATGATGTCTGCCCAACTTACACAATGATGTCTGCCCAACTTACACAATGATGTCTGCCCAGCTTACGCTATTTAGTGTCAGAATTGGAAGCTGTTGTGATGTCATGCAGACGAGACAGAGGCTGACTCGTGTTTGACTCGAGTCAGCCATTTTCATGACTTGCGACTTGACTTGGAATTCATAGAGGTGACTCAAGACGTGACTTGGATTTGGTGGTCACTGACTTGCGACTTGAAACTTGACTTGCCAGTTTGTGACTTGCCAACAAATGTGATATCATACAATTATTATCTAATGTAGAAAGGTCCTGCCAGTGTCCAGTTTGACAACTGGGGTTGTTGCTTGTAGTGGGAACAGCACCCTGGCATCGTGGGGCGCCATCGTAGGCTTCATTGTGATGATGTCATTAGACGTGGGACTCGGATAAAACTCAGGGAAACAGGTAAGAGCTTCACAACAGGTGTCTGTGTAATTTGTAGAAACGTTACCCCGAGACACACATTCTACCAGCTGAATGATCAGTTATGCATGATTAGATATCTAAAACAAGTATATGTGTACAAATATTTGTATTGTTTTTAAGAAAAACTGTATCGTTCATAATCGTTTAATCAGCTTCAACAATATGTACCAAGTCTATTTAAAATGAAACTTGTTTTTAATTTTTAAATGTTGCACAATTCCTCATTATTTGCTCTCATTATTTTGAACATCATTTTAAAATACTTCCAACAGTACAACATTGCAATACATGTTATTATATCTAAAAAGTATTGTATGGCATGTTCATATATTGTATGGCATGTTCATATATTGTATGGCATGTTCATATATTGTATGGCATGTTCATATATTGTATAGCATGTTCATATATTGTATGGCATGTTCATATATTGTATGGCATGTTCATATATTAAAATGTTTGGTGAAATTGTTTCGATTACCTACTGTATAAATAGGACCAAGACACTTCAACAAAGATGGACATGTGACATGAAATGTGAATGACAGCTGCTGTCTCTATAGTGTGTTTAACTACTGTGACATATTAACAGATGAAATCATCTTCAATAACTTCTTGTCATATTTTGGAATTTACAACATTACTAACACATTAGTCTTTTTTAGTCATTTTGCTCGGGGGAACTGTAGTTTACATTTGAGAAAAAACACTTGCAGGCCGGAGAACTCCACAGACCTGAAACACTTTAGACCAAGATAACCAATGCACTCTCTGGGATTAGGAAACTCCACAGACCTGAAACACTTTAGACCAAGATAACCAATGCACTCTCTGGGATTAGGAAACTCCACAGACCTGAAACACTTTAGACCAAGATAACCAATGCACTCTCTGGGATTAGGAAACTCCACAGACCTGAAACACTTTAGACCAAGATAACCAATGCACTCTCTGGGATTAGGAAACTCCACAGACCTGAAACACTTTAGACCAAGATAACCAATGCACTCTCTGGGATTAGGAAACTCCACAGACCTGAAACACTTTAGACCAAGATAACCAATGCACTCTCTGGGATTAGGAAACTCCACAGACCTGAAACACTTTAGACCAAGATAACCAATGCACTCTCTGGGATTAGGAAACTCCACAGACCTGAAACACTTTAGACCAAGATAACCAATGCACTCTCTGGGATTAGGAAACTCCACAGACCTGAAACACTTTAGACCAAGATAACCAATGCACTCTCTGGGATTAGGAAACTCCACAGACCTGAAACACTTTAGACCAAGATAACCAATGCACTCTCTGGGATTAGGAAACTCCACAGACCTGAAACACTTTAGACCAAGATAACCAATGCACTCTCTGGGATTAGGAAACTCCACAGACCTGAAACACTTTAGACCAAGATAACCAATGCACTCTCTGGGATTAGGAAACTCCACAGACCTGAAACACTTTAGACCAAGATAACCAATGCACTCTCTGGGATTAGGAAACTCCACAGACCTGAAACACTTTAGACCAAGATAACCAATGCACTCTCTGGGATTAGGAAACTCCACAGACCTGAAACACTTTAGACCAAGATAACCAATGCACTCTCTGGGATTAGGAAACTCCAGACCTGAAACACTTTAGACCAAGATAACCAATGCACTCTCTGGGATTAGGAAACATGATTGCATATATTAATGGTACTAACATTTTTATCAGGGAGACTAGTTTAAATGTTGGGTTGTCTGCCTCCCAACTCTCAGTTTACCCAATGCTGTTGCTATGACGACAGGGCTCCATAACCAGAACGGACCAAGGACAGCCAGGATGAGACTGTCAGCGGCTTCAGGATCTGACAACTCTCTGGATCTGTGATAGTGTTTACACTAGGTTCAGTTCCATGCTTGTACTTGTGTTCATGCATGCATTCGTGCGTGGTTCCGTGTGTGCATCCGTGCGTGCATGCAGGGAGGGATTTTTTAATGCAAAAATTATTCAAAGTTACGATTTCCTACTAAATGTAGGAAATGTGACTATTTCTTTCTCCAAATCATGGAAATAGCTGAAATTTCTAATTGTGCATCCACAATATATAATTATTGCTATTAGTTATAATGTAACGGTTACTTTCCAGTGATGAATTGTAACAGAGATAATGTACTGACTAGTAAAATAAGTAACTATGTTACATGTTTTAGCAATTCATGCTAAATTATTACAATGTCATTCGAAAAACTGATTCTTGACCAGATAAATATATATATATATATATATATATATATATATATATATATATATATATATATATATATATGGATTACGCATCAACAATTATAAAATATGTGACCTCCACATACTGTGGAATTTCAGGATGTTTTTATCTGGTCAAGAATCAGTTTTTCAAATGACATTGTAATAATTAAGGTAGCGGTCTGCCGTGTGCAGCACTATATGTATAACTAGTCTGCATACGCAGCATCTAGGAGTATGTATATGTATATATATATATATACATATAGTGCTGCACACGGCAGACCGCTACCTTAAGCAGACTGCAGCCGGTCTGCTTAAAGTTTCGATCTCTGCTTGTGTGGATAATACATTTTAGTTTACCATTCTAATTGTAAATAATGGACTCATCAGTGTAATTAGTTGCAAAAAAAAATATTTTTGGTGATTTTGAGCACATTCATTTCAGAGCATTAGATTTCTTATCCCGTATGATGGAGGTGTCTGACGTGGTAGAGTTTATGTCAGTCTGCATATGCAGCATATATATATATATATATATATATACATACATATATGTATGTATATGTATATATATATATATATATATATATATATATATATATATATATATATACATATCTTATATACAGGCCAGTAATTGAGAAGTTGTGCAAACACTTTCACTTGCTGGTTGTTGGTCTGTAATAGAACATTATCATTGATGTGTTTGTTGATACATGTGTACTTGTTTGCTGGGATTAGTGGTACTGAATACATATAATACGGTGGTAGATGTTTCTTGTTTTATGGAATTAAATTGCGTAGATTTGTGTGTCAGAATCCATCCATAGCAGACTCTGGTGGATTTCATGAAGTTGGACTAGGGATTTATGCGTAAACTGAACAAAGGTGTAAATGGATTATTAGAATTGGGCAGGACCCAGTGGGGGAGGACCCAGTAAGGCAGGACCTGGTGGGGGAGGACCCAGTGGGGGAGGACCCAGTGGGGGAGGACCCAGTGGGGCAGGACCCAGTGGGGGAGGACCCAGTGGGGCGGGACCCAGTGGGGGAGGACCCAGTGGGGGAGGACCCAGTGGGGCAGGACCCAGTGGGGGAGGACCCAGTGGGGCGGGACCCAGTGGGGGAGGACCCAGTGGGGCAGGACCCAGTGGGGCGGGACCCAGTGGGGCAGGACCCAGTGGGGCAGGACCTAGTTGGAAGCAGAGATCTGTAACAATAGGCTGTTTTGTTTTCATTCTGGATAACAACATTAAGCCACGTTCATGCACAAATACTCAGTGATGAATAGTTTAGAATTTGTAATTCTTGTGATATCAGCCATATGGAAATTAGAAGTGCATTGAGTCTGTGGAGCTGTGTATGCTTCATTCTAAATGGTGCTATATTTTCTCTATGCTCGGGACTTGTTCCACATCATTTATAGCTGCCTTTTTGTAATCTTGACTGCATGAACAGACGGCTTGTTCATTTGACAGTCTTAGCAGTGCAAACCAGAATGCCTCGGTGCATTTGGTGCGCCTCGGTGCATTTGGTGCGTCTCGGTGCACATCCTATAACTCTGAGATGAAGTGTTCAATGGAAGCTCGAAGACACGAACTGTTGTAGAATTAACATTGCTGTAACACTTACTGTAGAAGTCAAATGTTGTAGACACTAATACTAATGATACTGCACAAACACTTGGGTGTTGTGAGGCTGTGATGGAGCCTCAGTTGCACTCCTTCAGTTGCACTGCCTCAATTGCACTGCCTCAGTTGTGCTGCCTCATTTGCATGTTGCGCTGCCTCAGTTACACTGCCTCAGTTGCACTGCCGCAGTTACACTGACTGAGTTACACTACCTCAATTGCACTTCCTCAGTTGCACTGCCACAGTTACACTGCCTCAGTTGCACTGCCGAAGCAAGTGAAACTCAGTTGTGCTGCCTCATTTGCATTCCCTCGTTGCACTGCCTCAGTTACACTTCGTCAGTTACACTGCTTCAGTTACACTGTTTCAGTTACACTGCTTCAGTTACACTGCCTCAGTTACACTTCGTCAGTTGCACTGCTGCAGTTACACTGCTTCAGTTACACTGCGTCAGTTGCACTGCTTCAGTTGCACTGCTTCAGTTACACTGCTTCAGTTACACTGCTTCAGTTACACTGCGTCAGTTGCACTGCTTCAGTTACACTGCTTCAGTTACACTGCTTCAGTTACACTGCTTCAGTTGCACTGCGTCAGTTGCACTGCCGAAGCAAGTGAAACATGTTCCACAAATGAAACATCGAGGCATTGTGTTCTATCTCATTATTATCTGATTATTCAGATAATAAACATGTTGTGTGTTTGTCAGTAGGTTGCTGTGTTGGAATGTGTGTTTGTCAGTAGGTTGCTGTGTTAGAATGCTGTTATCTGTCACACTGTAAAGCCAGTGTATGTAATATGTACATGTTTTGTGCAATTGCCAGTGAGCAATATCAGTACTTAGAGTGGTCAACAGTACTGTCCACTAGTCACCAACAATAAGGAATTTGAACAAAAGCCATGTAATAGAAATCAGGTACAGTTGTTGTGCATACATAGTGAGGCAGTATTGGTATTGGACCATTGTATGTTGACATGAAACTTAAAATGCAGAACTCAAGGGACTTATTTTAATAGTGACACTACAATGATAACACTAAGACGTAGCGTAGACATGAGGAGACACAAGGGACAGTTCTAAATGTTGACTTAACTGTAGGAAACATCTATCGATGAAGTGTCACCTGTAACACGTATGAAGCTGCACACATGGTCAGTGCATTGGACATGGTCTTGACGTGTTTCCAAGAGAACTAGTCACCAGTCTCAGACAATTTTGCATGTTTTATTTTATTTCACTATTTAAAGTGAAATTAGTTTTAAGTGTAGGTTTAGCTTTCACTTTGTAGCAGTTTATGTTCATCAGTGAACAAAGGAAATAACAAACTATCCTCAGAAGTGTACTTCTGCCACACTCTCACCTTTTATTTATTGCTTTCAAGACTGGTTCATTGGTTCTGCAATAACGGTTCGTGAATGTGGACAGTGGTGCCACTGTGACGTGAGGATACGGCATGTCTCAAGGTTCTGTGGCGTTGTTGGTGGTTTATAATGCTCTAAGTTATTGTTTGATGATGTATATTTTTGGACAACTTGTCCCATGAACTGTGATGTCATAATAAAGGCTGTCATGATAAATATTCTACTGCAGTTCTTTAGTTGTTATTTATTTATTTTATATGAGAAAATAGTAGGTTAGTTCAGCTATTTTGTGGACACAGTTACAGTAAGTCTAAGTCTAAGTCTAAGACACAGTTACAGTAAGTCTAAGTCTAAGACACAGTTACAGTAAGTCTAAGTCACAGTTACAGTAAGTCTAAGTCTAAGACACAGTTACAGTAAGTCTAAGTCTAAGACACAGTTACAGTAAGTCTAAGTCTAAGACACAGTTACAGTAAGTCTAAGTCTAAGACACAGTTACAGTAAGTCTAAGTCACAGTTACAGTAAGTCTAAGTCTAAGTCACAGTTACAGTAAGTCTAAGTCTAAGACACAGTTACAGTAAGTCTAAGTCACAGTTACAGTAAGTCTAAGTCTAAGACACAGTTACAGTAAGTCTAAGTCTAAGACACAGTTACAGTAAGTCTAAGTCTAAGACACAGTTACAGTAAGTCTAAGTCTAAGTCACAGTTACAGTAAGTCTAAGTCTAAGACACAGTTACAGTAAGTCTAAGTCTAAGACACAGTTACAGTAAGTCTAAGTCTAAGACACAGTTACAGTAAGTCTAAGTCTAAGACACAGTTACAGTAAGTCTAAGTCACAGTTACAGTAAGTCTAAGTCACAGTTACAGTAAGTCTAAGTCTAAGACACAGTTACAGTAAGTCTAAGTCACAGTTACAGTAAGTCTAAGTCTAAGACACAGTTACAGTAAGTCTAAGTCTAAGACACAGTTACAGTAAGTCTAAGTCTAAGACACAGTTACAGTAAGTCTAAGTCACAGTTACAGTAAGTCTAAGTCACAGTTACAGTAAGTCTAAGTCTAAGACACAGTTACAGTAAGTCTAAGCAGGCAACAACACAAGTGGTAAAACAATGTTTGTAATAAATGTAATATAGATTAAAAAATATGATGGTTTTTATTGTAGTACAACACTTTAACTTGTCTAAATACTTCCTCCTAATATTACATCAGGATCTCAGTGAAATGTTTTATTAAAAAACCACTGCTTAAAAGGACTGTTTAAGGCCACACATTTTATTCAGAAACACCTGTTTAAAACATGTTTTGCACTTTAACATTTGTTGTCCAAATGGTTGGCAACATAAAGACAACTAATCACTTGTCTAAATGTTTGGGCTAGTGTCTAAATACACTTTATTTAGAATGTTGTAATTTAACAAATGTCATGTTTACATCAACATAAAGACAACTAATCACTTGTCTAAATGTTTGGGCTAGTGTCTAAATACACTTTATTTAGAATGTTGTAATTTAACAAATGTCATGTTTACATCAACATAAAGACAACTAATCACTTGTCTAAATGTTTGGGCGAGTGTCTCAATACACTTTATTTAGAATGTTGTAATTTAACAAATGTCATGTTTACATCAACATACAAGTGTGTTGTGTCATGTCAAAACATTGTATCTCGCCTGACATATTTCATCGTAATCAAAGATATGTTTCCATTACATGGCTGTAACATTACAACCATAACTGATGCCTATTCCTAAACCTACACTCAGTGTAACCTAGTACCCTAAGTACTACAGTCTACATTCATGCAATTTACAAAAGTCGAGATCTAAAGCTAGAGTCTTGTATCATATATATATATATATATATAATGTTGCCATATTCTACAAAATCTTTCTCCAAGAGCAAATATCATAATTATATAGATACATGACACCATCCATGTGTTCTTGCAACTAGCAACAAGCCATACTTATACATTCACTTGGTGGAGCCACTAGGCAGCAACCATTCACCAGGTGTAACCAGCAGTTATCCCATATAAGGCCCATCTCTGAGCACAGCCACCTTCTACGAAACGTTAACAATATCAACTTGGTAGAAATAGATGATTTATTACCTCTATGTTTGTATGCCCTTTGAATGCTGCCATAACAAGCCCTGTGCATCTAAGATGAAGCAAAACCGGACCACACCTCGCCTGGCTCATTGCTACAGTAGTAGCAAGTACAAGTTCTACCAGCTACAACATACACAAGATTATTTGATCATAGACTGTTATTGTAACACACTGCAACTTTCCCCCGACACAGAATTAACATTTAAAGAATATGCGCACCTTAATAATGATTAGTTCATAAAACATGTTAGAGACGCTGATTCTACTGCATCAGTTCTAAGTGGCCAGTCATGTTACTGTGTAGTTACCAGTCATGTTACTGTGTAGTTGCCAGTCATGTTACTGTGTAGTTGCCAGTCATGTTACTGTGTAGTTGCCAGTCATGTTACTGTGTAGTTGCCAGTCATGTTACTGTGTAGTTGCCAGTCATGTTACTGTGTAGTTGCCAGTTGATACAAGAATGTGCCCTACTGCCTGATCACTACAAGAAAAGGGAAACCACACTTTAGACAAGCCATTAGGTAAACTGTAAATTGTGCCTATTTTGGGAACATATTCATCAAGTGAATATTCTCTCACAAAGACCGTGTATTCAGATGTATTAATTGGTCAATGGTTTAGAATTTTAGATGATACTGGCCCAAATATATTGTGCACAAATATTTGGTCAAAAGATAACACACATTAATATATTGGTACATCTTGTTAATAGATCCATTATAAGCAGGAGTGAATCGACACTGACAACCTACTTCACCCACAGTCTAAGTTACAGTGGTCATTGTACATGCCTTTGATTCACATGCTGTTGATTGTACATGCTGTTGATTGTACAAGGAGGTTGTTATAGGTTGTTATAGGTTGTTATTTCATAACTTATATACACTTGTACCATAATTAGAACATTGAGGCAATGGTTGGGCTATCTACATGGCCCATTCAAGTGTTCCCAGTGTAGAGCAATACCCCAAATGTAGAGTAATACTCTGAATGTAGGGTATACCCCCTGTACAGTGTAGGGTATACCCCAACATAGTCAACAGGGGCTGCCTGTCTTACCTGTTTACTGTTGGTATAATCAACGTATGATGTACATCACATAACAAATGAGGTAAAGAGCTTCCTACATAGGCCGGAACCACGTGTACTTGTGCACCACGTAGGACCGTCCTGTAGACGCAGGAACCACGTGTACTTGTGCACCACGTAGGACCGTCCTGTAGAGGCAGGAACCACGTGTACTTGTGCACCACGTAGGACCGTCCTGTAGAGGCAGGAACCACGTGTACTTGTGCACCACGTAGGACCGTCCTGTAGAGGCAGGAACCACGTGTACTTGTGCACCACGTAGGACCGTCCTGTAGAGGCAGGAACCACGTGTACTTGTGCACCACGTAGGACCGTCCTGTAGAGGCAGGAACCACGTGTACTTGTGCACCACGTAGGACCGTCCTGTAGAGACAGGAACCACGTGTACTTGTGCACCACGTAGGACCGTCCTGTAGAGACAGGAACCACGTGTACTTGTGCACCACGTAGGACCGTCCTGTAGAGGCAGGAACCACGTGTACTTGTGCACCACGTAGGACCGTCCTGCAGAGACAGGAACCACGTGTACTTGTGCACCACGTAGGACCGTCCTGTAGAGACAGGAACCACGTGTACTTGTGCACCACGTAGGACCGTCCTGTAGAGACAGGAACCACGTGTACTTGTGCACCACGTAGGACCGTCCTGTAGAGGCAGGAACCACGTGTACTTGTGCACCACGTAGGACCGTCCTGTAGAGGCAGGAACCACGTGTACTTGTGCACCACGTAGGACCGTCCTGTAGAGGCAGGAACCAAGTGTACTTGTGCACCACGTAGGACCGTCCTGTAGAGGCAGGAACTACGTGTACTTGTGCGCCACGTAGGACCGTCCTGTAGAGACAGGAACCACGTGTACTTGTGCACCACGTAGGACCGTCCTGTAGAGGCAGGAAACACGTGTACTTGTGCACCACGTAGGACCGTCCTGTAGAGGCAGGAACCACGTGTACTTGTGCACCACGTAGGACCGTCCTGTAGAGGCAGGAACCAAGTGTACTTGTACACCACGTAGGACCGTCCTGTAGAGGCAGGAACTACGTGTACTTGTGCGCCACGTAGGACCGTCCTGTAGAGACAGGAACCACGTGTACTTGTGCACCACGTAGGACAGTCCTGTAGAGGCAGGAACCACGTGTACTTGTGCACCACGTAGGACCGTCCTGTAGAGACAGGAACCACGTGTACTTGTGCACCACGTAGGACCGTCCTACAGAGGCAGGAACCACGTGTACTTGTGCACCACGTAGGACCGTCCTACAGAGGCAGGAACCACGTGTACTTGTGCACCACGGAGGACCGTCCTACAGAGGCAGGAACCACGTGTACTTGTGCACCACGCAGGACCGTCCTACAGAGGCAGGAACCACGTGTACTTGTGCACCACGTAGGACCGTCCTGTAGAGACAGGAACCACGTGTACTTGTGCACCACGTAGGACCGTCCTGTAGAGGCAGGAACCACGTGTACTTGTGCACCACGGAGGACCGTCCTACAGAGGCAGGAACCACGTGTACTTGTGCACCACGTAGGACCGTCCTACAGAGGCAGGAACCACGTGTACTTGTGCACCACGTAGGACCGTCCTGTAGAGACAGGAACCACGTGTACTTGTGCACCACGCAGGACCGTCCTGTAGAGGCAGGAACCACGTGTACTTGTGCACCACGGAGGACCGTCCTACAGAGGCAGGAACCACGTGTACTTGTGCACCACGTAGGACCGTCCTACAGAGGCAGGAACCACGTGTACTTGTGCACCACGTAGGACCGTCCTACAGAGGCAGGAACCACGTGTACTTGTGCACCACGTAGGACCGTCCTACAGAGGCAGGAACCACGTGTACTTGTGCACCACGTAGGACCGTCCTGTAGAGACAGGAACCACGTGTACTTGTGCACCACGCAGGACCGTCCTGTAGAGGCAGGAACCACGTGTACTTGTGCACCACGTAGGACCGTCCTGTAGAGACAGGAACTACGTGTACTTGTGCACCACGTAGGACCGTCCTGTAGAGACAGGAACCACGTGTACTTGTGCACCACGCAGGACCGTCCTACAGAGGCAGGAACCACGTGTACTTGTGCACCACGTAGGACCGTCCTACAGAGGCAGGAACCACATGTACTTGTGCACCATGTAGGAGCCGTCAGTGTCTGTGTTGTTTGCGAATGACGTTGTCACGAGCTGCCAGCCGTTGGTCTGTAGGTGATGGATGACAGCCATCTTGGAGCAAGCGCTGCTGCTGATGTTCATTGTGCGGTACTCCGAGTCACTGGCCTGTAATTCCTTCATCGTTTTCTCGGGCAAGGGTAGCCCAAGAAGGGCGGAGCGGGCGCCCGAAATCACGAGTCCCCCATTCTTGAGTTCTGTGTGGATACCCCTCGGGGGGTCTGAGTAGAACCGGTAGAAGTATGCGGTCTCCTCGAAGTCCAGGATCTCTATGTAGTATCCCGACCGTCCCTTACTGGGCTGGGAGGACTTGAGAGTCTGTATGGCGGAGATGAGAGGTGGGATCTGGTAGAAGTCTGCCTCCGCCTCGAGTAGGTCAAAGTCCTTGAAGCCTTGGGGCAGACAGAGACGCCCCGAACGGAGGAAGTTGAGGACGTGACGGAACATGAAGCCGTCACGGTCAATGAAGTAGTTGCCTTGCGCATCAAATGCCGTTGGCACGTACTGGCCGCTGAACATCGCCCCAATCATCGAGTCAGGGTATTTACCCAGAGTGCAGCGTGTTGTTGTGTATATGGCGCCACCCACATTCAGCGTTATCACCTCATCCGACATCACTGGGCATCATCCGACATCATCGGGTGTCAGCATCTGCATCACAGAGATAAGTGGACAGTTAGTAGTCACTCCTGGGTCAGTTAGTAGTCACTCATGGGTCAGTTAGTAGTCACTCATGGGTCAGTTAGTAGTCACTCCTGGGTCAGTTAGTAGTCACTCCTGGGTCAGTTAGTAGTCACTCCTGGGTCAGTTAGTAATCACTCCTGGGTCAGTTAGTAGTCACTCATGGGTCAGTTAGTAGTCACTCATGGGTCAGTTAGTAGTCACTCCTTGGTCAGTTAGTAGTCACTCCTGGGTCAGTTAGTAGTCACTCCTTGGTCAGTTAGTAATCACTCCTGGGTCAGTTAGTAGTCACTCCTGGGTCAGTTAGTAGTCACTCCTGGAGTGTGTAGGTAGGGTGGATGAGGTGGAGGGTTGAAGGAGGCAGGGTGGAGTGGGTAGGATGGAGGGAGTGGGGGTTGAAGGAGACAGGGTGGAGTGTGTAGGGTGGAGGTTGAAGAAGCAGGGTGGAGTGTGTAGGGTGGATGAGGTGGAGGGTTGAAGGAGGCAGGGTGAAGTGGGTAGGATGGAGGGAGTGGGGGTTGAAGGAAGCAGGGTGGAGTGGGTAGGATGGAGGGAGTGGGGGTTGAAGGAGACAGGGTGGAGTGTGTAGGGTGGAGGTTGAAGAAGCAGGGTGGAGTGTGTAGGGTGGATGAGGTGGAGGGTTGAAGGAGGCAGGGTGGAGTGGGTAGGATGGAGGGAGTGGGGGTTGAAGAAGCAGGGTGGAGTGTAGGGTGGATGAGGTGGAGGGTTGAAGGAGGCAGGGTGGAGTGGGTAGGATGGAGGGAGTGGGGGTTGAAGGAAGCAGGATGGAGTGGGTAGGATGGAGGGAGTGGGGGTTGAAGGAGACAGGGTGGAGTGTGTAGGGTGGAGTTTGAAGAAGCAGGATGGAGTGTGTAGGGTGGAGGGAGTGGGGGTTGAAGGAGGCAGGGTGGAGTGTGTAGGGTGGAGTTTGAAGAAGCAGGATGGAGTGTGTAGGATGGAGGGAGTGGGGGTTGAATGAGGCAGGGTGGAGTGTGTAGGGTGGAGGTTGAAGAAGCAGGGTGGAGTGTGTAGGGTGGAGGGAGTGGGGGTTGAAGGAGGCAGGGTGGAGTGTGTAGGGTGGAGGTTGAAGAAGCAGGGTGGTGTGTAGGGTGGAGGGATTGGGGGTTGAAGGAGGCAGGGTGGAGTGTGTATGGTGGAGTTTGAAGAAGCAGGATGGAGTGTGTAGGGTGGAGGGAGTGGGGGTTGAAGGAGGCAGGGTGGAGTGTGTAGGGTGGAGTTTGAAGAAGCAGGATGGAGTGTGTAGGATGGAGGGAGTGGGGGTTGAAGGAGGCAGGGTGGAGTGTGTAGGGTGGAGGTTGAAGAAGCAGGATGGAGTGTGTAGGATGGAGGGAGTAGGGGTTGAATGAGGCAGGGAGGAGTGGGTAGGGTGGAGGGAGTGGGGGTTGAATGAGGCAGGGAGGAGTGGGTAGAGTGGAGGGAGTGTGGGTTGAATGAGGCAGGGAGGAGTGGGTAGGGTGGAGGGAGTGGGGGTTGAAGGAGGCAGGGTGGAGTGTGTATGGTGGAGGTTGAAGAAGCAGGGTGGAGTGTGTAGGGTGGAGGGAGTGGGGGTTGAATGAGGCAGGGAGGAGTGGGTAGGGTGGAGGGAGTGGGGGTTGGGGGAGGCAGGGAGGAGTGTGTAGGGTGGAGGTTGAAGAAGCAGGGTGGAGTGTGTAGGGTGGAGGGAGTGGGGGTTGAATGAGGCAGGTAGGAGTGGGTAGGGTGGAGGGAGTGGTGGAGGGGGGAGGACGTAGTGGGTAGGATGGAGGGAGTGGTGGAGGGGTGGGAGGATGGAGGGTGTGCTGGAGGGGGTGGGAGGATGGAGGGAGTGGTGGAGGGGGTGGGTAGGATGGAGGGAGTGCTGGAGGGGGTGGGAGGATGGAGTAGGTAGGATGGAGGGAGTGGTGGAGGGGTGGGAGGATGGAGTGGGTAGGTTGGAGGGAATGGTGGAGGGGGTGGGAGGATGGAGTAGGTAGGATGGAGGGAGTGGTGGAGGGGGTGGGAGGATGGAATAGGTAGGGTGGAGGATGGAGTGGGTAGGTTGGAGGGAGTGGTGGAGGGGGTGGGAGGTTGGAGGGAGTGGTGGAGGGGTGGGAGGATGGAGTGGGTAGGTTGGAGGGAGTGTTGGAGGGGATGGGAGAATGGAGTGGATAGGGTGAAGGGAGTGGTGGAGGGGTGGGAGGATGGAGTGGGTAGGAAGGAGGGAATGGTGGAGGGGATGGGAGAATGGAGTGGGTAGGGTGGAGGATGGAGTGGGTAGGTTGGAGGGAGTGGTGGAGGGGGTGGGAGGTTGGAGGGAGTGGTGGAGGGGGTGGGAGCCTCATAGAAAATCTCAACCTCATAGACAATCTCAACCTCATAGACAATCTCAACCTCATAGACAATCTCAGCCTCATAGACAATCTCAGCCTCATAGACAATCTCAACCAATGTCTTTCTATATACTCGCATGGCAACATCCCGTGAATAATACCAGTAAACCTGCATTCTTTCTTTTCTTGTTTAACTGTTCTTGATTGCAACTAAAACAGCAACATTTGATGCATCTGAAAAAACAGCACTAAAAAAGCCATTGCATCTAAGAAGGGAACAGAATCAATGGTTTCTGCTGAGATTTAAACTAAGTGTCTGACATGATTTTTCATTGGTTCATCTTCGGTGTTTTCTCAACTGTGAAGTGTTTGTTTAGTGTCTCATATACACTGATAACCACCCACTAATAGTGTTAGATGTACAATGACTTGTGATCATAAGCATCCAGAACAGCACTCCTGTCAGTCTCTGATGTCACTGACACCACTGCACCTTCCACCAACCATCTGTATGAGCAGCTGGTTCACTGCACTCCTGTCAGCCTCTGATGTCACTGACACCACTGCACCTTCCACCAACCATATGTATGAGCAGCTGGTTCACTGCACTCCTGTCAGCCTCTGATGTCACTGACACCACTGCACCTTCCACCAACCATCTGTATGAGCAGCTGGTTCACTGCACTCCTGTCAGCCTCTGATGTCACTGACACCACTGCACCTTCCACCAACCATATGTATGAGCAGCTGGTTCACTGCACTCCTGTCAGCCTCTGATGTCACTGACACCACTGCACCTTCCATCAACCATATGTATGAGCAACTGGTTCACTGCACCCGTGTCAGCCTCTGATGTCACTGACACCACTGCACCTTCCACCAACCATCTGTGCCAGTAATAACTAGTCTAATAAACACTGATAAATGCTGTCATCCATAACTCCATAGTCACAGATAAACTCTTCCTAATCTATTTCTAGCCCGCCCACACACGCATATGCCCACGCACACACGCATATGGCCTGCACACATGCATGAATGCCTGTACACATGCATGTATGCCTGCACACACGCATGTATGCCTGTACACACGCATGTATGCCTGTACACACGCATGTATGCCTGTACACACGCATGTATGCCTGTACACACGCATGTATGCCTGTACACACGCATGTATGCCTGTACACACGCATGTATGCTTGTACACACGCATGTATGCCTGTACACACGCATGTATGCCTGTACACACGCATGTATGCCTGCACACACGCATGTATGCCTGTACACACGCATGTATGCCTGTACACACGCATGTATGCCTGCACACATGCATGTATGCCTGTATACATGCATGTATGCCTGCACCGACATGCAGGGTTAGGGTTTACCCTAACCCTAAACTTACTCATGTAGAGAGCCATATTTAGTATGTGCCCAGTAGAAGAGGAGGACACTAACAAGTTTACTCCCTTCCTTCCTAGGGTACCTCCAAGCAGGGAAGACAGAGGGGTGCTACCCTTTACAGTTGCTCCCAATGTTAGCCCTTCCCAATGACCTCCGACCCCGTGCCACACTGCTCTGTCCCCCAGATTTTTTTAGATGTCACAGGCAGATGATGAACTCATAAATCACTGGTCCACGTGACACCCCTGGGGTGTGCAAGCTTCTGTCAAATCTCACTGCCATGGTTACTTGGAGATGCTCTCACTTTAACTGACTGATAGATAGTAAGTTAGCAAAACTTGTCAGTCTGTCACTGCTCTACTAAGTGGGTGGCCTAGACTGCATGGGTGGCCTAGACTGCCTGGGTGGCCTAGACTGCATGGGTGGAACAGTTACTTGTAATAATACCATGTAAGACCAGAAATTAGCAATTTAATGCAGCAAAGACCACCCACAGCTTACATGAACCACAATCTATGCATGAATCACAATCTGTGCACGAACCACAATCTGTGCACGAACCACAATCTGTGCATGAATCACAATCTGTGCACGAACCACAATCTGTGCACGAACCACAATCTGTGCACGAACCACAATCTGTGCACGAACCACAATCTGTGCATCAACCACAATCTATGCATGAATCACAATCTGTGCACGAACCACAATCTGTGCACGAACCACAATCTGTGCACGAACCACAATCTGTGCACGAACCACAATCTGTGCACGAACCACAATCTGTGCACGAACCACAATCTGTGCACGAACCAATCTGTGCACGAACCACATTCTGTACACAAACCACATTCTGTACACGAACCACAATCTGTGCGTGAACCACAATCTGTGCACGAACCACAATCTGTGCACGAACCACAATATGTGCACGAACCACAATCTGTGCACGAACCACAATCTGTGCACGAACCACAATCTGTGCACGAACCACAATCTGTGCATCAACCACAATCTATGCATGAATCACAATCTGTGCACGAACCACAATCTGTGCACGAACCACAATCTGTGCACGAACCACAATCTGTGCACGAACCACAATCTGTGCACGAACCAATCTGTGCACGAACCACATTCTGTACACAAACCACATTCTGTACACGAACCACAATCTGTGCGTGAACCACAATCTGTGCACGAACCACAATCTGTGCACGAACCACAATCTGTGCACGAATCACAATCTGTGCATGAATCACAATCTGTGCACGAATCACAATCTGTGCACGAACCACAATCTGTGCACGAACCACAATCTGTGCACGAACCATAATTTGCATATTAACCACATTCTGTGCATGAACCACAATCTGCGTATGAATCACAATCTGTGCACGAACCACAATCTGTGCACGAACCACAATCTGTGCACGAATCACAATCTGTGCACGAACCACAATCTGTGCACGAACCATAATTTGCATATTAACCACATTCTGTGCATGAACCACAATCTGCGTATGAATCACAATCTGTGCACGAACTACAATCTGTGCACGAACCACAATCTGTGCACGAACCACAATCTGTGCACGAATCACAATCTGTGCACGAACCACAATCTGTGCACGAACCACAATCTGTGCATGAACCACAATCTGTGCATGAACCACAATCTGTGCACGAACCACAATCTGTGCATGAACCATAATTTGCATATTAACCACAATCTGTGCATGAACCACAATCTGCATACGAATCACAATCTGTGCACGAACCACAATCTGTGCACGAACCACAATCTGTGCACGAACCACAATCTGTGCACGAACCACAATCTGTGCATGAACCACAATCTGTGCATGAACCACAATCTGTGCACGAACCACAATCTGTGCACGAACCGTAATTTGCATATTAACCACAATCTGTGCATGAACCACAATCTGCGTATGAATCACAATCTGTGCACGAACCACAATCTGTGCACGAACCACAATCTGTGCATGAACCACAATCTGTGCACGAATCACAATCTGTGCACGAACCACAATCTGTGCACGAACCACAATCTGTGCACGAACCATAATTTGCATATTAACCACATTCTGTGCATGAACCACAATCTGCGTATGAATCACAATCTGTGCACGAACCACAATCTGTGCATGAACCACAATCTGTGCACGAACCATAATTTGCATATTAACCACAATCTGTGCATGAACCACAATCTGCGTACGAACCACAATCTGTGCACGAACCACAATCTGTGCACGAACCACAATCTGTGCATGAACCACAATCTGCGTATGAATCACAATCTGTGCACGAACCACAATCTGTGCATGAACCACAATCTGCGTATGAATCACAATCTGTGCACGAACCACAATCTGCATATGAATCACAACCCATATGAATCACAACCCATATGAATCACAACCCATTGCAAGAACAGTGCATGAAGCTATTAACAAGAAGCTATGTTACATCTGTGAGCAATGTGGACCACAGAGTGTGGACCACAGAGTGTGGACCACAGAGTGTGGACCACAGAGTGTGGACCACAGAGTGTGGACCACAGAGTGTGGACCACAGAGTGTGGTCCATATTTCTCCAAAAAGAAGTTTAAATAATTGTAGTAAATACCACTTGACTTATATTAGCATCTGGCGTTCTTTGTACTCAAGTTTTTTTGTGAAAATGTGATTTCTACATGCATTGAATATATTGAATATTAAATATTACATGGTGGATTAAAACGCCATGTCATGAGGATTTGTCAGGCAGAATCATACGGTGGATCTTTTAGGCTGATTAAACATGCTGATTATTGTGAATAAGAAATCAGTTGCTTATTAATGTGTAGCTTAGCTTATAGAGCTGTGGCACCCTGCGAAGTGTGCAGGCATCTCCTACATCGGGAGTCAAGACTGATGCTGCAGAGACTGAGTAATCCATCCATCTCCTACACAGGGAATCAAGACTGATGCTGCAGAGATTGAGTAATCCATCCATCTCCTACACAGGGAATCAAGACTGATGCTGCAGAGACTGAGTAATCCATCCATCTCCTACATCGGGAGTCAAGACTGATGCTGCAGAGACTGAGTAATCCATCCATCTCCTACACAGGGAATCAAGACTGATGCTGCAGAGACTGAGTAATCCATCCATCTCCTACATCGGGAGTCAAGACTGATGCTGCAGAGACTGAGTAATCCATCCATCTCCTACACAGGGAATCAAGACTGATGCTGCAGAGACTGAGTAATCCATCCATCTCCTACACAGGGAATCAAGACTGATGCTGCAGAGACTGAGTAATCCATCCATCTCCTACACAGGGAATCAAGACTGATGCTGCAGAGACTGAGTAATCCATCCATCTCCTACACAGGGAATCAAGACTGATGCTGCAGAGACTGAGTAATCCATCCATCTCCTACACAGGGAGTCAAGACTGATGCTGCAGAGACTGAGTAATCCATCCATCTCCTACACAGGGAATCAAGACTGATGCTGCAGAGACTGAGTAATCCATCCATCTCCTACACATGGAATCAAGACTGATGCTGCAGAGACTGAGTAATCCATCCATCTCCTACACAGGGAATCAAGACTGATGCTGCAGAGACTGAGTAATCCATCCATCTCCTACACAGGGAATCAAGACTGATGCTGCAGAGACTGAGTAATCCATCCATCTCCTACACAGGGAGTCAAGACTGATGCTGCAGAGACTGAGTAATCCATCCATCTCCTACACAGGGAGTCAAGACTGATGCTGCAGAGACTGAGTAATCCATCCATCTCCTACATCGGGAATCAAGACTGATGCTGCAGAGACTGAGTAATCCATCCATCTCCTACACAGGGAATCAAGACTGATGCTGCAGAGACTGAGTAATCCATCCATCTCCTACACAGGGAGTCAAGACTGATGCTGCAGAGACTGAGTAATCCATCCATCTCCTACACAGGGAGTCAAGACTGATGCTGCAGAGACTGAGTAATCCATCCATCTCCTACACAGGGAGTCAAGACTGATGCTGCAGAGACTGAGTAATCCATCCATCTCCTACACAGGGAATCAAGACTGATGCTGCAGAGACTGAGTAATCCATCCATCTCCTACACAGGGAATCAAGACTGATGCTGCAGAGACTGAGTAATCCGTCCATCTCATACAACGAGTGATATCAGCAGCTCCGGACATCTCCAACATCATTATTACCATTTGTAATCATTTGCAGATAGGTAAAGACTCATCCAATATCTTGCTACAGTGATAGCCTCAGGCCCTGCACACGGCAGGCAATATTGATTGCAATCATGTTTACCAGTCACATAGACCAGGGAAAGAAATAACAGGAGGTTATTTACCAGTCACATAGACCAGGGAAAGAAATAACAGGAGGTTATTTACCAGTCACATAGACCAGGGAAAGAAATAACAGGAGGTTATTTACCAGTCACATAGACCAGGGAAAGAAATAACAGGAGGTTATTTACCAGTCACATAGACCAGGGAAAGAAATAACAGGAGGTTATTTACCAGTCACATAGACCAGGGAAAGAAATAACAGGAGGTTATTTACCAGTCACATAGACCAGGGAAAGAAATAACAGGAGGTTATTTCAATTATACACTTGTGTTTAATATTGTGCACTTATTTGAATAAATTTCAAGAGTTCTAAAGGAACAGACAAGGCATTAACTGACAAGGCATTAACAGACAAGGCATTAATTGACAAGGCACTAACTGACAAGGCATTAACAGACAAGGCATTACATGACAAGGCATTATTCATCCTATCCTGATTGAAACTTATGTTGTTGTGAACACTTGTATCAATGTGTCCACAACATTATAAGACCACTTTAAAGGAAGTCACTGTATATATGCCGGTGATGATCCACTTGTTCAAAAGGAGGTCATTGTTTTAAAAATATTCTTCTGCACAACGTATATCATTAATACTGTCACTGATACTTGTAATATAATGATTTGTTATCTATATGTAAACAAAAACTTTAAACCTACATTGTTAGGTTAAAATTAAATATTGTTCAAATATGTCTTTATGATGTGTTATTATCAGATGCACACAGTGAAAACTATGTTTACAAAACAGTAAAAAAAAAATATTTGCAATTTAGTTTGATATCTTAATTAATTGCTTAGCAACATCTGCACAATTCAATTCAAATCTAGACTGCCACAAAAACATACAAATATCAAACTCATTGGTTTAGTGATTTTGACACATTCAGCCAGTCAACTTACTGAAGAGCTTCATGGATCTCAACACAGTTTACTGTAATAAAAGGTAAATGTTATTCAATCAGAAGACCAAAAAATCGACATCTAGCAATGAATCACACAGGGAGGAATGTTATCTGTGCCATAGCATTAGAGTTTGTCCTGATCACGCGGACACAGGGAGGAATGTTATCTGTGCCAACACATTACAGTTTGTCCTGATCACTCGGACACAAGGAGGAATGTTATCTGTGCCAACACATAACAGTTTGTCCTGATCACTCGGACACAGGGAGGAATGTTATCTGTGCCAATGCATTACAGTTTGTCCTGATCACTCGGACACAGGGAGGAATGTTATCTGTGCCAACAACGCATTACAGTTTGTCCTGATCACTCGGACACAGGGAGGAATGTTATCTGTGCCAACAACACATTACAGTTTGTCCTGATCACTCGGACACAGGGAGGAATGTTATCTGTGCCAACACATAACAGTTTGTCCTGATCACTCGGACACAGGGAGGAATGTTATCTGTGCCAATGCATTACAGTTTGTCCTGATCACTCGGACACAGGGAGGAATGTTATCTGTGCCAACAACGCATTACAGTTTGTCCTGATCACTCGGACACAGGGAGGAATGTTATCTGTGCCATAGCATTACAGTTTGTCTTGATCACTCGGACACAGGGAGGAATGTTATCTGTGCCAACGCATTACAGTTTGTCCTGATCACTCGGACACAGGGAGGAATGTTATCTGTGCCAACGCATTACAGCTTGTCCTGATCACTCGGACACAGGGAGGAATGTTATCTGTACCAACGCATTACAACATGTCAAGAAGATCCTGCATAATAAAGTCTTCTTTGAGCTGTGCTAATTAACACCATAGATTACTTACTAATAAGAATATAAGTAGCTCTCTATTGTACAACATAACAACATCAATTATGTCACCTACCCCAAAGGATCAGCTCAAAATGATACCACATTCATTCAGTGTAAATTCTACCAGCAGCATTTGTTGAACAATCAAATGTAATTGACCTGTTATTACCAGTGCACAGACCAAGGCCTATCAAACAGGTTCAAATAGGACTCAGTGGAGCCTGCTAATGACAGAGCTAGTAGTCTGTTGGGTGGCACCTGGCTCCTTGTGGACTATGTCTAACAAGCACACAACACACCCAGTCTAAGGACAGAGCTAGTAGTCTGTTGGGTGGCACCTGGCTCCTTGTGGACTATGTCTAACAAGCACACAACACACCCAGTCTAAGGACAGAGCTAGTAGTCTGTTGGGTGGTGCCTGGCTCCTTGTGGACTATGTCTAACAAGCACACAACACACCCAGTCTAAGGACAGAGCTAGTAGTCTGTTGGGTGGCACCTGGCTCCTTGTGGACTATGTCTAACAAGCACACAACACACCCAGTCTAAGGACAGAGCTAGTAGTCTGTTGGGTGGCACCTGGCTCCTTGTGGACTATGTCTAACAAGCACACAACACACCCAGTCTAAGGACAGAGCTAGTAGTTTGTTGGGTGGCACCTGGCTCCTTGTGGACTATGTCTAACAAGCACACAACACACCCAGTCTAAGGACAGAGCTAGTAGTCTGTTGGGTGGCACCTGGCTCCTTGTGGACTATGTCTAACAAGCACACAACACACCCAGTCTAAGGACAGAGCTAGTAGTCTGTTGGGTGGCACCTGGCTCCTTGTGGACTATGTCTAACAAGCACACAACACACCCAGTCTAAGGACAGAGCTAGTAGTCTGTTGGGTGGTGCCTGGCTCCTTGTGGACTATGTCTAACAAGCACACAACACACCCAGTCTAAGGACAGAGCTAGTAGTCTGTTGGGTGGCGCCTGGCTCCTTGTGGACTATGTCTAACAAGCACACAACACACCCAGTCTAAGGACAGAGCTAGTAGTCTGTTGGGTGGCGCCTGGCTCCTTGTGGACTATGTCTAACAAGCACACAACACACCCAGTCTAAGGACAGAGCTAGTAGTCTGTTGGGTGGCACCTGGCTCCTTGTGGACTATGTCTAACAAGCACACAACACACCCAGTCTAAGGACAGAGCTAGTAGTCTGTTGGGTGGCACCTGGCTCCTTGTGGACTATGTCTAACAAGCACACAACACACCCAGTCTAAGGACAGAGCTAGTAGTCTGTTGGGTGGTGCCTGGCTCCTTGTGGACTATGTCTAACAAGCACACAACACAACCAGTCTAAGGACAGAGCTAGTAGTCTGTTGGGTGGCGCCTGGCTCCGTGTGGACTATGTCTAACAAGCACACAACACAACCAGTCTAAGGACAGAGCTAGTAGTCTGTTGGGTGGTGCCTGGCTCCTTGTGGACTATGTCTAACAAGCACACAACACACCCAGTCTAAGGACAGAGCTAGTAGCCTGTTGGGTGGCGCCTGGCTCCTTGTGGACTATGTCTAACAAGCACACAACACACCCAGTCTAAGGACAGAGCTAGTAGTCTGTTGGGTGGCGCCTGGCTCCTTGTGGACTATGTCTAACAAGCACACAACACACCCAGTCTAAGGACAGAGCTAGTAGTCTGTTGGGTGGCACCTGGCTCCTTGTGGACTATGTCTAACAAGCACACAACACACCCAGTCTAAGGACAGAGCTAGTAGTCTGTTGGGTGGTGCCTGGCTCCTTGTGGACTATGTCTAACAAGCACACAACACAACCAGTCTAAGGACAGAGCTAGTAGTCTGTTGGGTGGCGCCTGGCTCCGTGTGGACTATGTCTAACAAGCACACAACACAACCAGTCTAAGGACAGAGCTAGTAGTCTGTTGGGTGGTGCCTGGCTCCTTGTGGACTATGTCTAACAAGCACACAACACACCCAGTCTAAGGACAGAGCTAGTAGCCTGTTGGGTGGCGCCTGGCTCCTTGTGGACTATGTCTAACAAGCACACAACACACCCAGTCTAAGGACAGAGCTAGTAGTCTGTTGGGTGGCGCCTGGCTCCTTGTGGACTATGTCTAACAAGCACACAACACACCCAGTCTAAGGACAGAGCTAGTAGTCTGTTGGGTGGCACCTGGCTCCTTGTGGACTATGTCTAACAAGCACACAACACACCCAGTCTAAGGACAGAGCTAGTAGTCTGTTGGGTGGTGCCTGGCTCCTTGTGGACTATGTCTAACAAGCACACAACACACCCAGTCTAAGGACAGAGCTAGTAGTCTGTTGGGTGGTACCTGGCTCCTTGTGGACTATGTCTAACAAGCACACAACACACCCAGTCTAAGGACAGAGCTAGTAGTCTGTTGGGTGGCGCCTGGCTCCTTGTGGACTATGTCTAACAAGCACACAACACACCCAGTCTAAGGACAGAGCTAGTAGTCTGTTGGGTGGCGCCTGGCTCCTTGTGGACTATGTCTAACAAGCACACAACACACCCAGTCTAAGGACAGAGCTAGTAGTCTGTTGGGTGGCGCCTGGCTCCTTGTGGACTATGTCTAACAAGCACACAACACACCCAGTCTAAGGACAGAGCTAGTAGTCTGTTGGGTGGTGCCTGGCTCCTTGTGGACTATGTCTAACAAGCACACAACACACCCAGTCTAAGGACAGAGCTAGTAGTCTGTTGGGTGGCACCTGGCTCCTTGTGGACTATGTCTAACAAGCACACAACACACCCAGTCTAATGACAGAGCTAGTAGTCTGTTGGGTGGCGCCTGGCTCCTTGTGGACTATGTCTAACAAGCACACAACACACCCAGTCTAAGGACAGAGCTAGTAGTCTGTTGGGTGGCACCTGGCTCCTTGTGGACTATGTCTAACAAGCACACAACACACCCAGTCTAAGGACAGAGCTAGTAGTCTGTTGGGTGGCGCCTGGCTCCTTGTGGACTATGTCTAACAAGCACACAACACACCCAGTCTAAGGACAGAGCTAGTAGTCTGTTGGGTGGCACCTGGCTCCTTGTGGACTATGTCTAACAAGCACACAACACACCCAGTCTAAGGACAGAGCTAGTAGTCTGTTGGGTGGCGCCTGGCTCCTTGTGGACTATGTCTAACAAGCACACAACACAACCAGTCTAAGGACAGAGCTAGTAGTCTGTTGGGTGGGACCTGGCTCCTTGTGGACTATGTCTAACAAGCACACAACACACCCAGTCTAATGACAGAGCTAGTAGTCTGTTGGGTGGCGCCTGGCTCCTTGTGGACTATGTCTAACAAGCACACAACACACCCAGTCTAAGGACAGAGCTAGTAGTCTGTTGGGTGGCACCTGGCTCCTTGTGGACTATGTCTAACAAGCACACAACACACCCAGTCTAAGGACAGAGCTAGTAGTCTGTTGGGTGGCGCCTGGCTCCTTGTGGACTATGTCTAACAAGCACACAACACACCCAGTCTAAGGACAGAGCTAGTAGTCTGTTGGGTGGTGCCTGGCTCCTTGTGGACTATGTCTAACAAGCACACAACACACCCAGTCTAAGGACAGAGCTAGTAGTCTGTTGGGTGGCGCCTGGCTCCTTGTGGACTATGTCTAACAAGCACACAACACACCCAGTCTAAGGACAGAGCTAGTAGTCTGTTGGGTGGCGCCTGGCTCCTTGTGGACTATGTCTAACAAGCACACAACACACCCAGTCTAAGGACAGAGCTAGTAGTCTGTTGGGTGGCGCCTGGCTCCTTGTGGACTATGTCTAACAAGCACACAACACACCCAGTCTAAGGACAGAGCTAGTAGTCTGTTGGGTGGCGCCTGGCTCCTTGTGGACTATGTCTAACAAGCACACAACACACCCAGTCTAAGGACAGAGCTAGTAGTCTGTTGGGTGGCGCCTGGCTCCTTGTGGACTATGTCTAACAAGCACACAACACACCCAGTCTAAGGACAGAGCTAGTAGCCTGTTGGGTGGCGCCTGGCTCCTTGTGGACTATGTCTAACAAGCACACAACACACCCAGTCTAAGGACAGAGCTAGTAGTCTGTTGGGTGGCGCCTGGCTCCTTGTGGACTATGTCTAACAAGCACACAACACACCCAGTCTAAGGACAGAGCTAGTAGTCTGTTGGGTGGTGCCTGGCTCCTTGTGGACTATGTCTAACAAGCACACAACACACCCAGTCTAATGACAGAGCTAGTAGTCTGTTGGGTGGTGCCTGGCTCCTTGTGGACTATGTCTAACAAGCACACAACACAACCAGTCTAAGGACAGAGCTAGTAGTCTGTTGGGTGGTGCCTGGCTCCTTGTGGACTATGTCTAACAAGCACACAACACACCCAGTCTAAGGAAAGAGCTAGTAGTCTGTTGGGTGGTGCCTGGCTCCTTGTGGACTATGTCTAACAAGCACACAACACACCCAGTCTAAGGACAGAGCTAGTAGTCTGTTGGGTGGTGCCTGGCTCCTTGTGGACTATGTCTAACAAGCACACAACACACCCAGTCTAAGGACAGAGCTAGTAGCCTGTTGGGTGGCGCCTGGCTCCTTGTGGACTATGTCTAACAAGCACACAACACACCCAGTCTAAGGACAGAGCTAGTAGTCTGTTGGGTGGCGCCTGGCTCCTTGTGGACTATGTCTAACAAGCACACAACACACCCAGTCTAAGGACAGAGCTAGTAGTCTGTTGGGTGGTGCCTGGCTCCTTGTGGACTATGTCTAACAAGCACACAACACACCCAGTCTAAGGACAGAGCTAGTAGTCTGTTGGGTGGCGCCTGGCTCCTTGTGGACTATGTCTAACAAGCACACAACACAACCAGTCTAATGACAGAGCTAGTAGCCTGTTGGGTGGTGCCTGGCTCCTTGTGGACTATGTCTAACAAGCACACAACACAACCAGTCTAAGGACAGAGCTAGTAGCCTGTTGGGTGGTGCCTGGCTCCTTGTGGACTATGTCTAACAAGCACACAACACAACCAGTCTAAGGACAGAGCTAGTAGCCTGTTGGGTGGCGCCTGGCTCCTTGTGGACTATGTCTAACAAGCACACAACACACCCAGTCTAAGGACAGAGCTAGTAGTCTGTTGGGTGGTGCCTGGCTCCTTGTGGACTATGTCTAACAAGCACACAACACACCCAGTCTAAGGACAGAGCTAGTAGTCTGTTGGGTGGCGCCTGGCTCCTTGTGGACTATGTCTAACAAGCACACAACACACCCAGTCTAAGGACAGAGCTAGTAGTCTGTTGGGTGGTGCCTGGCTCCTTGTGGACTATGTCTAACAAGCACACAACACACCCAGTCTAAGGACAGAGCTAGTAGTCTGTTGGGTGGTGCCTGGCTCCTTGTGGACTATGTCTAACAAGCACACAACACACCCAGTCTAAGGACAGAGCTAGTAGTCTGTTGGGTGGCGCCTGGCTCCTTGTGGACTATGTCTAACAAGCACACAACACACCCAGTCTAATGACAGAGCTAGTAGTCTGTTGGGTGGTGCCTGGCTCCTTGTGGACTATGTCTAACAAGCACACAACACACCCAGTCTAAGGACAGAGCTAGTAGTCTGTTGGGTGGCGCCTGGCTCCTTGTGGACTATGTCTAACAAGCACACAACACACCCAGTCTAATGACAGAGCTAGTAGTCTGTTGGGTGGTGCCTGGCTCCTTGTGGACTATGTCTAACAAGCACACAACACACCCAGTCTAATGACAGAGCTAGTAGTCTGTTGGGTGGCGCCTGGCTCCTTGTGGACTATGTCTAACAAGCACACAACACACCCAGTCTAAGGACAGAGCTAGTAGTCTGTTGGGTGGCGCCTGGCTCCTTGTGGACTATGTCTAACAAGCACACAACACACCCAGTCTAATGACAGAGCTAGTAGTCTGTTGGGTGGCGCCTGGCTCCTTGTGGACTATGTCTAACAAGCACACAACACACCCAGTCTAAGGACAGAGCTAGTAGTCTGTTGGGTGGCGCCTGGCTCCTTGTGGACTATGTCTAACAAGCACACAACACACCCAGTCTAAGGACAGAGCTAGTAGTCTGTTGGGTGGCGCCTGGCTCCTTGTGGACTATGTCTAACAAGCACACAACACACCCAGTCTAAGGACAGAGCTAGTAGTCTGTTGGGTGGCGCCTGGCTCCTTGTGGACTATGTCTAACAAGCACACAACACACCCAGTCTAAGGACAGAGCTAGTAGTCTGTTGGGTGGCACCTGGCTCCTTGTGGACTATGTCTAACAAGCACACAACACACCCAGTCTAAGGACAGAGCTAGTAGTCTGTTGGGTGGTGCCTGGCTCCTTGTGGACTATGTCTAACAAGCACACAACACACCCAGTCTAAGGACAGAGCTAGTAGTCTGTTGGGTGGTGCCTGGCTCCTTGTGGACTATGTCTAACAAGCACACAACACACCCAGTCTAATGACAGAGCTAGTAGTCTGTTGGGTGGCGCCTGGCTCCTTGTGGACTATGTCTAACAAGCACACAACACACCCAGTCTAAGGAAAGAGCTAGTAGTCTGTTGGGTGGCACCTGGCTCCTTGTGGACTATGTCTAACAAGCACACAACACACCCAGTCTAAGGACAGCAACAGCAGCAGAACTGTAGCGTAGCCAGTCGACAGTGCCTTGCCCAGGCATTGGTTCACAGCCACAGCAATGAGGGAGGGAGGGATAGACCTATATATGAACATTAAGTACTGGCCTTACCCCATACTAGTGGCACGTGCAGAAATAGACCTATATGTGAACATTAAGTACTGGCCTTACCCCATACTAGTGGCACGTGCAGAAATAGACCTATATATGAACATTAAGTACTGGCCTTACCCCATACTAGTGGCACGTGCAGAAATAGACCTATATATGAACATTAAGCACTGGCCTGACCCCATACTAGTTGCACATGTAGAAATAGACCTATATGATCATTACGTACTGGCCTGACCCCATACTAGTTGCAAATGTAGAAGCAGACCTCCCACAGACCTGACTGTCAGTAGCCGGAGCAATTACCTGGCAGTGGCTGAGTGCCTGTAATAGAGTGACTGATGTGGCTGTGTTACCCACAAACATCAGAGGTCATAACCAATTAGCTCACTGAACATCTAATCCACTACCACAAGATAGAGCTGGCATACTGCCCAGTCATAATAATAATTATAAGTTAGTGTAATTAAAAATTGCAAGTTGTAATTTTCCTACAACATACATAAATACGAGGCCTGGGGCAACAAGGAAAATTTATTAATCAGTTAAAGTTGTTTTCATGAAATTATGGCTTCCAAGGAGTCTAAAATCCCAATAAATATTACTTAGTGATCTTATATTTGTCTATAACAATTCTTACAGATTTAAAGTTACATGACATTGACAATGCCATTTGTAGAATGCCCTAGGTTCTCATTCTCGGTTCTCATTAAAGTTGCATCTTTGTGTACATCATTGTGTACATCCTTGTGTACATCATTGTGTACATCCTTGTGTACATCTTCAGCATCATCAACGCTCTTGGTCTTGCACTTCATTTGATCACCAGAAAAACGTGCCTGTAAATAATTGTCTCTAGAGTACATGTAACAGCTGTTGTAAAAACATGTAACAGCTGTTGTAAAAACATGTAACAGCTGTTGTAAAAACATGTAACAGCTGTTGTAAAAACATGTAACAGCTGTTGTAAAAACAGACAACTGATTCAAAATGTGAACTTGCTTAGCCTCTGCCCACAGATTAACCACTGAAGGCGTGTCATGTTTCCTGCTGCCAGTGGATCAGTTCAAATCAACCTGCAACAAGCAGCATAGGCTGGTGGCCCGTGAATGCACTGACATACAGGCACAAACACGACACACTGGCACAAACACGACACACAGACACAAACACGACACACAGGCACAAACACGACACACTGGCACAAACACGACACACTGGCTCAAACACGACACACTGGCACAAACATGACACACTGGCACAAACACGACACACAAGCACGACAAAAGAAGATACACTGAAGGAAACAGTTCAGTTTGAATGTAGCACAGGGCAGTGTGGTAATCTCTCTCCATCTCTGCTCCCCTCCCCATCTCTCCCCTCTCTTGGCAGGTCTTAATTAATATCCAAAGACCTGCCCAGAGAGAGGGATGAGAGGAGGTGTGACTGACAACAGATGTGTGATTGTGACATACAGAGCACCATGTTACAGGGTAACTTGACTGCAATCTATTTATAGAACCATCTCCCCAGCAGCTGCAGGGCTGACATGGACAGCTGCAGGGCTGACATGGATGGCTGCAACAACAAACACAGTCCAAATTGTCACTGCACTGTTAAAGGGGTCAGACCACAGTTGAGCTTCCTGTTTACTGTTTCACACAAATGTAGGGCGAATTAAATTGTGATTATGTGAAATTAAACAATTCATATGATGTGACATAAGTGCAATTGAGCAGGCATATTCACAGGTTTGTTTATAGAAGTTATTGGCTGTGGAATAGTGCATTTTTTAAGAGTTTAACAGATGGAGGGATTTGTGGGAATTTTTCTGCTATTGATGGGCATCGCACATGAGGGCGTTTAAAAAGAGCTAGAGATATGTGATTTTTTACAAAACTTGGTCAGCATTGTCTAGGAGACAATGGCAGTTACTGTAAAAAAAATTCTAAATTTTTTATGGTCACGGTTTCTTCAGACTAAATGTTAACATGGCCACCAATGCAATTTTGCACTGTGGTCTGACCTCAAATAAAGTCGTGGTCACAGCACAATTATAAAATTATGTTTTGGTCGTTGTTGTTAGCTTAATTGTGAATATTATAGGTAATTTGGATGATATTATTAGTTTGCTATAACAAATTTCTTTTTTTATAATTTGCAATTCCTGTAACATAATTAGGACTCATATTTTTGAAAATAAATAAATAAAAACGGTTGCTAACCTGCCCCATGTCGTGTGTATTTGACTTACAAAATTGTCGGTGTCAGACTGGATAATAATATATTATTATATACATATTATTGATTCCATCTAGTCAACAAGATCATTACTGGTTACACGCTGCTATTATTTAAACTGTTTAACTGTCTCCTTATAATTGATCTACTAAATATAATTTTTTTTAATAATTGTAAATTTTACTTTTGCACTATAACGTTTGATGTGCACAAGCAATTTGATTATTAATGTGATATTTAATTGTTAATCAACACCATTTTTCATATGTTAAAATAGCACAAAAGAGCTTGCAGTAAGCTAATAGCCTACAGTAAGCAATTTTTAGTATAAACAATAATTGTTGCCTTTCCAAAAGTCTAATCACCACATATCAATACCCATTTCATGTTGTGTGCAGTACTTTGTAAATGCTTGGACACAAGGAAATGAAGGTATGCAACCCTAAATGTAACTAACCCCATCTCTAGCTAACCCCATCCTAGAAGTGGTTTACATAAAACATAACCATTCCCATAGACACAGGTTGCTAGGAAAAGTGAACGTATGCAACAAAAACCTTAGTTAACCCCATATTTACCTAACCCAATACCTAGCTAACCCCATCCCAAGTTAACCTTAACCCTAACCTTGGAGTGGTTTACAGAAGATATATCCATTCCCACAGGGACAGGTTGAGAGGACAAATGAACAGTTTGCTTGGAAAAGGCAGACAGCAGTAGCAATCATGAAAAGCATGGTACAGATCGGATGCCAAAATGGAATTTTTTTCTAAATTAGGGGGTATGGCACCAGTTTGTGAGGGAGCAGGTAGCTATTTTGCACTAGAACAGTCATTGGTGATAGTTGTTTTGTGGGTGGCCCAGTGCATTGGTAACATTGTATAACAAATTTGGACAGAATAGTTGTATGTTGGTTGTGCCACAGCCACTGGAAGCATTGCGTAGATCAGCATTTTCAAATCTGGCCGCAAAGGGTACCTAGTCATGTGATACCCCTTTATGGTGGCGTATCCAAATCAAGCCATTTGCCTAGTATCTTATCAACTAGAAGCATGAAAGCAGTCACATAGAGAATAAAACTTGACAAGCCTGACACATTGGAATTTACCTGAAATAAAAGTTAAATGCGACAAATTGTCTATCTTCTTACAAAGTTATGCCATGTTTGGTTAAAAATTATATGAATATTAGTTTGAAAATAAACTCATTGGTATATTTAAGGAGACAGTAAGCAGGCTTCATTGGTTCGCAATGCTCTGAAAATCTAGTGTACATGATCTCTATGATTTATCTAGTGTCAAAATTGACCTATAATTAAATTATGTGACTGGTTTTCAGCTAATATTACGGGGCAAGGTATTGTTTACACTTGGATGTCAAACAATAATAATTATGTGACAAGCAGGAATGTGTAAAATTTGACACTTTTTCAAACAAGCTTCCTTATTTGGGGTCAGGCCACAGTTGACTTTCTTGGTTATTGTTTCACAGAATGTAGGGCATATTAAATTGTGACGTGAAATTAAACAATTCAAGCTATTGGCTCTGAAATAGTGCATTTTTTGAGAGTTTAACAGGTGGGGATCTATGAGAATTTCTCTGCTATTGGCCACGTGGGCGCATGAATACATGGCTATGTTTTGTAAATATTGAGGGCATCGCACGTGGGAGTGTTTAAAAAGAGCTGGAGGTATGTGATTTTGACAAAACTTGGTCAGCATGTCAATGAGATGATGGCTGTTGCTGTGAAAAATGTTTTGATGTCACGTTTTCTTATAATCAGATAAAACGTTAACATGGCCACCAATGCACCGTGGTCTGACCTCTAAAACTATGTCTGCAGTGACATACAATAATGAAAACACTTTCCATAAGTCTGTCAAAAACAAATGGACATATTGTGCACATGTTGGTTCCACAAGTTGGCTACTTTATTCATTTCACTGTAAACACATTCAGTACTGAACTATTACATTACTGGGTGGCAGCACTTGTCAGTTAATTAAGAAAAGAAAAAGTTGTTTATTAATGAAAGACCTCACCCATCTGTTGTCCAAGTCTGTACATCCCGCCTGAGCCAGCGTCACCCACTGCTCTGTCACAAGTAACCAGCCTTTCCCAGAACTGGTCCTTAAGTACAGTCCTCAGGTCTAAGTGCTCTCCCCCCAACAGGCTGTGTGACGCCAGCAGTTCCCAGTGGTCCCACCAACAGCCTGCCTTCCTGTCCTTCTCCTCCCAGAACACCCCAATCTCCTGCATTATCAGCTTATTAAAGAGTCTAATCTAATGGAGCATGACATGCAGCTATAAAACTCTGGCTTGGCAGAGTCAGGCAGACATATCCTCACATCAAGCATTTCTGTCTCCGCTGAGTAAGCAATAAATAACAGAATCTGCCCTGACCAACTCAGAAGGCTCTGACAAGGAGTTGGGAGAGCTGCAGTATACATAATTGATAGGTTCTCTAATACCCAGGTGGCATTAAGCACTGAAAGTGAGAGATGTAGTTTACAGTCCACACTGACTGAATGGCAAGCCATTTATGAATGTGATAAATGAATGTCTCCATAACAGGCCTGGGGTAATAGTAATACAGTGTATGTAATAGTAATAATAAGGATTACAATTGTTCAAGTAACAGTAATAGTAATAGAAAGCAAAGTAATAGTAATTTAGCTATTACTTTGCTATTACAATTGAACATTTCAATCACACCAAAATTAAATTTCATTGAAAATAATCAGACAAAAAAATCCTGTATTTTGACATACCGGTACTGGGACAAGCATCATGTTCAGTCTTTCACATGCAGTTTTATTTATTTCCCAACAGTGGTGATAAAATGGTTTAGTATCGAATCATGACAGTCAATGAACTTTAGTACTATTAGCAGGCAAATCTGTGACAGTGTGATTGCCGGATGGCTAATTTGTCATTTAAAGCCAGGTCCACCAGCCATCTATCCTTTTCACACAAGCCTATTCATTCATTCACTGGAACAGGATAAGGGTTCCAGGGGCAGGCCACAGTAGATAATTGCATTGGTGGCCACATCAATGTTTTGTCTGATTATAAGAAAATGTGACAATCAAAAATTATTTAAATTTTTCACAGCAACTGCCATCATCTCATTGACATGCTGACCAAGTTTTGTCAAAATCATATATATCCAGCTCTTTTAAAACGCCCCCACGTGTGATGTCCATCAATTTTGACAAACATAGCCATGTACACGTATTCATGCGCCCATGTGTCCCATAGCAGAAAAATTCTCTTAAATCCCTCTGCATGTTAAACTCTAAAAAAATGCACTATTTGACAGCCAATAGCTTCTACAAACCAGTGAATATGCCTGCTCAATTGCACTTATGTCACATCATATGAATTGTTTAAATTCACATATCACAATTTAATACGCCCTACATTCATGTAAAACAATAAACAGGAAGGTCAACTGTGGTCTTACCCCTCCAGCACTAAGCAGACTGTCTTTAACATCTGAATCAATCAATCAATCATTGCCATCTCCCAACCCTAGCTGGCAGCCTACTATGCTGGGTGGGTAATGTTTGAACAAAACCCAGGGGCTTATACCAACTTTTCTGAGTTTTTCTCAGTTGGTAGCTAGCCTGCACACTATTGACCAAAAGTGTGAAAAACATCCTATCCTTGAGCCAATAATTAACTGTCCACCAAGCAGCAGTCGAGCCGTATGGGTCTACTATGGGGTAATCAGACTGTGTTATATGACAGTGACATTGCTTTTCTGTTTCATTCCAATGAATATACGAAACTTCTACATCTGACTGGAATTGTGTGAGGTTAATTTAATTGGGAAATTTATGAGTTAATTGTAATTAATTAATTATACACCCATCGGTTAATTTGAATCTATGTAAGTGATCAAGTATGTTAAATGTTTAATCGAAAGAAAATAGTTCCCATGGAAAATGTAATAGTAATAGCTTGAAATGTAATAGAAATATATTACATTGCCTTCAGCATGTAATAGTAATACTAATAGAAAGGAAACTAAGTAACAGTAACGGTAATCTATTACATTGCAATGTAATAGACCCCAGGCCTGGAGTTCATAACATCAGTACTCAGCCACTAAATGTAGTGTCGCTTTATCTTTGGTAAATGCCTAGCACGGCACACTCAAATAGTTAATCTGAAACTAATAGGTAAGATTTAAATGGTCTTGTTTTACAGATAAACTCAATTCTCTGTTATCCACAAAGCTAAAATGGCAGTATGTCATCTGTCTGAAAAGGATCCATGTATGTCGATATTTATATACTTTAAGCCTTATATGAATTAGTAACTGTTGTCTCAGTGACATGTTTACAAGTTGTCATAAAAACAGCTTGTGGATATGTTCTTGCAGGAAACCCTTTCTATGCTCAAACAAGTATTCTCAATCTTGTTTTACAATATTATATTTCTATTCTCATTAAACAATAATTAAGTTTATTATATGACACCCAAAACTCATAAGCTGTCAAAAGTACATAATAATTGGTAAAAAATTCAAGACCACTTTGCCAGAAAGCTGCCAAGAGGCCAGAGCTGTTGAACAAGCACCGCCTCACATCATTTCATCATATTCTTGGCATTGGCACAAGTTACCCCAATCTATGTCTCTCCTGTTCCTGTTCTCCTGTTCTGATTGATAATTATATTTTCACTCGGTAACATACTTAGTTATACACTATTTTCGATGGCATAATTTACATATCAATCATACAACAGATATTTACATTTGTACATAGGATTTACAATTTTTTATCATAATATTCATAAAATAAAATAGATAAAAACAGAATATTTAAAATAGTGGTGTAGCACTGAAATATTTGTGTAGTGACTTCTTGAAGCTTGCAACAGACTAGACAGTGAAATCATTACAAGTGTTTAAAACACTTTTAAAAACTAACCTTTTTAATAAATCACTGATGAGGACATTTTATGTGCATTCATTAGATATTGTATATATTCGTTTCTTAGCATATTTATGGTCATTCTTTTAGTTTCATGTGTATTGCTGAACTTATTTAAAGTAATAGTTCTTAAGAAAAGTTTTTAATATATATATAAATGAATATATTAAACGTAGTTTTTAGAATATTTTAGTATATTTTTAGTATATTTAATTTGTTGTCAGTTTCATGATCGTTTTCTTACCTTTACTTGTAGTACAAACTGTATTTAAAGTAGTGTCATAGAATATTTAGACATGGTTATTTTGTTAGCATTTCTTTTTAATGTTTAGCATTTGTGTAGACTATTCTCAGCATAATTATTCTCTTAGCAATTTCACGGCCTGTAAAATACTACTATGTATGTAAAGCGCCCGAGAGCAATCTCGATTGATCGGGCGCTATATAAGTACTTGTATTATTATTAATGATATTACTGGTGAAATCTAAAAATATAGAGCACTTCATAAACTTTTACATGCCTTGTTTTAATCTGTAAAATGTTCAGGACACAGGCAGGTCACTTGTGGGTGCCATGGGGTGGGGTTGGAACTGGGTGTGTGTTTATTTAGTTGAATATCTAAGAATTTATTTTTATTACCCAAGTTACTGCAATTTAATAATAATGTCTATAATCGCATGTCTTAAATTGCACTAACTTATGTGTGTAATTGCAGCATGATTATATTGTATGTAATACCTTCATGTATGTCTTACTGTTATTACTTTTATTAACTTATTTCATGTATGTCTTACTGTTATTACTTTTATTAACTTATTTCATGTATGTCTTACTGTTATTACTTTTATTAACTTATTTCATGTATGTATTACTGTTATTACTTTTATTAACTTATTTCATGTATGTCTTACTGTTATTACTTTTATTAACTTATTTCATGTATGTATTACTGTTATTACTTCTATTAACTTATTTCATGTATGTATTACTGTTATTAACTTATTTCATGTATGTATTACTTTTATTAACTTATTTCATGTATGTATTACTTTTATTAACCTAACATGTTATCCTATTTACCTCTGATGATGCAAGCAGAAGACAATTATCCAATGTTTTATTGGACAATAAACTTGTATCATATCATATATAGAGGCGGCGGTTGAGGCCATGGAAAACATAAAGGTGTATCCAGGACTTCATGAGCCAAAAACCAGTTCGGAACTAAATAACTTAAGATTTAAAACTGACACACACTAACCGTTTCACATGTGTATTCCATGACTTACCACCTGCACAGTGGCGTCAAGAAGTAGAAGAATTACAAGTTCCAAACAATTTATTAGGAGTACGTTTATCATGACTAGTGGGTGATGTTCCCGTAACTCAACCCACACACTATGCCACATTATGTTACATACCTTAAGTACATACCTTAAGCACAGTCAATGGTTACCCAGTTTTGAGTAATGAGACAGGCTCATGGGTTGGTTTTTCTGTTGGTGTTGTTCACGTTTTCATTCTTCATTTGGTAATATTAATTTGTTACTATCGTTGTTACTATCGTTATTACTATCATTGTTACTATCATTGTTACTATCATTGTTACTACAGTTGTTACTATTGTTGTTACTACGGTTGTTACTATTGTTGTTACTACGGTTGTTACTATCGTTGTTACAATGGTTGTTACTATCATTGCTACTACGGTTGTTACTATTGTTGTTACTACGTTTGTTACTATTTTTGTCCCGGTTTCTCTAGTTTGTGAAATGGTAACAGGCCTGGGTGATCGCTCCATTCTCTTCTAAGTCAGGACTTGAGTGGTTGACTGTGGCCTGTAACGTGTTCTCCGACAATGAGTTCCACGCATTCACAACTCTGGTGCTGAAAGATGTGTGCCTCAGTCCTGTTGTTTGCTGTACATGGAGTTTCTCACTGTGGCTTCTTGTTCTAATGTCTTTTGAGAACAAATTCTTGAATGGGCACGGCAAACACAATCCTGGCTGACTGAATTGATCCCTTTGATAATTTTTAATGTTTGGATGATGTCAGTTCTCTGTCTTCAGTACATTAGGGTTGGAAGATCTAACTCTTTCAGTTTGCTGCTCTATGGTAGACCTTTTGTGTATGGTACTAGGCGACTAGGGGTGTGGCTTGTTGTTGAACCTGCTCAGTGAGGTCTTGGTCCTTCTTCAGGTGAGGGAACCAGACACATGATACATATTCTAGGTGTGGCCTCACCATTGCTTTGTACAGCATCAAAATTAACAAGATTTGCCATCCAAGCCAAAGGCCCAGATGGCAAGTGGACAAGAAAGTCATTGGCTTATCGAGAGTCCAACAATGTTCATCCACGTGTAACCCGCCCTCCTGAGATATGTGTCCACCTTGTTTTTAAACAAATTCACACTGTGCTAGGAGGAAGGTATCATTGTTGAGATGGCAGAATGTTCTTGCTATGCATCCTAGCACTTGGTTGGTCTTCCTGACACTGTTCTCTATGTGGTCAGAGAACTTGAACTTTCGTCTTGTCGTTACACACACCGTATAGGTGAGTGCAAAGGCTTGTTACACACACCGTATAGGTGAGTGCAAAGGCTTGGGTGCGTGTCTATTAGTTTCTCAATAGACTTAAAGTAGCACAAGTTGTCAGGGTGGGTGGATGCACAAACTGCATGCCACGTACACGCAACTCTATGCCAGGCAATACTTGACAAAGACATAGTTTCAGTGCATCTACCAAACAAACCAAATTACGCTCAATCATACGAGACAAGACACTGAGACCGCATGTTCATTCGCCGCTTTTTGTTGTGCATACAAACAATGTCAGCCTGGCAGCACTCAATTCTTTGAATGGCGCTAGTGACAGGACATCATTGGACTTTGCAGGATGTCCTCTGTCTGTGCTGAATCGGTGCTGAAAATTCAAACTCACGCACTTTGCTAACAGCGAGCGAATGATAAACTTAATAAATACTAGTCCTAGTACCGACATCTACAAAAAAGCCGCCAACTAGTGATAACAATGTGGTGCTCCCCTGCAGCCAAACAAATTCTTTGCCTGTGGTTTCACTATTAGGTACTGCACTTCTATTGGGAATTATACAGTAGATGAAAAAAATTTGGAATCTTGATAAGCCAATGGCTTCCTTGTCAACTTGCCATCTGGGCATTTGCCTTGGATGACAATCTTGTTAAATCTGCATGGTTGTAAACCAGTCTTGTAGCTCTGTTAGGTCTTCTTGCAGAGAGATGGGGGAGTTGACACCATCGGAGTTGACAACATCTGTAAGTGTTGCATATAGTTTTGTATCATCTGCAAACATGGAGGTCAGATTGTCCATGTCTCCTGGTATATCCTGGTTACAATTTTAATCACAAAACATCATAATTTTATATCTATGCACCATTATTGTCAAGTAATAAATAGTTATATACATTATAATAATGATTACATATATATTTATTGTGTGTTTATTGCATTTTAATGTTAATAAAAATCCTAGATGAGTTAGTCTTTCCCTTGGAATGCTCTACGACTTCCTGGCAAGGCAGCTTTGTAGTTGTAGAGAAACTCCTCAGTACTCCAATGTCTATCCAAACGGTTTTTAAATGAGTTGACACTTGGGGCAGTTACAACTACTTCCGGTAGATCATTCCATAATCTGGTAACTCTAAGTGAGAAGCTTTCTTTTCTAACATTTGTATAAGCACGTTCTATAAACAATTTCAAACTATGACCCCTTGTTCCTTCCCTTGTATCACTGTCTCTGTGCAGCTTGACAATGTTAGATACATCACTGTCATATTTCCCTTGAAGCAGTTTTAATACCTCAATCGTATCCAGGGTTGTTTGATTTAAATCATTTGGTTTAAATCGTGATTTAAATCACTCCAAAAAAATAAATAATCACTGATTTATGATTTTTTTTACTTCCGTTTTTTTAATCGATGATTTATATGAATTTAACACAAATAATTGTTTACAAGCATCGAGATCAACAAAGTTTTGTATGTTTAATACAAAACACAAAGTTCACACACTTGTGTAGCTGTATTGTCACCAGATAGCCTGATAGTCAAATATTTTATGACATTGGGTATGTTTGAGCTATTCCCTTTCTGAATGCAGTGAAGCCACACAAACTTGTCTTCCAGAGGAAGTATCTTTTCAAAACAGAAGCCCTGAGTTAAAGTCCACTTATAGCTTGTGCGAGTTGTTACCAATTCAGTATGTTGACTCAGTTGTTTAATACTGTACCAGTTTGTATTCTGGTTAGAGACCCTTAGAGTACACAGAACCCTTGACAGGTGCTAATCCACCCTATAGGCAAACAATAATTATCACTGCTACAGCCACAGACACACAGCATGCTTTCCTTTCCAAGATAGATTATGCAACTACAGGGTGTGAGGCCTTGTGGACATTGTCTAATGTCTTTATATAAGCAAGAATCATGTACCCTCTGTTAAGACAAGAACCCAAATCGATTTGAATAGAACATGTTTGAAAGAGTTTACAAATTTAAACATCTATAAACCATATTTCAAAAAAATAAAATAAATAAAAAAATAAAATAAATCCGATTTAAATAAAAAAATCAAATTTTTGCTCTTGCTGTATTGTTTTCCCTACGTGCATTAAATTACATTTGGGTAACTGTGCCTGTCTGGCCAGGGCATTGGAGTGGAAGGTACGACTGCAGTGCTGGCAGGTCCAAAACCACCCAACAATGAGTGGCGTATGTGACTGTGCTGGAAGGGTGGGTATAATTTTCCTGGGACTGGAGTGGTTCTTGTGAATATTTGCATAGTTTTTTTTCTTCCAGCGGTAAAGATGAGTGAAATCAGAAATGTGTCCACAGTCGTATGTTTAAGTGAACACTGACAAGAAAAATTGTGTCCGACTATTGACGTCTATAACGCAATCTCAGTCAGAGGTAGTGTCCAGCCTTGGTCGACCCGTCCAAGTGCTGCTCCGCCTGCATAGCCGCAGGTCACAACTACACAAGGCAATGCATCTTGCACAATGCATAAGTAAGTACCACACGGGTAAACAACAAATACCAAACAAATATCGAACAATCGGCTTACCTTAAACATTGTTAAATAACGACACACACTGCAGACGCAGTTCAGAAAAATCCATCAAGATAGAAATTTCGAAACAAGATCAACAAATCCCGGAAACAGCACCCAAACTGAGTGAAATACAGCGCCGGATGATCAATGTATGTGGCTAATGCGTAATACCGACTGGAGGGTAACTACGAAACTGCAGAAACCCTTTGTCTTGGTTTTGATCTTGGTGTCGTTTCTCTATAAATAGGTCGAAGTAATTATTGGCTTCACATTTTTTCGATGAAGTTACTTTTTATTTATTATACAACAAAATGTATTCATTTGTTGTATCCACGATTGGCAGAATCTAATACATCTCGATTATAATAATAATGTTTTATTTCAGGCAAGAGCCCATAATATTATAAATACATACAGGTTAAAAAAAACCATACATATACACACATGATGAACAATAGAGGTACATGTAGTGAGAAAAATATATATATAAATATACATACATGACGTGTAGTAAAATATATAATTATATAAGATAAGTAAGGATAAAAAAATATATTTGTATAAAAGTACAAACATCATGAATTAAAAGCATACAATTGATCTATCCAATGTTTAATCAATGGACTTTGATAATAAATAAAAGTGTGAAGATAATTCACAAAAAGTATATTTTCGGATTTTTCCAACCGGCATTAAAGGCTAAAAATTGATGAGCGAATACGTTCATTAAAGGATTTAACATAATTAGTAGCGAACATATGGCTTGCAGTACAGCGGGGTGACAGGTTGTGTATAATTCTAAAACTGTTGTTATAAGCGACAGTAATACCTTTCAGACTCTGTTTTTTAAAATGACACCAAAGACTTGAGGTGTACATTGAACCACAGTATGAATTAAATAAAGTTGTTTTAATGGAATTGTTGCATAAGTAAAATGTTCTGGCTAAAGCATTTGCCTGAGCATAGATACATCTTTTCTGCCTGGCAATATCGTCATCATCGGTAAGATTATTGTTTATAACATGGCCAAGGTATTTACATTTCTCAGTGTAAGGTAGTGTATGGTTATTGATAACAACAGGATGAATATTTTTCTTGTCCCTAGGTTTGTTATCAATAACCATACAGACAGATTTTTTGGCATTGTACGTTATATCAAACATATTGCCATACTTGGCACAACAATCGGTGAGTTTTCTCAATCCCGCAACACTAGGTGAAAAAACACAAAGATCATCGGCATACATCATATGATTCATTGTGGTTCCTGCATAAAGACAGCCAATTTGTAATTTATTCAAATTTACACTTAAGTCATCCATGTAAACGTTAAAAAGATGTGGAGAAAGGATTCCACCCTGCTTAACATCGTTTGAAACGGTAAAAAATTCTGAGTAGCTACAATACCATCTGACAGTGAATTTCTGGGTTCTGTACCAGTAATAAAGAATGCGAACAATAAAAGAAGGACATCCCCGGTCAATTAGTTTGGTGAATAGCTTACTATGATTGACTTTATCAAAGGCCTTAGAGGCATCCAGCATGGTAACATACATAGATGAGCCATTCGCTATGTAGTGTCGAAAGAGTTCTTTTAATAAAAATATGAGCATTTCAGTTGAGGGATGCTTTTTAAATCCAAATTGGTTTACACATGTAGATAAAAAAAAGTAGAAACCCTGGATAATATCAAGGATTCAAATAATTTACTAGCAATTGTGGCTAGAGCAATGGGTCGGTAGTTGTTGTTATCAGACAGGTCACCCGCCTTATTTTTAATTATGGTGGCTATGATTGTAATCATCATAGCATCCGGTAAAAAACCGTGAATTAACATGCTACTATATAAAAGTGACATGAGAACATGAAGTTTTTCATTCGCATATTTAAAATGTTCGTTACTTACACTATCATAACCCGGGGCTTTGCCTACAAGCATTGCATGTATTATATCTTGAATTTCCTTAACATTAACAATCATTTGAACATTAAGCTGTACATTGCTACAGTATTCATTAATCTTCTTGATGTTGACTGGAGAGCCATTAATTTACCGTATTCCTTAAATTGAGAATTGAGATTCCGTATTTTCTGGTCAAGTTACGTACGAGCGCCACGCAATATTGGAACTTCGATAGTTTCATCAAAATATGTTTGATTTGACTTGCAATATTGACTTCTATTACATCTCCCGTCATATATTGGAAGAAAAACATGATAAATTATGGTAATAAATTCTTCTTATAGTTACATCCATTTATATGCCTCCTGGCTACATTTTCATTCCCACATACTACGCATGTTTTTTTTTTACATTTAATCAGTCTGTAAGATATCATTATAATATCAACGAGAACAGGTTTGATCTCCCCACTGCATCGGTGGATTTAGTTTTTCCCGTGGGAATTAATTTAAGGGACACCGTTAAATCATGGGACCTATAATGTTGTATTGATGCCGGAGGCTGAGGCACCGAACAGCCGCGCGAGTTGCTGCACCGTGGACCAAAGCTAGTCCGATATGCGTAGCCCTTACACAAATATACCATGGAATTACATGGTATATACCATGGTATTTCGTTATATTACATGACATTACATGGTAAACTGGTATGCCGTGCTTTTTCATATATTGTGAATGGTAAATGTACGAATTGGAGATGGCGAGGCGTCAAGTTGAAATGCAGTTTCGCAAAGCTGAGGAAGAGTACAAATTGACTTTATTTGAATTGAAAATAAAGAGGAAAAACTGAAGCTGCATACAGAACTAAGTGTCAGTGCAGCAAAACTACAGGCACTGGAGAGGTATGAGGAGGCAGAGGAGGTAAAATCGACGCCTAAGGTCAAGTTCATGGAAGCAACTCATACTACTCGAGGCAAAATGGGCCTCAGTGTGCCCTCTCATGCTAATACATGGGTTCAGCCTACTGTTACGTATCCCATTGGTGACCATGTTAACGTTTTGCACGATTATAAGAAAACGTGACCATCAGAAATTCTTAAACTTCTTTCCTGCCGTTGTCATCATCTCATTGACATGCTGGTCGAGTTTTGTAAAAATCACATATTTCTAACTCTTTTAAAACGGCTGAACGTGCCATACCCGTCAATATTTACATGATCCCTCCACATACAGATGGACAACTGGAACTGTGCAGTGATGGCGACCTCTGTACGGCAAGTGGTCACATGATCACTCACGGCGAACCGACAAAGGACTAGATGACTCGTGCGCCATCAGGGACTCAAACAGAGTCTTACTGTCGCACGAGCACCATTTATCGACCAGCAAATATGAATGAACAGGGCCAAACCTGCGGCTACCCACCAACTGACCATGTCGCAGATACCAGTGAGATATTGGCAAATGTCCTGGACAGTTTGGCAGATAGGCTCTCAAACCGTGAACACATACTCAAGATGATGTCTGAGAAATTCAGTGGTGACCTGCTCCAGTACCCATACTGGAATCAGTCGTTCGAGACGATAGTGGAACAGTACACCAATGTTGTGAGCCAAAGAATGTTTTTCCTTGGAAAGTGCACCATCGGGGAGGCACACACGGCCATACAAGGATATCTCGCACTGAACAAAGAGGAGGCCTATCATAAGGCTAGGGCCATCATACGCAGGCTATATGACGACAAGTACACCATGGCAAAAGAGTGCAAGAGGAAGATCAGAGACTGGCCATCGGTGATGCATGGTGACGCCAAGGGACTCTGACTTCATACTGCACCGCAAGACGGCCTGATCAACTAATCACCTATGCTCGCTGGATTCGGAGGAGGAAATCACAAGGATGTTGGAGAAATTGCCGAAGAACATAAATGATCGGTGGAGCGGCATTGTGGACAAATGGCTGAATATGGAGGACGAGGGAACACAATGCTACCCTCCTTTTGAGCCTTATGTGACTTCTTGGAGCAAGAGGCGCGCATCGCGTGCAACACTGTCAACTTTAAACAGAATAGCACAGATATGAGAGAGGAGAAAAGGGTGGTAAGAGGTTTTCGCCAGAAGATGACGGCGCGTTCATTTTCAACTGATGTTCGGGAAGAAGAGAACCTCTCAGGCTGCAATGAGGTGACTGTCCTCGCCACTGCCCATCCACCGGTGCAGAGCAAGGACAGGAGCTGTGTGCTCTGTGGACGGTCGCACAGTTTGGAGTCTGGCGGACAATTTCACAAAATGAAACTCGCTGAACGCAAGATCTTTCCGAGGATGAAGGGATTTTGTTACGGGTGTATGGATGGAAGACATCTGTCAAGGACATGCAGCAAGAGGAAGGAATGTCAGACCTGTGGCGGTCTCCAACCAACTTTGCTGCATTATGATGCTAGACAGGAAGGAACGGAAACCACAGAAGCACACACCAACGTGACTGCACACTGCACTAAGGCCAGTGCTGCGAGTGTCATATGACGCCAGACTGACATTTTCGACGTGGCAGGCCACTACAACTCGCTGATTGTGCCAGTGATGTTGTATCACAAGGATGCACCAGATGAGTCCATCATGGTGTACGCACTGTTAGATGACCAATCCAACTCGACCTTCATCGCCCAACAGACCATGGACAAACTGAAGGCTACTGGACAACCAGTCAAGATAAAGTTGGCGACGATGTTGGCAGAAGAAACAATCAATAGTGAAGTGGTGCATGGTCTGTCTGTATGTAATGTCAGTGAAGGCACCCCTATTCTTTTGCCGGGAGCGTACTTTAGGGAATCGATTCCAACAAACAGGAGCTTGATCCCACGGCCGAAGACAGTTATGCAGTGGCACCATCTCGCCTCTGTAGCAGAGCAGTTACTTCCATACGTGGACAATGTAGAGATTGGACTGGACTGTCCTCGAGCCATTAAGCCCAGAGAGCTGATACCAGGAGCTGGCGACGACCCATGGGCGTGAGCATGTCACGTGGCTGGGGAATTGCTGGCATAGTGGACCCCTCTCATTCTCAACTGGTGAGTGTAGCCAATGACAAGCCTTGTCACTTGGCATTTCGCACCCACGTTACGGAGATCAGCCCCTTGACTGTGTGCAATATGTTCGACTTTGACTTCAACGAGAGAAAGTCAGAAGAAAGGGTATCTGTTGAAGACCGTCGTTTTCTGGACAAGCTCTCCGATGGAATACATAGGAGATCTGATGGACACTTTGAAACGCCATTGCCTTTCAAGGACAATGTCAAGCTACCCAATAACAGAGCAGTGACACTCAAGAGACTTTCCCGCATGAAGAGTACATTTCCACGCGACAGCCAGTACAGGGAGGACTACTCAAGGTTCATGGCAGATATAATCACCCATGTATATGCGGAACCTGTGCCGGCTGAGGAGTTGACCATCGCTGAGGGAAGGACCTGGTACATTCCACACCACGGATTGTACCACCCCAAGAAGGCAGGAAAGATACGAGTGGTTTGTGATTGCAGCGCGGAATATATGTGTGAGGTACTGAACCGTCACCTACTTCAAGGCCCAGACTTAACTAATAATTTGACTGGTGTCTTATGCAGGTTCCGTCAAGAACCCTTGGCAGTAAGTTGTGACATTGAAAGCATGTATCACCTGGTCGGAGTCAACAGGAGGACAGAAACGTCCTGCGTTTCTTATGGTGGGACAACTGCAATTTGGACAGTGAACCAAAGCAGTTTTGGATGACAGTGCATCTATTCGGTGCAACTTCATCGCCTGGATGTGCAAACTACGCACTCAAGGCGACGGCAGACATGTTCGAAAAGGACTGTGGAAAGCTTGCAGCAGACTTTGTCCGGAACAATTTCTACGTAGATGACGGCCTTAAGTATGTGGCCACACCAGCAGAAGCCCTACAGCTGGTGGAAAGCAGCCGCAACATGTGCAAGAAAGGTGGTTTCAACTTGCACAAATACTTGCAAGGAAGTTCTTGTTGCCATCTCCCCTGAGCTACGAGCCAAGGATGCTAAAAATCTGGATTTGACTTGTGACTCTCTACCCATCGAACAGACTATTGGCATACAATGGTGCATCGAGTCGGACACGTTCCAGTTTCGTGTTGAAGTGAACGACAGACCACTTACTCGGCGTGGGATTCTCTCGACGGTTAGCTCCGTGTTTGACCCACTTGGCCTGGTTTCAACCTATGTGCTAATGGGGAAAGAGATCCTACAGGAGCTGGGTGACCTTCAAGATAGCGGTGAATGGGATGACCCCATACCTGATGAAATGATGGCCCGATGGGAGAGATGGCCTGGTGAATTGCCCTACCTGGCAGACATCTACATACCCAGATGCTACAAGGACAAAGATGTCGATACTCCAATCAACGTGGAGTTGCACAATTTCTCAGATGCCAGTCTGACAGGTTACGGACAGTGCAGTTATTTGCGGTTGATGGACAGTCATGACAATATATCCTGTGCCCTAGTAATGGGCAAATCCCGTGTTGGCCCTTCAAGGTTTGTGACCATACCGCGGTGACTGCAGCAGTATTGTCAGTCAAGGTTGGCAACTTCTTGCAGAAAGAACAGGATTACGGGGCCATCACGCACTACTACTGGACGGACAGCAAGGTTGTGCTGGGCTACATAAACAACGAGTCTAGGAGGTTCAACATCTTCGTTGCAAACCGGGTCCAGCAGATCAGAAACAGCACGAAAGTGAGTATACATGGAACTACATCGACACCAAGAAGAACCCGGCTGACATTGCCTCACGCGGCACGAGCGCCAAGGAGCTGCTGGGAGCTACCTATTGGTGGAAGGGACCAGCCTTCCTCTGGTCTGTCACACCGCTGCCATTAACCCATGAGTGCATGCCAGTTAGCCCAGACGATCCCGAGGTCAAGAAGGTTGTTGCACACACCGCCCAGGCCAAGCCCGCCTTCAGTAACTTTCTGGACAGGATCGGATACTTCTCCGACTGGCATCGCGCTAAGCGTGCCGTGGCTGTATGTCTCAGATTCAGGGACATATTGAAGGCAAGAGTAGTGAAAGGACCAGTAAACATAGGCTCTGACAAGACACTCAGTGCTAAAAGAAAGCGTGGTTACAGACCGGTGGATGTAACAGCATTGCAGCGAGCTGAAAAGGTCATCAGGCCGACGTGAACCCGTCAGACAGCTGCGCTCTGACCGCGGTACCAATTTCGTGGAAGCCCGCTCTGGACTTGAGGCAGCTTTGGCTGAAATGAATGATGGAAAGATCACCGCAGAACTGTTGAAAGAAAAATGTGACTGGATGACCTTCAAGATGAAACCCCCTCACGCCAGCCTGTCAGCCCTACTCAACGCACATAGCGATCGCTTGGATGACGAGCAACTGCGCACTCTGATGGTGGAAGCCGAAGCTGTATTGAACAGCCGGCCGATTACTTACCCCGACACCACAGTTCCCGACTCTGTGAAGCCCCTCTCACCGAGTCAGATTTTGACTCTTAAGTCCGGGATCTTCATGAAGGAAACGTTGGCGTCTGGTTCAGTTCCTAGCCAACCAATTCTGGAATAGGTGGCGTGCAGAGTATTTACTGGCTCTGCAAGAAAGATCCAAGTGGAACAAGCAGCATCACAACCTTAAGACAGGCGACATTGTCTTGGTAAAGGATGATTGCAACCCTCGTTGTCAGTGGCCTTTGGCCCGAGTTAACCAGATCTACCCGAGCGAAGACGGCTTGGTTCGCAAGGTCGAGGTGATGATAGGAAGCTCGACATATGATCGTCCGGTACACAAGCTGGTGCTTCTCTATGCACCGGGAAACGCCGACGAGGAGCCCAATTAGTAGATCAACTTGTATAATGACCTTTGTTTTTCGGACATTGAGTCATTTTGTACCGGTGTGGTGATCATACTTAGAATTAACATATGTTGACGTTTATTTGTGAGTTAAATTAGTAAATGGTTAACTAAATTTAGAGGAGCCATGTAATTGCTAGTAATTCTATATACTGATAGTGCAGTTGTGTGGTGGCGCCATCTGGTGGATGCATGTGTGCTATAGAGAATGGGAGGAGAGATTCCGCTAGGGGAGTGTCAAGGCATCGTGGTTTTGTGCGGGGCTCGTGTTATAGGCGAAAATACAAAGATTTATGAGATGGCAACCTGGGATCAAGGTAGAGGCGTGTTTAATGTACTATAGCAAAACTGTATGCTGGTTTTGAGCATATAACATTCATTACATTTGATCAAACATGACTTGTAAACTAGCTATTGTTTTTTTCCCCGCCCCAACTTCTAGAAAGTAGTAATAAATTGTATTTGTGCACTTATTGTCCTTTATTGGTAATGTTCATGTTTTTCTACACATCCATGTTGTTTCATTTATACCTTATTTTTCATCTTGTATTTCAGTTTTACGTAAATAAACAGACAGCATCATTGATTGATTTGGACATAGCGTTCAGAGTTGATGTATCATCTGCTACACTTACCAATGTGTGTCCGTCAAGAGAAACAGTTGGAGCCCAACGTATGTGGCGATAATGTATCATCTGCTACACTTACCAATGTGTGTCCGTCAAGAGAAACAGTTGGAGCCCAACGTATGTGGCGATAATGTATCATCTGCTACACTTACCAATGTGTGTCCGTCAAGAGAAACAGTTGGAGCCCAACGTATGTGGCGATAATGTATCATCCGCTACACTTACCAATGTGTGTTCGTCAAGAGAAACAGTTGGAGCCCAACGTATGTGGCGATAATGTATCATCTGCTACACTTACCAATGTGTGTCCGTCAAGAGAAACAGTTGGAGCCCAACGTATGTGGCGATAATGTATCATCTGCTACACTTACCAATGTGTGTTCGTCAAGAGAAACAGTTGGAGCCCAACGTATGTGACGATAATAAGAATTTTAAAGTGGATGTCGTCTGCTTGTGATGACAACGCAATATTTTAACACGTGAAATTCCACGATTGGACCACTGCAGTTGCCACAATTGGACCAGTGACCCACATAAGGGTATGCCATCATTAGATGTGTGTAATTATTCCAACACAGTTGATTGATTACCAGAAAGTGATGTTAGAAAGGGAGCAATTGTAATAATGCAAATAAAGGAAGTTGCTAAGTGGTCCAATCGAGGGAATTTGTAACATACACATTTGATCACAGGTAAATATACATTGTTTCGGACTAAGCAAGAGTGAGATTTAGCGGTCGCCCGGTCGCTAATGCCATGGGCATGGCGCCCAAAACTGGCTTCGGGCGACTTAATTTTTTTACTACAGTAGCCCGCATGGCGACTAGACATATTTACGGAGCTGCAATATCTTAGACCCAGCAAAAATAAACGGAATGTTAATAAACATCTCAGAAGTGTTGTCCTGGCTATATCTTAACCATAAATCGCAATACTCACTGCATGTTCAAAATGTAGAAAGTCGCGTGAATTTAAACCCATGGGGCATGGATACTTGTGTTCGATTGTGTTCGATTATAGTTAGATATAATTATCACCATGGTATTAATCGGGAACCTGGTTAAAGTTTCTCTAGGTTAGGGTAAAATTAGGTCCCGTAAAATCAGCAAAACTGTTCAGTTCACAGGACCTGATGTCCTGTGACGCTTGGAGACTTTTCGCGTAGACTGTTGGTGTACCATGTTATGAAAAAAAACCTGTGTATAATTGTATACTGTATTATTCAGTATTATGTATCACATTGTATTGATCCTTATTTGTCGTTGATGTCATTCATACATTTTATCTTCAAAGTATTTACTTTCTATCATCAAAGTATTGATTATCAAGTGGGCTACCTAAGAAGCTGCTTTCACTTTGCAAGGTCGGTAGCCCGACTGGCTACCTTCCATGACTTGCTAAATCTCACCCCTGGGACCATCAAAGACTGTATTAGGGTTTTCATAAATTTAGTGCCAGTGGTCATATATAAAAAGGATGAAAATAACACTGACAAATGGTGGACCTCCGGGGGCAAAGGCTGGATGTCCAATGAGGGGTTTGTTACTTGGCTGTGACATTTCGTAGATTTTGTTAAACCAACGAAGGAGGAGACTGTTATGCTCATACTCGATAGCCACGTGACCCACACAAAGAATTTGGCTGCAGCTGATATAGCTCAGGAAGCTGGAGTGGTCATGGTCTCACTTCCGCCACACACGACTCGCCGATTCCAGCCTTTGGAAGGGGCTTTTTCGGACCGTTTGGGAAATACTGATGCATCGAGGATATGGATGAGAGAACGTGTAGGCAGACAACATGGCAAGTCGCCGACATTCTTAATGTGGCGAACAGAAAAGCGGCATCCGTTCAGAATGCTGTTATATAGTGGCTTAATTCATGAAGGCAGGTCTGTGGTCAATGACCATATACGTATTCCATGACTTCGACTTCGCTGCAGCTACGGTAACTAATGTAATCACGGAAGTTGCACAAGATCACAACCCTATGCCACCTACCTCTGACCCCAACTGTTGCAGCTCCAGCACTGACAGCTGTTGCCATGGTAACTGCACAAGAGCACAACCATACTCCACCTCTGACACCAGTTGTTGCAGCTCCAGCACTGACAGCTGTTTCCATGGAAGCTGTACCAGAGTTATGCCCACCGAAGAAAGAAACTAGCTAAACAAAGCAAAGTCGGACCGGAGATAGCTACGCCTACTAGGCCTACACCCACCCAAGAGCCCAGTACTTCTAAGACCACTGCAACTCAATCGAGAGCACACAACAGTTCCGATCCACCCAAACCTAGTCGACTGCAGCTCATCAAGGACATCGAAGGTTGCAGTACTGGTCAATAGTGCACTATTTTGTACGATGGTAAAATCTACCCAGGCATAATGCGACGAGTCGTGGATGTGACGAAAGAAACTGTGGCGGTGCAGTGCGTTAACATTGTGGGACAGAATAGGTTCCGATGGCCTCTGAAGGATGACACAGCAGTATACGAATTGCAGTTGACACTATGCAGGCGTAGTGCGACGAGTAATGGATGTGATGAAATACTCTATGGCTCTAAAGGATGTCGATCGTTTCCACTAGCCTATTCCGGAGCCATTGACAGAAGACTATGAGCATTAGGCCCTGTTAACATTTCATTTGACCATTGATTAATGTTATGCTTCTAATGAACACTATATTTTACTCACGTATTAATTCAAAGTTTGGTCTACATAATTTGTTTGTTTGTCCAGTCGAAGAAGACATGGTACATTGTGTAGGGTGGATGGAACTACAAATATTATGCACACTGGTATTTATTAGTATATTGTATTTGACTAATGATAACTATTATTGTTATAATGAACACTATATGTTACTTATGTGTCAATTCGTAATTATGCTTAGTCCAATATATAATCATTTTACTTTTGGTTCAATCGAAGACATTAGGTGGTCCATTCGAGGAAACCGTGGCCACGATTGGACCGTTTTTGTAATTTTTTTTCAAAACTTATCAATGATTTTCTGGCGATTAATAGCTTGTTGTTGAATATAAAATATATTCAAGTTAATCGTTAGGGGTCCTATTCCCGACAACTCTCCATTACTAGAATTAAAAAACCTTAATAAAAAAACTACTAAAAAACGCATTAAATAACAGTAATGCGTGCCTTATATGTTTTGTATTTATGTTATTGAAACATTAAGCTTATTTTTCACACCACATATCTATAGAACCTACTATGTTAATACGGCAAATAAACGAACGCCTTTTGACAGATTATATATTATTATGAGGAACTTCCAATAACCTATGCGATGACCAATAACTTCCAATAACCTATGCGATGACCAATAACTTCCAATAACCTATGCGATGACCAATAACTTCCAATAACCTATACGATGACAAATAACTTCCAATAACCTATGCGATGACCAATAACTTCCAATAACCTATGCGATGACCAATAACTTCCAATAACCTATGTGATGACCAATAACTTCCAATAACCTATACGATGACAAATAACTTCCAATAACCTATGCGATGACCAATAACTTCCAATAACCTATGCGATGACAAATAACTTCCAATAACCTATGCGATGACCAATAACTTCCAATAACCTATGCGATGACCAATAACTTCCAATAACCTATGCGATGACAAATAACTTCCAATAACCTAAGCGATAACCAATAACTTCCAATAACCTATGCGATGACCAATAACTTCCAATAACCTATGCGATGACAAATAACTTCCAATAACCTAAGCGATAACCAATAACTTCCAATAACCTATGCGATGACCAATAACTTCCAATAACCTATGCGATGACAAATAACTTCCAATAACCTAAGCGATAACCAATAACCGTTCCCGAATCCTTCACAAGATACACTTCGCATACTACGCGCAAGATTGAATTTGATAAATATGATATAGCAGTAGTGCCATATATGATATAGCTGTAGTGCCATATATGATATAGCAGTAGTGCCATATATGATATAGCAGTAGTGCCATATATGATATAGCAGTAGTGCCATATATGATATAGCAGTAGTGCCATATATGATATAGCAGTAGTGCCATATATGAGATAGCAGTAGTGCCATATATGATATAGCAGTAGTGCCATATATGAGATAGCAGTAGTGCCATATATGATATAGCAGTAGTGCCATATATGATATAGCAGTAGTGCCATATATGATATAGCAGTAGTGCCATATATGATATAGCAGTAGTGCCATATATGATATAGCAGTAGTGCCATATATGATATAGCAGTAGTGCCATATATGATATAGCAGTAGTGCCATATATGGTGGACTGGGCACCAATCTATAAGATGAACGACGAATCATAATTTTGATCATCCGGGGCGTGATGTAACTGCTGTCGTAGCCTGTGTGGTAATGGTATTTATATAATTTGTAATGTTATTTATATCATTTGTGTTAATACCTCCAATCTCAATATCCTACCTCCCCCATCTTTTAAGCCAGCCTCCCACTTCACATCTATTTCTGAGGTCAAACTGCCACCAATGTTTAGGACGAACCTCCCACGTCCTGACATACACACACCCTCATATGTTAATAATGTGGCGAACGTGTCAATAAATAGTGTTTTCCTAACCACGCATACTCGTGAAAATGCAGTACATATATTATTATTAAAAGGATTAATTTATACAATCACCACATTCGGTGCAAAGCGAACCCCCGGCGCGCTTTGCACCGAACGCTTTGCCCCGTATTGAATGTTTCTTTGGAATTACAAAAATAACGTATGCAATATTTATGCGCGCTTGAATCAATAACACATATTATAACAATATATACGTGACATCTAAATAGCTATTTAACATTTTGGGTTAGTTAAAATACATATGCTGTGGGATATGTTAAAGCTGTTCAATTTGTTATAATAATATGGCCAAACAAATCAAATTGGTTTAACTTAGGATGCGTGCTGCGTCTCCTCAAATCGAACTTGCCCAAATTGGCTTGGCATCATGTTACGTCAGTTTATTGGAAAATAGTAGCACTAATAGTTGGATCTGCCGAAATTGAAGGGGGTGTCGTTGCCCCAGGAGGTGCGGTTTGCACCACCCTACTCTATATAAATTTAAAGCAAACGAAATTATGACCAATTGTTATGAACTATGTCAGAAGGAGGATGCTTGAATATATATATATATATATATATATATATATATATATATATATATATATATATATATATATATATATATAGGGGAATGTCGGATATATTGGACCACTTTTGAACATGGCCCGATATATCAAAGGAAACTATCAATGTTGCGCTGTCCACTATTTCACTTGAAACTCATCAGTGATAGGCGCCAATAGGTACAATAGGCACCAATAGGTACAATAGGCACCAATAGGCACAAATAGGTACAATATGGCAACTATTCGACCAGGCATTTGGGAGAAAATTAGAAATTTGGATTATGGCATACCGGTCTAATATAGACGACCATTCGTCTATATTAAACCATCCTTTACATTATATTGGACCAGGTCAATTCAATAGATTTCTTCATTGGGTATATTGTTTTCTTTGCTGGTTGGTTTAGGAAATGGGGACGTTGGGAATAACAATCAAAATGTCACGAGTCTCTGCGCCTGCAAGCATTTATACATTGTATGATGATCTGAAATTCCCACAAATGCGTAATCAATAGATTTATCAATATAATTGCTAATAGAAAAAAAACCAAGTTTTGGCTACAAAAAGTGTATAAAGAACTTTATTCAACGAAGGTGTCAGTATCAGTCGTCAAGTATCTTCTTGTCATCCTCCATCGTTTGTCCACAGTTGGGTGTCGCAGCTCGCAATACCAGTGGTCCAATATACCGGACCATGGTCCAATATACCGGAACGTGGTCCAATATACCGGAACATGGTCCAATATACAGGAACATGGTCCAATATACCGGAACATGGTCCAATATACCGGAACATGGTCCAATATACAGGAACATGGTCCAATATACCGGAACGTGGTCCAATATACCGGAACATGGTCCAATATACCGGAACGTGGTCCAATATACCGGAACATGGTCCAATATACAGGAACGTGGTCCAATATACAGGAACGTGGTCCAATATACAGGAACGTGGTCCAATATACAGGAACGTGGTCCAATATACAGGAACGTGGTCCAATATACCGGAACATGGTCCAATATACCCGAACATGTTCCAATATACAGGAACGTGGTCCAATATACCGGAACGTGGTCCAATATACCGGAACGTGGTCCAATATACCGGAACATGGTCCAATATACAGGAACGTGGTCCAATATAGCGGATCACACAGTGATGAACCCGTAGGTAGATATCTACAAAGCTAGTGAAACTTTGCTCTTCAAACCTTCTTCATTCATTGTTTAAATACTTATTTCACCGCCCATATGCCTCGGTTATACACAGTATGTTACTTTACGTTAGCTGAAACGTTACAAACTACCCACATCGCTTTGTTTATACACACAAACGTTACATCAGAAAGTGAAAAAAATAATAATATGCTCACATTTTCGAAGTTTTTGCGGAGTCCGCAATTGTATACCATCGATGCATATTTTATTTCAAAGTCAGTCGGCAGATGGAGCCCCGTTAACTTCGGTACCGTAGAGATATATGGCCATGGTTCGATATAGCGGATGGTCGAATATACCTGACCTTCCCCTATATGCGTGCGTGCGTGCGTGCGTGCGTGCGTGCGTGCGTGCGTGCGTGCGTGCGTGCGTGCGTGCGTGCGTAGGACGTGTAGGATGTGTAGGACATCTAGGATGTGTGTGTGTGTGTGTGTGTGCGTGCGTGCACAGGTCTGAGGTGAGGTGCCCAACTAACAGTGATCGACACCCAACGACGGAGCAGACGGAGGATGACGTGACTCCGCGCGGGCTACGGACGTCTTCCCGTCAAGATGGTGCCGATACTGCACTCTCCGGCTGTTAAAGGCTTCTGCGAAGGGACCCACCTACAAAGTCCTACGGCGACGGACGATTGGCGAAGGGGACAGGACTGTGACAACCGGAAGGCCTTAGTCACGGCGTTGACGTAGGCGCCGGGTGTGTGACGTCTGACACAAAGGCTGGGACCTGAGAGATATTCGGTTGCTGTGTCGACGATAGGGCAACCCTATTGAGAATTCCCTCTGCTCTGTTTGATCGCGTAGGGAGCTAGAACAGCTCTAAACTAGGTTATCTGTCCCCCCTATCCGGCCTCAACTAGGCTACCTGTTCACCTCTCTCCCGGCCTCAACTAGGCTACATATACTCCCTCTCCCAGCCTGAACACCGCGTCCGGTGGCAGAAAAGAAAATGAATCAAGAACGGTAAACAACGCATCCAACCGAAACCTCCTGTTCCCATTGTGTGTAGGGGAGATAAGGACAAAGTTGAACGTCAAAAGGAGCTAACATATTCTAAGTCGGTTCTAAATGTGATGTTAGTTACACGACCCCTTATACGTGTATAGGCCTACATATTTGGTTTAAAAAAAAAATACATATTTGACACATCATACCCCAATCTACAGGCCACTCGTAGTTTTAGGTGGCCATCTTGTTACACGCCAGTGGAGCGCCGTAGCTCGGCCGCTAGGCGTCGCACTCGCTAGGGCGTCGCACTCGCTAGGGCGTCGCACTCGCTAGGGCGTCGCACTCGCTAGGGCGTCGCACTCTCAGTCACGATTACCGAGATCGAATCCACCTGAGTAAACACGAGGCAAACACGAGGTAGACACGGGGTACACACGAGGTAGACACGGCGTAAACACGGGGTAAACACGAGGTACACATGAGGTAGACACGGCGTAAACACGGGTACACACGGGGTACACACGAGGTAGACACGGGGTAGACACGGCGTAAACACTAAGTAAATGTCGTTTAGGGATTTAAAAAGATAATTCAAGCACTGACAGTTCCTATATTTACATATAAAACATTCACATATTTATTTAAAAATGCCTTTGTGCCAAAAAAAAATCGTTTGCATTGGGTTGAGACAGGGGACCACATACCATGGAGTTATCTTGGTTTCTGTTTCTCGTCCTTTATTGACACAGCTATTGCGGTACCAGCAATTTCATTCCCTTCCTGACATAACACCAATAGTGTGATGGCATCCTCGCTCAGAATAGAATAGGTATTCTAGGGACATGTTCCGTGGGTTGAATAAGGTAACCTAGAACACGGTTTCACGGAGCATTCATGTCGTGAGATGGAACGAAATAATTGGATACGTTTGACGAAGTCTGAACAATCGTAAGAAATGTGTGTGCTCTTCCATGGCATGTATTTGTAACGACATGACTAAAAACACAAATCTTCACTATGACATCATCCCTCCCTCCCTCCCTCCCTCCCTCCCTCCCTCCCTCCCTCCTCCCTCCCTCCCTCCCTCCCTCCCTCCCTCCCTCCCTCCCTCCCTCCCTCCCTCCCTCCCTCCCTCCCTCCCTCCCTCCCTCCCTCCCTCCCTCCCTCCCTCCCTCCCTCCCTCCCTCCCTCCCTCCCTCCCTCCCTCCTCCCTCCCTCCCTCCCTCCCTCCTCCCTCCCTCCCTCCCCTCCCTCCCTCCCTCCCTCCCTCCCTCCCTCCCTCCCTCCCTCCCTCCCTCCCTCCCTCCCTCCCTCCCTCCCTCCCTCCCTCCCTCCCTCCCTCCCTCCCTCCCTCCCTCCCTCCCTCCCTCCCTCCCTCCCTCCTCCCTCCCTCCCTCCCTCCCTCCCTCCCTCCCTCCCTCCCTCCCTCCCTCCCTCCCCTCCCTCCCTCCCTCCCTCCCTCCCTCCTCCCTCTCCTCCCTCCCTCCCTCCTCCTCCCTCCCTCCCTCCCTCCCTCCCTCCCTCCCTCCCCTCCCTCCCTCCCTCCCTCCCTCCCTCCCTCCCTCCCTCCCTCCCTCCCTCCCTCCCTCCCTCCCTCCCTCCCTCCCTCCCTCCCTCCCTCCCTCCCTCCCTCCCTCCCTCCTCCCTCCCTCCCTCCCTCCCTCCCTCCCTCCCTCCCTCCCTCCCTCCTCCCTCCCTCCCTCCCTCCCTCCCTCTCCCTCCCTCCCTCCCTCCCTCCCTCCCTCCCTCCTCCCTCCCTCCCTCCCTCCCTCCCTCCCTCCCTCCCTCCCTCCCTCCCTCCCTCCCTCCCTCCCTCCCTCCCTCCCTCCCTCCCTCCTCCCTCCCTCCCTCCCTCCCTCCCTCCCTCCCTCCCTCCCTCCCTCCCTCCCTCCCTCCCTCCCTCCCTCCCTCCTCCCTCCCTCCCTCCCTCCCTCCCTCCCTCCCTCCCTCCCTCCCTCCCCTCCCTCCCTCCCTCCCTCCCTCCCTCCCTCCTCCCTCCCTCCTCCCTCCCTCCCTCCCTCCCTCCCTCCCTCCCTCCCTCCCTCCCTCCCTCCCTCCCTCCCTCCCTCCCTCCCTCCCTCCCTCCCTCCCTCCCTCCCTCCCTCCCTCCCTCCCTCCCTCCCTCCCTCCCTCCCTCCCCTCCCTCCCTCCCTCCCTCCCTCCCTCCCTCCCTCCCTCCCTCCCTCCCTCCCCTCCCTCCCTCCCTCCCTCCCTCCCTCCCTCCCTCCCTCCCTCCCTCCCTCCCTCCCTCCCTCAAGATTTGTCATATTGAAGATCTGCTCAGTGGTGTTTCTCATGATACTAAATCCTGCCTGTTCTTCAGGCATTATTTCTTCTGCTTTTCTTTGAGTCTGTTCAAGATGAATCATTGCTTGGGTGACTGATGAGACTGGTGGTTTTGTAATTTTTGCATATCTTAGATTTCCCTTTTTTGGAAGTGGAATGATCATGGATTGAGTCCATTTTTTGGGGCCATTCCTTTGTTTTCCAGATCCTCTGGCACTGTGTAGTGAGTACCTTTATCATTTCAGGGCCGCCGTGTTTGAGTCTGGCAGTTTCCTGTACAACTCCCTTGTTGTTGTCAATAAGGACGTCTATGTCTTCTTCGAAAAGATTTAGAGCTGCGAAGTTGCCGCCTATTATAGCCTCACATTTTTTTTTGCAATTTCTGGGTCCTTCAATTTCTCGATGTCAAATCGGATACGTAGGCTTTTCTGGTGATGTGTCTTCTTCAGCTTGAGCTTCAATGTTGCCCGAACTATGTCATAGTCGCTGCCTATGTGAACACACGGGAATGTGTTTACCTTGTTGATGCTGGATTTGAAACGTCTTGGAGTGAGTATGTAGTCAATCTGGTTATGGATTAGGCGAGTGCCACGTTGTTCTCGTTGATAGTTTGTGCGCATGTAACGTGTTCGTCAAAGTGAGTTATGAGTACTTTGCGAATTCAAGAAGTCGTAATCCTCTATCATTGGTTTCTCCTGTGCCAAAGCGGCCTACAGTTCCAGCCCATTGTTCATATGCATCTGGGTCGATTTTTGCATTCCAATCTCCTTGGACGATGAGGAAGTCTTTCCTTGGAGCTTTCTTGATAGTGTTCTCAAGCTGTTCGTAGAAGGCTTCGTTCACATCGTCGTCGTAGTATGATGTTGGACAATATACATGGATAATATTGAGGTTTAGCGGAGATTCGCATAGCAATCAGCCGATGACGGCATTTGCTAATTTCTTGGTTGGTTGTCTCTGCATGTAGCCTGATGCCTGCTCTTGATCTTAATAGTGCTATGGTTGTCTCTGCATGTAGCCTGATGCCTGCTCTTGATCTTAATAGTGCGATGGTTGTCTCTGCATGTAGCCTGATGCCTGCTCTTGATCTTAATAGTGCTATGGTTGTCTCTGCTTGTAGCCTGATGCCTGCTCTTGATCTTAATAGTGCGATGGTTGTCTCTGCATGTAGCCTGATGCCTGCTCTTGATCTTAATAGTGCTATGGTTGTCTCTGCTTGTAGCCTGATGCCTGCTCTTGATCTTAATAGTGCGATGGTTGTCTCTGCATGTAGCCTGATGCCTGTTCTTGATCTTAGTAGTGCTATGGTTGTCTCTGCCTTGTAGCCTGATGCCTGCTCTTGATCTTAATAGTGCTATGGTTGTCTCTGCATGTGGCCTGATGCCTGCTCTTGATCTTAATAGTGCTATGGTTGTCTCTGCATGTGGTCTGATGCCTGCTCTTGATCTTAATAGTGCTATGGTTGTCTCTGCTTTGTAGCCTGATGCCTGCTCTTGATCTTAATAGTGCTATGGTTGTCTCTGCATGTGGTCTGATGCCTGCTCTTGATCTTAATAGTGCTATGGTTGTCTCTGCTTTGTAGCCTGATGCCTGCTCTTGATCTTAATAGTGCTATGGTTGTCTCTGCATGTGGTCTGATGCCTGCTCTTGATCTTAACAGTGCTATGGTTGTCTCTGCATGTAGTCTGATGCCTGCTCTTGATCTTAACAGTGCTATGGTTGTCTCTGCATGTAGCCTGATGCCTGCTCTTGATCTTAATAGTACGATGGTTGTCTCTGCATGTAGCCTGATGCCTGCTCTTGATCTTAATAGTGCTATGGTTGTCTCTGCATGTGGCCTGATGCCTGCTCTTGATCTTAATAGTACGATGGTTGTCTCTGCATGTAGCCTGATGCCTGCTCTTGATCTTAATAGTGCTATGGTTGTCTCTGCATGTAGTCTGATGCCTGCTCTTGATCTTAACAGTGCTATGGTTGTCTCTGCATGTGGCCTGATGCCTGCTCTTGATCTTAATAGTGCTATGGTTGTCTCTGCATGTGGCCTGATGCCTGCTCTTGATCTTAATAGTACGATGGTTGTCTCTGCATGTAGCCTGATGCCTGCTCTTGATCTTAATAGTGCTATGGTTGTCTCTGCATGTGGCCTGATGCCTGCTCTTGATCTTAATAGTGCTATGGTTGTCTCTGCATGTGGTCTGATGCCTGCTCTTGATCTTAATAGTGCTATGGTTGTCTCTGCATGTGGCCTGATGCCTGCTCTTGATCTTAATAGTACGATGGTTGTCTCTGCATGTAGCCTGATGCCTGCTCTTGATCTTAATAGTGCTATGGTTGTCTCTGCATGTGGCCTGATGCCTGCTCTTGATCTTAATAGTGCTATGGTTGTCTCTGCATGTGGCCTGATGCCTGCTCTTGATCTTAATAGTGCTATGGTTGTCTCTGCATGTGGCCTGATGCCTGCTCTTGATCTTAGTAGTGCTATGGTTGTCTCTGCATGTAGCCTGATGCCTGCTCTTGATCTTAATAGTGCTATGGTTGTCTCTGCATGTAGCCTGATGCCTGCTCTTGATCTTAACAGTGCTATGGTTGTCTCTGCATGTAGCCTGATGCCTGCTCTTGATCTTAATAGTGCTATGGTTGTCTCTGCATGTAGCCTGATGCCTGCTCTTGATCTTAATAGTGCTATGGTTGTCTCTGCATGTGGTCTGATGCCTGCTCTTGATCTTAACAGTGCTATGGTTGTCTCTGCATGTAGCCTGATGCCTGCTCTTGATCTTAATAGTGCTATGGTTGTCTCTGCATGTAGCCTGATGCCTGCTCTTGATCTTAATAGTGCTATGGTTGTCTCTGCATGTGGCCTGATGCCTGCTCTTGATCTTAATAGTGCTATGGTTGTCTCTGCGTGTAGTCTGATGCCTGCTCTTGATCTTAATAGTACGATGGTTGTCTCTGCATGTAGCCTGATGCCTGCTCTTGATCTTAATAGTGCTATGGTTGTCTCTGCATGTAGCCTGATGCCTGCTCTTGATCTTAATAGTGCTATGGTTGTCTCTGCATGTAACCTGATGCCTGCTCTTGATCTTAATAGTGCTATGGTTGTCTCTGCATGTAGCCTGATGCCTGCTCTTGATCTTAATAGTGCTATGGTTGTCTCTGCATGTAACCTGATGCCTGCTCTTGATCTTAATAGTGCTATGGTTGTCTCTGCATGTAGCCTGATGCCTGCTCTTGATCTTAATAGTGCTATGGTTGTCTCTGCATGTAGCCTGATGCCTGCTCTTGATCTTAATAGTGATATGGTTGTCTCTGCATGTAGTCTGATGCCTGCTCTTGATCTTAATAGTGCGATGGTTGTCTCTGCATGTAGCCTGATGCCTGCTCTTGATCTTAATAGTGCTATGGTTGTCTCTGCATGTAGCCTGATGCTTGCTCTTGATCTTAATAGTGCTATGGTTGTCTCTGCATGTAACCTGATGCCTGCTCTTGATCTTAATAGTGCTATGGTTGTCTCTGCATGTAGCCTGATGCCTGCTCTTGATCTTAATAGTGATATGGTTGTCTCTGCATGTAGTCTGATGCCTGCTCTTGATCTTAATAGTGCGATGGTTGTCTCTGCATGTAGCCTGATGCCTGCTCTTGATCTTAATAGTGCTATGGTTGTCTCTGCATGTAGCCTGGTGCCTGCTCTTGATCTTAATAGTGCTATGGTTGTCTCTGCATGTAACATGATGCCTGCTCTTGATCTTAATAGTGCTATGGTTGTCTCTGCATGTAGCCTGATGCCTGCTCTTGATCTTAATAGTGCTATGGTTGTCTCTGCATGTAGTCTGATGCCTGCTCTTGATCTTAATAGTGCGATGGTTGTCTCTGCTTGTAGCCTGATGCCTGCTCTTGATCTTAATTGTGCTATGGTTGTCTCTGCATGTAGTCTGATGCCTGCTCTTGATCTTAATAGTGCTATGGTTGTCTCTGCATGTAGTCTGATGCTTGCTCTTGATCTTAATAGTGCGATGGTTGTCTCTGCTTGTAACCTGATGCCTGCTCTTGATCTTAATAGTGCTATGGTTGTCTCTGCTTGTAACCTGATGCCTGCTCTTGATCTTAATAGTGCTATGGTTGTCTCTGCATGTGGCCTGATGCCTGCTCTTGATCTTAATAGTGCTATGGTTGTCTCTGCATGTGGCCTGATGCCTGCTCTTGATCTTAATAGTGCTATGGTTGTCTCTGCATGTGGCCTGATGCCTGCTCTTGATCTTAATAGGGCTATGGTTGTCTCTGCATGTGGCCTGATGCCTGCTCTTGATCTTAATAGTGCTATGGTTGTCTCTGCATGTAGTCTGATGCCTGCTCTTGATCTTAATAGTGCTATGGTTGTCTCTGCATGTAGTCTGATGCTTGCTCTTGATCTCAATAGTGCTATGGTTGTCTCTGCATGTGGCCTGATGCCTGCTCTTGATCTCAATAGTGCTATGGTTGTCTCTGCATGTGGCCTGATGCCTGCTCTTGATCTCAATAGTGCTATGGTTGTCTCTGCATGTGGTCTGATGCCTGCTCTTGATCTTAATAGTGCTATGGTTGTCTCTGCATGTAGCCTGATGCCTGCTCTTGATCTTAATAGTGCGATGGTTGTCTCTGCATGTAGCCTGATGCCTGCTCTTGATCTTAATAACTATAACATAGGTAATATATTTAGAACATACCAAACTTCAAATCGTCATCTGAACATGAACGACACAGCTGCAATGTTTCAACAACTGACTGAACACGTTGACCACTGACCAGTGCCCATTTACAAGTTTGATACACCAATATTTATTGAGCAGAAATGTGTTGGCACGTCACGAGTCCAGAGCAACAACTACAGTAGCATTGCTCTGCTGTTGTGTGAGCTAAATGTTCTGGGCTGATTCCTACACGCACGCACGCACGCACGCACGCACGCACGCACACACACACGCACACACACACACACGCGCGCACTTGCACACACACACGCACGCACACACACATACACACACGCACACACACCACACACACACGCGCGCGCGCACTCGCACTCGCGCGCACACACACACACACACACACACACACACACACACACACACACACACACACACACACACGGACACGCACACACACGCACTCACACACACACACGCACGCACCCACACACACACCACACACACACACACGCACACACGCACCCACGCACACACACACACGCACGCACGCACGCACGCACGCATACACGTGCACTCGCACACACACGCACACACACTCACACACACACACACACGCACGCACACACACCACACACACGCACACACACACGCACACACATACACGCACACACACACACGCATATACACACACGCACACACACACACATACACACACTCACACACACACCCACGCACACACACGCACACACACACTCACACACGCGCGCGCGCGTGAATTCGCATGTTTAGTGTATTATGCTAATTAGTAGCACGTTTTTTTATCTCACCTGTGAGGCTGTGACACCTTCATCTCAGGTCGGCCACGTCACCTACAACACAATTCAAGAAAATTCTGCCAATCTTCACAATATTGTTGAAACAGTTGCTGTAGACGGATCTTAGGTTCGTATCTTCCAGTTGACCAAGCACCACAGCCTGCGTCCACTGGGCTCGGAACTGATCTCATCAATCACGTCCGTGCTGTTTCATCACCATCATCATCTTCTTCTTCTGTCGGCCGGGGCCGGAACATTGACGAGTCATTTCCAGAAAGGTAGATTGTTCACAAGGGATGGAAGGTGAGCCACTTTTTCACATATCAGTTCGGTGTTTGCTTTTCTTTGTTTTCCTGTTGTCCTGGCTATGAGTGGGTGAGCTATGAGTGGGTGAGCTATGAGTGGGTGAGCTATGAGTGGGTGAGCTATGAGTGGTGAGCTATGAGTGGGTGAGCTATGAGTGGGTGAGCTATGAGTGATGAGCTATGAGTGGGTGAGCTATGAGTGGGTGAGCTATGAGTGGTGAGCTATGAGTGGGTGAGCTATGAGTGGTGAGCTATGAGTGGGTGAGCTATGATTGGGTGAGCTATGAGTGGTGAGCATATGACGAATGTTGACTCTGGTTCTTTGTGGCTGTTGCAGTGACCAGCTATTGTAGGCGTCTCTTTCGAAACTTCAAAACACGTCAAAATGCGCAGCACAGTAGCTGGATGACGCAGCACAGTAGCTGGATGGCGCAACACAGTAGCTGGATGGCGCAGCACAGTAGCTGGATGACGCAGCACAGTAGCTGGATGGCGCAGCACAGTAGCTGGATGACGCAGCACAGTAGCTGGATGGCGCAGCACAGTAGCTGGATGACGCAGCACAGTAGCTGGATGGCGCAGCACAGTAGCTGGATGGCGCAGCACAGTAGCTGGATGGCGCAGCACAGTAGCTGGATGGCGCAGCACAGTAGCTGGATGGCGCAGCACAGTAGCTGGATGGCGCAGCACAGTAGCTGGATGGCGCAGCACAGTAGCTGTCGCGATTGGTGGATCACGTAAGTGCTTTGTTGAAACGAGCTCGCTTAATAAAAAAAACGATCGCTACAGCATCATTGAGGCATGAATTGAGGCATGAATTGAGGCATGAATTGAGGCATGAACTAACATTGAGGCATGAATTAACATTTTGTGTGAATTGCGAAAGTTTTCACATCCCTGATTTACCGATATAATATATACTTATTAAAAATTGTTGAAGAAAATGTTTTGGTAAAGGGATATTGTAGAGTGGAAATACGCTCAGTTTGACAGTGGACGATAAATGATAGATGCGTTAAAAAAGATAATGGTCCGCACGGCGTTGACGAGGCACACACCTATGAACAGTTTGAACTTTAGATGAACCAATGGTTTCATTGTATACACGCCACCTGTAGATTCAGAAGGCAATCTTGTAACGTTACATCTTGTTAACGCTGTGAACCGCGCTAACAAAAAGAAGGTCTACAGACTTTGCCGTCACAATCATGTTCCAAATGCTTTGTGGAAACATATTGGCAAACTAGGAACCAGACAAGACTGCAACGTGATATACCAATGGGAGTAGCATTGGAGGACGGCTCCACGTCCACTCACCAAGGCATCGGGTTACGTTAGTGGATGAATGATTTCCATTCTCTGTTGAACCATGTCAACAGTGAACAACAGCTGACCACTACCCGACTGGTCGAGCCCCATTCACAGCCTCAGAGTCATACTGACCATCTTAATGGGACTATTTCTAGAGAGGATATTCGCCGGGCCGCAAACCAAGGCAAGACGCACAAAGCGTTATGTGATGATGCCATCCCAATCGAGACCAGATTCAATGACAATGCTAAAGACTCCCTTTACGAAATGGTTAATCAATGTTTTGATAATATGATCAATAATGTTATTTGGAAGTGGTGTAGTGAGTGGGATATGTATATTAACAAGGTCAAAACCCAAATTTTACATTTTTATAATCCACCAATATCCAAGTCACTTCACGATTTTGTCTTAAGGGATCAAAGTTTGCGCGTAAACACGTAAAAACATGTAAAGAAACCAATCGTGATTGTGATACATGTTATATATTGACATCATTGTGTAATATAAATTACTTAAGCATACATTTGTAATTCATTATTGAATAAGAAGTAAACTTGAGTCTTGTGTTAAAATAATTTCAAATTATAGCACCCATAATTCTTATGTCTTATTTCTAAAATTGCCATGGATATGTGTATTTGTATAGATTGTCTTGTATTGTAACTATGAACATCTTGATTAATAATTACTTACAGATTGACTGACTGACTTACTGACTGACTTACTTACTGACTGACTGACAGATTGACAGACTGACTTTCTCACTTACTCACTTACTTATTTATTCATTTACATTACATAGAAGGACGAACCAACTCGACACAAACGTGCCGCAGTCCGTGAGAACCAGCAAGGTGACACCGGTGGACACATTCCTCTTAACTTGGACGTTCCCGGGCTGCAGCGAACGTCAACTTAACTATATAAATAGTTTTAATTACGCGCCTACCCACTGCGCTTATACGAATGTTTTGTGTCGAGTAAATGACGCGTAAACTTATGACGGTCCAGCGGACAGAGTCGCACTCGTGGTCGCCAGTTACACAACTTTCTTCCAGCTCGACCCCTCTCCCCGTCCGTTCCCTTGTGACACACACGGCAGGAACACGATACACGTGACACATAACACGAACCGAGAGAATCAGAATTAAGACGTTGTATGTTCACTTGCATTTTCACCATTGACAAACCACACTCAGTAAGCTAAGCTAATTCAAGGAACACATTACGATTCAAGGAACACGTTTCAGAGACGTTGACTCGAGGGTGGTAAGAGATCGCCTCGTCGTCCAACCCTGCCTACACGACAGGCGAACCTGCGCCACATTCACCCTGTTTAAAGTCAGCACAATGCTCCAAAGTGGGATTATGCACTTAAAAGATTTAACAAGATTTAACAAGATTTAACAAGATTGCCATCAAACCCAAATGGCAAGTGAACAATGAAGCCATTGGCTTATCCAGAATCCAACAATGCTCATCTACTTATAACCCGCTCTCCTGAGAGATGTGTCAGCCCTGTTTTTAAACATATTCACGCTGCTAGCAGTTACACAATCCGTAGACAATTTGTTGCATTCATTTATTGTCCTGTGTGAGGAAGAGTACGTCCTGATATCCAAACCACACTGATCCTTTACTAATTTTATTTCATGTCCTCTAATTCCTTCTTGAGTGAGAAAAACATATTTCTGTCAATATTTTCATACCCATTCAATATCTTAAAAACTTCAATCTGATCTCCTCTTAACCTCCTTGTCTCTAGAGTTGTTAAACCACATTCTTTCAGGCGTTCTTCATAACTAAGGTCTCTATGTTCTGGAATATTTTTAGTTACTCTCCTCTGTATGCGTTCAAGCGTATCTATATCCTTCTTACGATATGGTCTCCACGCTTGTATACAGTATTCTAAATGAGGTCTAATTATTGCTTTATACAGAGGTATGGTAAGCTTTTTTCCTTGTATGTTATGTGTCTCCTAATCAACCCAAGAATTTGATTAATCTTTGAAGCTGCAATACCACACTGCTCTGAAACTTTCATATCAGCACTTATTGTTATTCCTAAGTCCTTTTCTTTTACAGTAGTACCCAGAACAGTATATCCCATATTACAGTTTACATCCAAGGTGCCGTGTCCTGTATGTAGGCATTTACATTTCCCAAAATTGAATAACATCTGCCATTTTTCAGACCATTTAACTAATTTGACTATATCGTTTTGTAAATTTGTTTATCATCATCAGTGTTAACCTTTCTAAACACTTTTGTGTCATCCACAAATTTCAGTACGTTGCTTGTTATGTTGTCGTCCAAGTCACTGATATATATTAAGAATAATAAAGGTCCTACCCTACTCAAAACTGATTTCTAGTTTACAAACTCTCCTGTCAGTCAGCCATTGTTCTATCCAGTCAATTATGCCATCCCCGATACCATGGACTTTTAATTTAAGTAGTAATCTTTGATGTGGCACTTTGTCAAACGCTTTCTAAAAATCTAAGTAGATAATATCTACTGGTGATTCCTCGTCTATCCACTTAGCGATTTCTTCAACAAAAAAACATAACATATTTGTTAAGCATGACCTCGCTTTTAGGAATCCATGTTGAGATGAATTTAATAATTTATGCCCAACAAGGAAGTCCACCACATGGTCTTTAATTAGGCTTTCTAATAATTTACAAATCACTGACATTAAACTCACTGGTCTATAATTCTCTTACTTATTTCTCGAACCCTTTTTAAATAATGTTTGTTTCTTTCCATTCAAAAGGAACAACTCCCTCTTTTAATGACAAGTTGAATACTTTTGCAAGTGGTATACTGATTTGTTCTACTGTTTCCATTAGTACTTTTGGAGGAATTCTATCCACTCCAGGTGATTTATTGCCTTTATTTTCTTAGCTACCATTTCTGGAGTTACAATTAACTGCCCTAAATAGTCAAAGGAAGAAGAAGAGGGAGTTGACTCGACGTACACAGTTCTATTCGAAATCCACACTGAGAACCGTCAACTGGTCGTCAATACGAACTTTTTCAAATTACGATATTTACCAGCAAAACAACACACACACGCACGCACGCACGCATGCACGCAGGCGCACACACGCCTAAATAGCTTAGCAAGATAATGTTCACAATAGTGAGTTCTATTTCGGTGCATGAAGGAACCCCGGTACACAGAATTTTCTAATGAGTGCGTTGTTCGGCTACAGTTGAATGAATCACTACAGCTCAACATTACTGTCACCGGTCAAACAGAGTTCGCTGTGGAATGTGCTCACTGACGCTAGCAGAGTGTTGCGTAAGACCATCGACTCTATATAATAGCATCGACAGGCCGAGAGAAAGAGACGCAGTGCTGCTTGACCAGAGACAGGTGTAGTTCCGGTCGTGTGGTGCACAGGTAGATACGACCAGGTGAGTGCATCATGTCATGAAAAGTCTCGTGTCAAGTGATCATTGTTGCTGCAGCGACAATGCCTGGTCTAGTTCTGATCTGTGATGCCGGGTCTGATCAGTGGTCCTGGGTCTGATTTTTTTTTCGGGTCCGATCTGTGATGCCGGGTCTGATATGTGGTCCCGGGTCTGATCTGTGATGCCGAGTCTGATATGTGGTCTCGGGCCTGATATGTGATGCCGGGTCTGATCTGTGGTCCCGGGTCTGATCTGTGATGCCGGGTCTGATCAGTAGTCCTGGGTCTGATTTTTTTTTCGGGTCCGATCTGTGATGCCGGGTCTGATATGTGGTCCCGGGTCTGATCTGTGATGCCGGGTCTGATATGTGGTCTCGGGCCTGATATGTGATGCCGGGTCTGATCTGTGGTCCCGGGTCTGATCTGTGATGCCGGATCTGATCTGTGATGCCGGGTCTGATCTGTGATCCCGGGCCTGACCTGTGATCCCGGGTCTGATCTGTGGTCTCGGTAGTGTTTTGAACCTACCTTCGAAATACTATTGTCAGGTTGAAAATAATGTGATATTCGTAGACAGATAACAATCATTTAAACCCAAGCCTGACCAAAATATATTTGGGTGATCTCAAGATGTAATACTATATATAGTTGAAACTATATAATATGATTTTATGATGAAACGATCACGATTGTATGATGAAACGATCACGGTTGTATGATAAAACGATCACGGTTGTATGATAAAACGATAACGGTTGTATGATAAAACGATAACGGTTGTTTGATAAAACGATAACGGTTGTATGATAACACGATCACGGTTGTATGATAAAACGATCACGGTTGTATGATAAAACGATAACGGTTGTATGATAAAACGATCACGGTTGTATGATGAAACGTTAACGGTTGTATGATGAAACGATAACGGTTGTATGATGAAACGATCACGGTTGTATGATGAAACGTTAACGGTTGTATGATGAAACGATAACGGTTGTATGATGAAATGATCATGGTTGTATGATGAAACGATCACGGTTGTATGATGAAACGATCACGGTTGTATGATGAAACGATCACGATTGTATGATAAAACGATCACGGTTGTATGATAAAACGATCACGGTTGTATGATGAAACGATCACGGTTGTATGATGAAACGATCACGGTTGTATGATAAAACGATCACGGTTGTATGATGAAACGATCACGGTTGTATGATAAAACGATCACGGTTGTATGATAAAACGATCACGGTTGTACGATAAAACGATTATTATTGTATAACAAAACAATCACGGTTGTATGATAAAACGACCACTTTTGAAATTGGGCACTGCAGTATTTTGAACCTAATTTCAAAACATTAGTGTTTTCGAGGCTGAGTGTTTCGAACTCACTACACCGGTCTATACAACTCAGATGCGGCGACGGACAGAACACGTCTCTTTCACTGGTTCGCGGCAAACTGCAACACTTCGGCAGACCTGCCAACCCTGACTGGCTCACACCTGCCAACCCTGACTGGCTCACACCTGCCAACCCTCACTGGCTCACACCTGTAAGGATTGAGACAAAAATCAATAAGATCTGCCCAACATCCTTACAAATTTATCCTGTCAATATGACGCAATACATCGACAAAATATATACTTTACACGTCAATGGTTGACTGTCGACTTTAGAGAAAACAACACAAATTTCAACTCATCTCATTTGTTCACCAAACGGCAACACAACTGATGGTGCTCCAACAATATACGCTTCCTTTTGCGACCTGACACGGCTGATTTAATCAGCAGACAGATTCTCCAGCTTGTTCTCGTACGCTGCTCCCTTTGCCAAACGACGCACCAAGCATAATGCTCCCCGAGCTTCGATGGAGCGATCATTCCTACAAACATTTGCCCCCAGTCTGCCTGGTAAACACCAGCATACTGTTTTTGCTTTTTCGGTGGCGCTGGGCGAACATCCATCTTGTTCGATACGAAAAACTGGTCTGATTTCAAATTCGCTCACTCCTCTGATTTGCCACACGAATTACCGCTGTACTCTCGCGCCTGCGAGAGTTTACACGCTTCAGCAGCTCGCACTCGGACCTACATTGTGCTTACAGCAATAATACGCTGATTGTTCGATCGTTTTTCGCAATCATTGAACAATTCCTCATAAATTTAGCATATAAAAACAAAAAAAAAATATGTTTCTTAAAGACAAAAATCCGCAAGGAAACACTCTTACGCCCGTAAGCCCGTAAAATTATGAAAAATTCGTACAACGTACGGCTAATCCGTAAGGGTTGGCAGGTCTGCACTAGGGGCACGTGTTCATGCAGTTCCTGCAGATAACGCTAGTATCGCGGCAGCGCGCACACGATTTGCGGCAACGTTTGTTTAGGGAATAACAAATTGCTTGTTGCTGTCACGAGAGTGTTAGGACAATTAGGACCTATTGAAATTGGACCTCTCAGTGGAGAATCAGCTTTAAATATTCTACACAAATAAACAACACAACGAAAATACGTACAAGGTCTAACATTATGCTACAATAATTCATATATGTTTACACCCTAGAACACAGAGCAAAGGGACCGGAAGTGCAAATACCCCCATAATGCAGCTGTTCCTTGTGGTGACTCTGGCGCTTGCGGCTCAAACTAAGCCAGCCAGCCGTGAGTATGAGTCGACAGAACTATGTAGTGACATGAAATCTTGTCAGCCTTTGTGAAGACAGACGACGTTGACTGACGACCGCGAAGATAACTTTATCCAATCTAATGCTGCTGTTAGTTATTTCAGTATAACTCAGATTAGGTTTTTTAATATGAATCTAAATAATCGTCATAATAAGAAATTAAATGCACGAAGTTATTGCACTAAGTTAGAAAACGATATATTCAGTCAGATAGTAACATATGTTCTACTAACATTGAGAAATACGAAAATATTAAGTTTGGAACAAGATATGGGATAATTATGAAAGGCTAACTAATAATATTAATTTTAACTGTAGTAGTAGTAGCCACTATGATTGTCATAAATACACTGGACATTAATTAATGTAGATCGTTACTGGTGGACTATTAGTTTCGTTATTCGGCTGATTGTCTATGTAGGAACTAATCGAGATAATACTGAAGCCTCATAACACTAAGTTTGTACGATACCACTGTGAGCGGCTTCACACTGTCTACGTACAGCAGCTGGCGAGTACGTGTTTGTGCGGGAGGTATTCGACCACGTGACCAAGCGCTCTGACGTCACCCTTCCCGACATGCTGCGCGTCGAGTTCGAGCGGAGTGGGAAGAAAGTCAGGCTGGATCTCCTTCGTAACAAGAGGGTTTCCATCAACGTTCCCGTGTCGTTCGCTGGAGGCGCCAAGCGGGAGTTGGTTCCAGACCTGAACGTAAGATGAACGTCTTGTAGCAACAGTAAACAGTAATACAATACAATACAATACAATACAATACAATGCAATGCAATGCAAGGCAATGCAAGGCAATGCGAGGCGAGGCGATGCATTGCAATGCAATGCAATGCAATGCAATGCAATGCAATGCAATGCAATGCAATACAATACACTACAATACAACACAATTTAATGCAATACTACGTGAACTACTTCTATTGCGCCAAAAGCCTCAGAAAACCGACGCTCGGCAGCACCAAAGCAAATTGGGTAAAGCAGTTCCTAATCGATAAAAATTCCAGTTGTATATATATATATATATATATATATATATATATATATATATATATATATATATATATATATATATATATATATATATATATATATATATGTGTGTATATATATATATATATATATATATATATATATATATATATATATATATATATATATGTATATGTGTATATGTATATGTGTATATATATATATATATATATGTATATATATATATATATATATATATATATATATATATATATATATTATAGTGTTGCCAATGTTGGAATTAATGAACGAATGAATGAATGGATGAATTCAAATAGCAACTGCATCAACTATTGTACGTCCTAGTTTAGTAGCCGTCACAATCAAACATATGAAACAACACCATTTATGAAAAAGAGCCTGTTTAAAATAACATACAATTAATTATTTACTTCTAAACTTTTATGTTGCATACTTTACGGTAAAGCGTTTTAAACAGACGAAATGACTGAAACATATATTTAAGATTTTATTGTTATATTTAACGAAGTAACGTGATTATGTCATATTTCATATCAACTGTAAAGCCAGTATATTTAGGCCTGGGGAAGGCGGTGTTAGTTGAGCCATTTTTCATTCTTTTTGATGTCTAGGACGCAATCGTATTCGAAAGTCAAAATTGTTTTTACTCACGTAAACTATGATTATTAGTAGATCATTTTGTACCAAGAAAATATATCTACCATGCATAGATAATTATACATAGCTGATTCAAATAGGGTTGATAAGCTGGCTCAACTAACACTTGGTGTGGGGTATGTTGAGCCACAGTGTAACGTAATTTACATAAATGCTTTATTTGTATAATTTACGTAGGCCTTGTAAAAAAATTCATAACAACTCAGCCAACACATCTACCCAATGGAAATAAAACTAGTGTCAACACACTTAATTAATATAAACTTATAGGCCAATTGCAGCCAGTGTAATTAGCTGCTAATATGTTGACTTGTAGCTATCCGATGTCAAAAAACATACTTTTAGCTCACATGGTCTGGACGTTGGAACAAATGTAACCTTTTATATGTCAGTCGTGTTCTAATAACATGTTCAATCACTGGGTAGGTAAAGGTCGCTGTTGTAGTTTCCCAGGAAACATGGGTGGCTCAACTAACCCAGTGGCTCAACTAACAATGCCTTCCCTACGCCTTGTACAGACTATAATGCCGATATATTTACATCATGTGTCGAGTGTGACGCCGGCATATTTACGTCATGCGTGTTATTATAGGCACAACCGCATACCTGGATTATACGACATTAATATGCAATGCTTGCCGTGTTCTCAGAATGTTGGCGTATATCAAGATGTGAAACGCAGAGCCGCCATTTCGATCCGTGCCACGAGAGAGGCTGGTCATCATGTCCGCAAATTGGTCAGTCTCTATAACATATCGTCTTGAATATATTATTTTATATTTAAAAATACAACATATGTAACGTATGTAAACGTTAGCAAATCACCAAGCGAACGACATCCTAGTGAGAATTATTGGTGCTTTAGGAAGGAAGCTTTGATGTTGACAACCAGCGATACATGATAACGCCTGTCCGTGACTCCTTCGCCAATCTCATCGGCCGGTTGTCGCGGCGCAATATGGCGAGCCGTGCTACAGGAGTCTTGCATCACGTGTCCAGGATCGACGACAGTGAAGGTGAGAGTGGAGGGACGTGAGAGTGGAGGGACGTAGTGTGAGGATGTGTGACTATCCCAACTCCGTTGCACTTGTAAACGACACAACGTGACACCACTGCTAAGTTGCACGACAATAGCAAGGGGACGTAGTTCACACTGTGCGACACGGTTCAATATAGTATCTGTCGCCGTGAGACATGTTTGTAACGACGGTAACGTGGTTCAGCACTTCCCCGTAAACATCGTGGTTCAGCACTTCCCCGTAAACATTGTGGTTCAGCACGTCCCGTAAACATCGTGGTTCAGCACGTCCCGTAAACATCGTGGTTCAGCACGTCCCCGTAAACATCGTGGTTCAGCACGTCCCGTAAACATCGTGGTTCAGCACGTCCCGTAAACATCGTGGTTCAGCACTTCCCCGTAAACATCGTGGTTCAGCACGTCCCCGTAAACATCGTGGTTCAGCACGTCCCCGTAAACATCGTGGTTCAGCACGTCCCGTAAACATCGTGGTTCAGCACGTCCCCGTAAACATCGTGGTTCAGCACGTCCCCGTAAACATCGTGGTTCAGCACGTCCCGTAAACATCGTTGTTCAGCATATACCGTAAACAACGTGGTTCAGCACTTCCCGTAAACATCGTGGTTCAACATGTCCCCATAAACATCATGGTTCGACACGTCCCCATAAACATCGTGGTTCAGCATGTCCCCGTAAACATCGTGGTTCAACACGTCCCCATAAACATTGTGGTTCAGCACGTCCCACAAACATTGTGGTTCAGCACGTCCCACAAACATTGTGGTTCAGCATGTCCAGTACACATCTTGCTGTTCACGTCCCTGATTCTTCGGTGATCTTCTTAAACTTGGTTTTAATTACGATTAAATTATTTAGTCAAGAAGAATACGTCCAATGTTGCTGTTACAGACAGAACCAAGTACACGTTGAATGGCCACACGGACGTCGACGGACGGGCACGAACCGTCGATGTTCGTGTCGGAGGCCGTAAGCAGAAGCTCCATGTACGACAGATGAAGCAGAGAGGCTTTAGCGACCAGGGACAGATCGCTTCGTATCACGTAGAGATTGTCTTCCTCATCGACCACACCGTGTGGGAGTAGTAAGTGCCGACGACTGTCGTGTGTTGACACGACAGCCTAGGGCTTAGAACGACGGTTTACTTGCCCGTAGCCCGGCCGTCGTTGCTCTGTCGCCGACACGCCAAGTTGCGCGATACAATTATACAATATAAGCCCTATGTTAACGTGGATGACAAACACAACCTCGTTGCGACACTATATGAGAAAATGTTTCTTTCTGAAGTGGTGAAAGTAGGTAACAACGAGACCACGTCTCTGAGGCCTCTTTTCGGCGAAACGAGGGTCGGATAAGCGAGACTAGGATAATTGAGGTTAAATGTTCACTAGCCCCAAAGTACGACCGGAAGTCCAACCTCGCGTGGTACAAGTATGGTAGCCCACAAGGGCCATATCATTGTTTGGTCATATTACGTAGTAATAGGTATCACCTTAAACGTGTCGAGCATAATGTTATATAGATTATTTAAAAGAGAGGGCTCGGTCAAACGTTCACTAAAGGAGTTCCATTGTCTTGCAGCTGGATGAACCGGGAAGGACATAATGAGGGACAGGCTCTTCTCTCTATCAAGTACTACTTCTCTAACATCATGAACGGGGTGAGTCGTCCACAGCTCATTGGCATGTGGTGTTTTACAACTCATGTTTTAAAAGGATATGTACATCTAGCATGAGTGTAGCTTACATAATACATTATTCATTATGAATGTGCTAACCGCATTTGAATGGAGTAGCACTGTGTTCTATGTGGTATGAAGCCCATAGAATCAGAATCAGAAGTAAATTTATTTCATCCGAACTGTACACGTTTTCAATAATAATAGATTAGTATATAATTAACGTTATACAAAATTACGGTATACAGAGAGGATCATGGAGACTCCCACAAAGACTTATTAAAAGTCGCTACCGTAGGAGCCACCAGTCGTATTATTTTATTTTAGTTTCTGAAGAATGAAAAGAATATAGATATAAAGTTATCAATGTTCAAAAATGTAGTGGACTAAAGTAAAGTCCACCGTCAATGAAAACCTGGATTGTTATGTTTTATTATACAGCTGTGATGTAGGTTAATGTAGTGAAGTGGGAAGGTGAACATGTATTTATAGTGTTTGAGTGTAGCTAACATCATTGTAGTTGATTGTGCATGTATGTACAGGTATAACAGTTGATGACTGTCATGTATGTACAGGTATAACAGTTGATGACTGTCATGTATTTACAGGTATAACAGTTGATGACTGTCATGTATGTACAGGTATAACAGTTGATGACTGTGCACGTGTTTTTGTAATTCTTAATGATATGATACTTTGCATATTTTATGAAACCCTGTAAACTGTGTGTATAAAGTTTGTCTTTCACACTTTGAGAGGTATTATTGATAGTATTTGGTAAACTATATTTAAAACATTGTTTTGCAAATGAATGTTTTGTACTATAAATGTGAATTTTATTTTGGTTGCGTGTATTATGACCATGAATCTTGGTGTTTGTTGCTATCTGCCAATGTTGTAGGTATGTAGATAATTTATTATGTATACATTTATAATAATTTATTTATTCTTGAAGGGCTAACATATCGTTCACTTTTAGTAAGTTTAATTTTTTTAATAGCGGGTCAGTATGTGAATTGAAATTACTCAACTTTATTATTCGTATAGCCCTTTTCTGAAGTTGATTAATTCTTTGACATTGGAACCCCCAAGTCATTAAACAATAGTTTATATGTGGTACTAATAACGTGTTATATAGCATAATTTTAATTCTCATAGGCAGTACTAGTTTATGTCTATTTAGTTTACCGATTATTCTAGAACATTTGTTTCATATATTTTCAAAGTGCTTTTTCCAATTTAGTTGTGTATCCAAGTTTAATCCCAAGAAATTAAAATCTTCAACCTTTGTTATTATTATATTATTTATTTTAGGAACAGGTGTTTTGAATTTTTTTGGCATGTGGAAAACCATAAATTTGGATTTAGTAACATTAAGGGAAAGTTTCTTTATTTCTAGCCATTCATTCATTTTGTAGAGTTCTTCATTTATTAGTATATCAGCATCATCATTATGTGCATTTGTGAAATTGTTCATTGTATTTAACAAAGTGGTATCATCTGCATAGGATATGAAGTTGAAAATTTTGCTGGCTTGTGAAAAATCATTAATATAGATGATAAAGAGAAATGGTGCAAGAATGGAGCTCTGGGGTACACCAGTTGCTATTGATAAGGTCTCTGATTTACATCAGCAATTTCTACATAATGTGTTCTAATTGATAAATAGCTTTCATATAGTTTCAGAGGTACCCCTTAAATATCATAATGGTTTAATTTACATAGTAATGTGTTATGGTCTAAAGTATCAAACGCTTCAGAGAAATCAAGGAATATACTGAAAGGTACCTCATTATTATCCAACTCGATTGTTATTCTGTCTATCAGTTCTAAGGCTGTGAATTCAGTCGAGTGACCATAGCGGAAGCCATATATATTTTTTTTAAGTTTACCAATACTATTGATATGGCTGGTATTAGGGAAATTGGTCTGTAGTCTGCCACCTTTAATTGTTCGGGGAATATCCCCTGCTAAAAACTTGATTTATAAATAGCGTTAAAGATTTTATTATTTTGGGGGCAATTTGTTTGAGCAAATTAGTTGAAATGCCATCAATCCCAGTACTATTTTTAGACGGAAGATTCTCTATTGTTTTTTGCACAATTAGTTTCATCAACGTTATTAAGTGCGAATTTACAGTTTAAATATTCTTCAAGGGAGTGCTTGAAATCTTTATTTAATGAGTAGTTATTGACAATATTTGTACCGATGTTTGTAAAAAAACTGTTTAAGTTAAATGCGTTGGCTATCCCTAGAGTGTTTGTTGCTTCTTTGGTATTTATATTGAAAGATTCGGGAAAACATTTTTTGCTGTTTTTTTCTTGAAATAATTTCATTTATAGTTTTCCATGTGTTTCTGATGTCAGATTTATATTTAGTGAAGGTGGACGCAAAATAATGTTGTTTGGATGCACGTATGCTTCTCTTTAGCATAGTATTGTATGTTTTTATGTTTATACACATTATTTCGTATTCCCGTGAGTTAGAATTTGTTAGTTTCATTCTCTTATAAAAATTATCTCGAAATTTTATGGATTTTAGCAGACCCATAGTGATCCATTTGGATTTTTTATGTTTGTATTTATCAAATTTCACTAATTTGCTCAATGTATGATTGTTCTTGGCCTTTTCAATGATTTCATGTATACTGTTGTAACTTAAATTAGGGTCTGTAGTCAAACATTTGTCTAGGTTTTTGTGCAAATCGGACGCACTAATATCATTTATTATATTTAGAATAGGTTTCTTGTTTTGTGTGTTTATTTTATTTTGGTGGACTGACTAATGAAATGTCTAAGAGAATAAAGCAAGGGAGGTAATCAGAATTTTTTTTTATTAATATACCATATGTAGCTGTGGCTTTTGAGCTCTGAAATTTACAGAATATATTACGAATTAGGGAACCGTTGCAGCGGGATAATCTTGTTGGAAGTGTGATTTGTGGAAATAGACTATGGGATGTCAAAAGATCAAAGAATTCGCTGCATATTGAAATTTTTTTTATCTTAAGGAGAATAAGATTGTAGACTCCGGCTAAGTTAATAGTTATGTTCGACTTTTCTATGGATAAAATGACTGTAGTAAATTCACTAATAAAATGCCTAATATGCCATACTCGGTGGTCTGTATATGTTACCAATAGTAGTTGCTTTTGATAATCCACCCCCTGTTACCTTAACAATCATTCCATCCCAATAGTCGTAGGTGTTTATATTTAATTGTACTTCATATTGGAATCTGTTATCTACATATATTATTAAGCCTCCGTTCTTACTACAGCTCTTTCCTTGAGTAATGCAGTCATACCCAGGTAGTTGTATATTTGATAAATCGGTCAGGTTGGATATCCAGCATTCTTGTAGGCAAATCACGTTAAATTTATAATGTATGTCCTGTAGTGAATTAACGAATGCTGCTAATTCATCAATTTTAGCATTTACAGATTGAATATTTAAACTGAATACTGAAACATGTTTACCTTTTTCGGCCACTAGTATATTGAAGTGTCATAATAAGAAAAATGTTTTATAACTTGCAATTCAATGTCATCAAGATCTATTGTGTTAATTAAATTGTTGTTTTCAACGCCACCCAAGTGTGGAAGAAAAACGGATGAAAGTGTTCTGTCATTAAGTAGTTCTTTAAGAGGTATGAATGGCAACTATGTACATATGTTTTAAAGGTTAGTCCTATATATGATGAAGGTGTATGCGTTACATAGGTCATAAAATGTAGTAGTGTATAGGTGATTGCAAAACGAATTATGTTGTTTTGAGTATTTGTGAAGGTTTGTTTGTATCATTTGTTAGATGATGCTCCGCAAACAAAACAAAATACTATGACGATGGACATGTGTCTGAACAGTACGCATAGTCAACAAACAGAAACAGATAAAACGTTAGAAAACATCGAAACAACACGCTTTAGCAGCTAGCTGTGTTGGTTACCTGGTACCAGCTGGGGCTAGAATTGATCAGAAGACAGACCAGTGCAACAGAGGAATGCTGTTGCTAATTGCAATTAAAAGTGACCTGTCTTTGTCACTTTGTCTTTGATATTATTTATGGGTCAGCTTGAATAAGCCATTGCTGGGAAAAGATGCTGCTAAATGGCAGAGTATAAATTCTTTACTGTTCAGTTCTGCAGAGTAATCATTATTATGACTTTATTAAACATCTCAATATAAATTTTATTCATGAAAGTAAAATGCTGTTTAATGCTGATGTAAGCCGGTAAGGCTGTTGCTGACAATGCCAATGTGCGAAAATCGGTTCTCGATCCACGATGCGCGTTCGCTCACGAATATCAGAATCGTGTCAGTGTATGAGGATTTTCAATACATTGTCGAAATTGCAAATTTTAATATTTATAATACGTATTGGAAACTTACTGATTAATAGTTTATATGGTGCAACGGAGACATTTGCATTGTGGTTTGAGATGGTGTTCAATCGATGTGTGGTCGAAGTGACATTTCATGTCAACGGCCTATGCCAATATTTGGCAAACTTCGTTCACTAACGTAGAGATAAAACAGTGGTTGCGTCGATTTCCCGAAGAGAAGTTTGCATGCAAATATGATTGCGAACTGGCATGCAATTGAATGATATTAATAGCTTTTGGCCTAGCGACTATGAAGAGTTTTTGAAATGTCGTCGACGGTGGAGCGCAACCGGCAGCAGCGGTTTCGCAAAAAATGTAACGAAAATATAAGTAAATAAAAGTAACGGAGTAAAAAGTCGCGTTACTTTAGATAAAACTACTTCGTTACAAGTAAAGAGTATTTAGTCAATATTCTACTTCATTACACCCCAATTACTTGAAATAACTACTCAAGTATTGTAACGAAGTACTTTTACTTCGTTACATGCCAACCCTGCGGCTGTCCATGCCATAACTCACACAACGAGGTGTGCTGTGTTTACTTAAACACTGCATGGTGTTTAGCTGAAAAAAAACTGAAAGGTAGCAACTTAAGTTAAAAAAAATTACATTATAATATATATATATATATATATATATATATATATATATATATATCAGGGCATGGCTTAATTTCGATTGTTAATTGAATTCGAGTGTTAATCGAATATATATATATATATATATATATATATATATACATATATATATAATTATATATATAATATATATGTATATATATATATATATATATATATATATATATATATATATATATATATATATATATATATATATATATATATATATATATATATATATATATAATTATTTTGTCTAACTAAAAGTAAAAATTTGCTCTGCGCGCATGGAAGACGAATGTTTTACCGCTGAGCCATTCAAATTCACCCGATTAAGTTATTGTTTGGGTGCATATTCATGTCAGTCTTCACGTACAAAACGGTGAGTTTGTAGAAACGCGAGAAATTGAGAGAACGGCGAGTTTGTAGTAAAACGGGTTGCCACCCAGCCGCTAGAAACGCTACAATACGTAGATCCGCGGAAAAAGCGAGAAATTCTCGAGAATTGCCGATTATGTCATGTTATGGGCTTCATAATATGTACTTCCTCCTCGGCTGTGGAGCGGGCGCTGGAAGGCACCAAGGAAGGCGTTGACTTCTTTTTTGAAATCGACTCTCTTCCTGATTGTAAATTTTTTTCTGGGAGTAGAATCTGGCACATTGTAATGTTTTGGTAGAAGATCGCATTACAGCAGCATATGTGGGTATGACGCAGAATGCTCAGAATAAGCTGGACACAGAGAACGACAACATCTGGGTGAGAGATAAAGTAGGGGTTAAGGAAGAAGACGTTCTTGGATGGATTACGAGAAGAATACTGATTAAGTAGAGCCATTGAAAAAGAAGACCAGATAGTATGGTGCTTAACAGGATAGAAACAGGACTGTCAGGGAAAAGAAGACCAGATAGTATGGTGCTTAACAGGATAGAAACAGGACTGTCAGGGAAAAGAAGACCAGATAGTATGGTGCTTAACAGGATAGAAACAGGACTGCCAGGGAAAAGAAGACCAGATAGTATGGTGCTTAGCAGGATAGAAACAGGACTGTCAGGGAAAAGAAGACCAGATAGTATGGTACTTAACAGGATAGAAACAGGACTGCCAGGGAAAAGAAGACCAGATAGTATGGTGCTTAACAGGATAGAAACTGGACTGCCTGGGAAAAGAAGACCAGATAGTATGGTGCTTAACAGGATAGAAACAGGACTGCCAGGGAAAAGAAGACCAGATAGTATGGTACTTAACAGGATAGAAACAGGACTGCCAGGGAAAAGAAGACCATATAGTATGGTACTTAACAGGATAGAAACAGGACTGCCAGGGAAAAGAAGACCAGATAGTATGGTGCTTAACAAGATAGAAACAGGACTGCCAGGGAAACCGAAGCACTAGAAGAAAAATGATATGGGTTGACAACATCAAACACTAGCCAGATGGTGGACTCGAAGTGACTAAGAGTCTAACATAGGCTATGGATGCACAAGGAAGAAGCATTTAGATTGCATACAAGCCTGACTGACTTGATGTTTCTCTGCTCTTAGATCGACCTGGCGTACAAGACAATTGACGCTGCGGCGAGCGGCTTCATGATCACGCCGTGGCTGAAGGGATATCACATTGCGAAGGTAAGCTTAATGATCACGCCGTGGCTGAAGGGATATCACATTGCGAAGGTAAGCTTAATGATCACGCCGTGGCTGAAGGGATATCACATTGCGAAGGTAAGCTTAATGATCACGCCGTGGCTGAAGGGATATCACATTGCGAAGGTAAGCTTAATGATCACGCCGTGGCTGAAGGGATATCACATTGCGAAGGTAAGCTTAATGATCACGCCGTGGCTGAAGGGATATCACATTGCGAAGGTAAGCTTAATGATCACGCCGTGGCTGAAGGAATATCACATTGCGAAGGTAAGCTTAATTATCACGCCGTGGTTGAAGGGATATCACATTCCGAAAGTAAGCTTAATGATCACGCCGTGGCTGAAGGAATATCACATTGCGAAGGTAAGCTTAATTATCACGCCGTGGCTGAAGGGATATCACATTGCGAAGGTAAGCTTCAATATCACGCGTTGGCTGAAGGAATATCACATTTCAAAGGAAAGCTTCATGATCACGCCGTGGTTCAAGGGATATCACATTGCGAAGGTAAGCTTCAATATCACGCGTTGGCTGAAGGAATATCACATTTCGAAGGTAAGCTTCATGATCACGCCGTGGCTGAAGGGATATCACATTCTTGCAGGCAAATCACGTTAACGTTATAATGTATGTCCTGTAAGTGAACTAACGAATGCTGCTAATTCATCAATTTTAGCATTTACAAATTGAATATTTAAACTGAGTACTGAAACATGTTTACCTTTTTCGGCCACTGGTATCTTGAAGTGGCCTGTGTCATAATAATAAGAATGTTTTATAACTTGCAATTCAATGTCATCAAGATCTATTGTGTTAATTAAATTGTTGTTTTCAACGCCACCCAAGTGTGGAAGAAAAACGGATGAAAGTGTTCTGTCATTAAGTAGTTCTTTAAGAGGTATGAATGGCAACTATGTACATATGTTTTAAAGGTTAATCCTATATATGATGAAGGTGTATGCGTTACATAGGTCATAAAATGTAGTAGTGTATAGGTGATCGCAAAACGAATTACGTTGTTTTGAGTATTTGTGAAGGTTTGTTTGTATCATTTGTTAGATGATACTCCGCAAACAAAACAAAATACTATGACGATGGACATGTGTCTGAACAGTACGCATAGTCAACAAAAAGAAACAGAAACAGATAAAACGTTAGTGGCTTTGCTGGCTGCATAAAAATATATAACCATGCGGCTGTCCATGCCATAACTCACACAACGAGGTGTGCTTTGTTTATTTAAACACTGCATGGTGTTTAGCTGAACGAAAATGAAAGGTAGCAACTTAAGTTGAACAAAATTACATTACCGACATAAGATATAAAAAGCATGACTAAGTCACATTACATTCATAACATACTGAAACCTTTACTAAACCATATTACTATGTACCCTAAAACACATTACTATGCACCCTAAAACATATTACTATGTACCCTAAAACAACGAGTTGTGCAATGTTTGTTTAAACACTGCGTGTTAATTAAATGAACGGATAAAAAATTACGAAGGTAATTGCGAAGGTAAGCTTCATCTTCATGCCGTGACTGAATGGATATCACATCGCGAAAGTAAGCTTCATGGTCATGCCTTGGCTCAAAGGATATCACGTTGCCAAGGTAAGATTACTATAAACAGAACATTGGCGACGTGTCGATTTGGCAGGATGGCCGTACTATTTGGCAGGATGGCCGTACTATTTGGCAGGATGGCCGTACTATTTGGCAGGATGGCCGTACTATTTGGCAGGATGGCCGTACTATTTGCGGTTGAAGTGAATTTGGTGAGTGTTTGCAGACGTTTTCGGTGTCCACGTGGACGTCACAAAGCATCACGGCTTGGGGCGCCACCTATCGGACGACCGCAATTGACGGGGACCAGGTACTCAATGAACTGAAGAAGTGGGTCAAGGAAGGTGGACGCGATTGGACCAACCCTGACCATGCCATGTTGTGGACACAGTTAGTATAGCTATTCTTATTGACTGCTACGATAATTTTACGGTAATATAATTGTAGTACGTAACACAATTTAGCTTGGTGCAAGTAATCGCCATATATTGTGGCCAATTTAGCTTGGTGCAAGTAATCGCCATATATTGTGGCCAATTTAGCTTGGTGCAAGTAATCGCCATATATTGTGGCCAATTTAGCTTGGTGCAAGTAATCGCCATATATTGTGGCCAATTTAGCTTGGTGCAAGTAATCGCCATATATTGTGGCCAATTTAGCTTGGTGCAAGTAATCGCCATATATTGTGGCCAATTTAGCTTGGTGCAAGTAATCGCCATATATTGTGGCCAATTTAGCTTGGTGCAAGTAATCGCCATATATTGTGGCCAATTTAGCTTGGTGCAAGTAATCGCCATATATTGTGGCCAATTTAGCTTGGTGCAAGTAATCGCCATATATTGTGGCCAATTTAGCTTGGTGCAAGTAATCGCCATATATTGTGGCCAATTTAGCTTGGTGCAAGTAATCGCCATATATTGTGGCCAATTTAGCTTGGTGCAAGTAATCGCCATATATTGTGGCCAATTTAGCTTGGTGCAAGTAATCGCCATATATTATGGCCAATCGCAACCATTTCTCAAACATATGAAGTGTCCTGATCCGTTCTTCCGCGTTGAAATATAAATACGATCGGACGAATTCAATATGTATTTTCCTATAGAATAAGAATGTAACAATGTAACAATAACTACCTTTACAATAGTACTTCTGTGATATATAATATATGTGTCAAGATCAGTGTCATATCCTAACTGTTTTTAGGTACGATATCTTCGGTGACTCCACAGTTGGTAAGCTACTGTTTCATTTGTGATATCAGAACGTGTAAAAGAAACCAATATAGCTATATAAACCAATATAACTATTCATATTATTAGTTAATTTTTACAAAGGTCTATGTATAAATCTTTCTAAGAGTTAATGTGCACGTGTGTAATTGTGTTTGTGCGTGCACCCATGCATGCATTAGATGCATGTTTTAGTGCGTGACAATAATGTAGGATCTTGGTCAAGTTCAAGGCTGAACTGGCCAAGACTCTCAATTTAAATATCAAACATTAAATAAATCACAGACATTTATTTATTTCGTTTCTTTCCTTTTTCCTAGACAGCCTGTTCTGCTGTCGGATGTCTATCTACCTACTATCTATCATTTCTTTATCTTCTTTGATTATTCACACGCGAGCCTATTTTCTTAAAATTCGAAGGATTTCCCTTATATGAAGAAGAAGACACTGTCATTGACGCGTGGTTGCGTGTGTCTGGTGCAGTTTGACGATATCGATGTGTTAACATGTTACACTCCTTGCTGGATGTGTTAACATGTTACACTCCATGCTGGATGTGTTAACATGTTACACTCCATGCTGGATGTGTTAACATGTTACACTCCATGCTGGATGTGTTAACATGTTACACTCCATGCTGGATATGTTAACATGTTACACTCCATGCTGGATGTGTTAACATGTTACACTCCATGCTGGATGTAAGCAACTACACACAGACGCGAGTGACTGCTAACGTTTGTCTACTTGTGAAACATTTAGTACAATTCATCTGCTTAACCCGCTCGAGTATTGTAGGGTACGCCCCCGTTGGTTCGATATGTAAGTACGGAGGGGGCTATTCAGTGAACGAGGACCGGGGATTCCACTCTTGGGTCACAGCAGCTCACGAACTCGGACACAAGTAAGCTCGTTTACTTAAGGTTTTGAGTATCATAAACGTCTGCTGCAAAGTCAATAAACCTGTAGACACTTGGACTATTATTTCCGGAAGATTAATTTTTTCAACTTGCTGCCAAATATTCCGTGCAGCAGTCATTGAGATGATCGAGTACATAGATTTAACAACCAAAACAACACCCCTGAGAGTGAACGTGTACACTGGAGCAGTTGGCTTGTCGAGAGTCCAGAACAAAACAACACCCCGAGAGTAAACGCGTACACTGGAGTAGTTGGCTTGTCGAGAGTCCAGAACAAAACATCACCCCGAGAGTAAGCGCGTACACTGGAGTAGTTGGCTTGTCGAGAGTCCAGAACAAAACATCACCCCGAGAGTGAACGTGTACACTGGAGCAGTTGGCTAGTCGAGAGTCCAGAACAAAACATCACCCCGAGAGTGAACGTGTACACTGGAGCAGTTGGCTTGTCCAGAGTCCAGAACAAAACATCACCCGAGAGTGAACGTGTACACTGGAGCAGTTGGCTTGTCGAGAGTCCAGAACAAAACATCACCCCGAGAGTGAACGTGTACACTGGAGCAGTTGGCTTGTCGAGAGTCCTGAACAATTATTAAAACATTAACACAACTAGTGTATATTTTAATTCAGTGGTCGTCCGGTGTGAGAATTGAGTATTTTACATATCAAATCTAAATGTAACTACATATTTATACCAATATCTGCATAGGTTTTTAAAAAAAACATTCATACTCCTTATCTCCTATTAATACTAGGTCTTTAATGTTGACTAAATATTTTTATAACCAAGATATCTGAATTATGTTGATGGCGTTTCGCGTGCATTTGCGATGTCTGTTTAGTGCGTCTGTGTAGCGTAGTCGCCTTGTAACGTGACGGCGCTTCTCCCTGGCTAACCCACCATGTAAGTCTACCGTTGGTAACTCAAGTTAGTGCTCATTCGGATCGCCGTGAGGGAGCCTTCCGTACTTGTCACCTTAGCACGTACGAAGTCTTGAAGGTGAATCTCTGTCGACAGTCTGGGCTCTCAACACGATGGGTCCTCATCAAACCAGTGCGACCCTTCCAAGAACATCATGAGTGCCATCGGTGGCACTGTCGGAGCCGACAGCATCAGCAGCCGCTTCCTCTTCTCGGACTGTTCCGTCAACTACTTCAAAGAACTCCTTTCAGGTGCCAAAGACGGGTAGGTACTTACTCCCAGACGATGTAACGCTGACACCGGTGGTTTGGCTGAGGCTCACCAAAAGGATAAGTGAAATCATAATACGTGTAACGGTGTATTTTTAGCTATTTCCTACACGTGATACGTGTAACGGTTTATTTGTAGCTGTCCCTTACATGAGATACGTATAATGGTCTATTTGTAGCTGTCCCTTACATGAGATACGTGTAATGGTATATTTGTAGCTGTCCCTTACATGATATACGTGTAATGGTGTATTTGTAGCTGTCCCTTACATGAGATACGTGTAATGGTGTATTTGTAGCTGTCCCTTACATGAGATACGTGTAATGGTGTATTTGTAGCTGTCCCTTACATGAGATACGTGTAACGGTTTATTTGTAGCTGTCCCTTACAGGAGATACGTGTAATGGTGTATTTGTAGCTGTCCCTTACATGAGATACGTGTAATGGTGTATTTGTAGCTGTCCCTTACATGAGATACGTGTAATGGTGTATTTGTAGCTGTCCCTTACATGAGATACGTGTAACGGTTTATTTGTAGCTGTCCCTTACAGGAGATACGTGTAATGGTGTATTTGTAGCTGTCCCTTACATGAGATACGTGTAATGGTGTATTTGTAGCTGTCCCTTACATGAGATACGTGTAATGGTGTATTTGTAACTGTCCCTTACATGAGATACGTGTAATGGTGTATTTGTAGCTGTCCCTTACATGAGATACGTGTAACGGTTTATTTGTAGCTGTCCCTTACAGGAGATACGTGTAATGGTGTATTTGTAGCTGTCCCTTACAGGAGATACGTGTAATGGTGTATTTGTAGCTGTCCCTTACATGATATACGTGTAATGGTGTATTTGTAGCTGTCCCTTACATGAGATACGTGTAATGGTGTATTTGTAGCTGTCCCTTACAGGAGATACGTGTAATGGTGTATTTGTAGCTGTCCCTTACATGAGATACGTGTAATGGTGTATTTGTAACTGTCCCTTACATGAGATACGTGTAATGGTGTATTTGTAGCTGTCCCTTACATGAGATACGTGTAACGGTTTATTTGTAGCTGTCCCTTACAGGAGATACGTGTA
>OY759266.1:592500-627500 GCA_963662155.1 Lamellibrachia columna | reverse complement strand
CTAGAAAACAGGTGTAGAGAAATAATCACCTGCCCTGACTTCTCGTGTCATTCACTTTGTTTAAAACTTAGCTTTATTTTTGACACACACGCACACGCGCACGTACACCATACACACACACACACACACACACACACACACACACACACACACACACACACACACACACACACACACACACACACACACACACACACACAGCGTCCAGTCATTTCGGCGATGTCATGTTGTAATGGTGTCATCAAGGTTGATGTTATGCTGTAATGGTGTCATCAAGATCGATGTTATGTTGTAATGGTTTCATCAAGATCGATGTCATGTTGTAATGGTGTCATCAAGATCGATGTTATGTTGTAATGATGTCATCAAGATCGATGTTATGTTGTAGTGGTGTCATCAAGATCGATGTCATGTTGTAATGGTGTCATCAAGATCGATGTCATGTTGTAATGATGTCATCAAGATCGAAGTTATGTTGTAATGATGCCATCAAGATCGATGTCATGTTGTAATGGTGTCATCAAGATCGATGTTATGTTGTAATGGTGTCATCAATATCGATGTTATGTTGTAGTGGTGTCATCAAGATCGATGTCATGTTGTAATGGTGTCATCAAGGTTGATGTTATGTTGTAGTGGTGTCATCAAGGTCAATGTTATGTTGTAGTGGTGTCATCAAGGTCGGTGTGTGGAGAAAAGCACAAACCCAGATCCCGTCTCCCAAGGTACGTCATGTACAATTAAAGAGGGGACTCTGTTCATATATAGTAAATAATAAGTGTCACAAGTTTGGTTTTATGATTGGCGGAAATCAAAGAGACTGGCTCATGACAAAAGCTCAGGTACATCAATATAGGGTGGAACGTAAACATAACATAGAACCGTGCCTAGAAGTTGACAATCCAGTTAGAATCCCGTTTAATAATATGAAAAACAACACAATAAATAGAGACCAGTGTATACGTCACACCTCGTAGGTGGTTACAAGAATTATCAGCTCACCCACATGCCAGTGTATAGTAATACGTCACACCTCGTAGGTGGTTACAAGAATTATCAGCTCACCCACATGCCAGTGCAGATCCTGTGTCAGGACGTAGTTTGTATCGATTTAACAGTTCAACGAAGATTCACAGTTCCGTGAATCCACAGCAGAATATACTGATATATTATCACGGTGAGGATATACCGGGATATGTTCCACCACGGTGCCTCAATATGTGGACCCAACCTCTTTGTCGTATCGGTCGGGTTGCCCACCAAACGACGAACGAAAGGACGTCACACGGAGCAGTCGCACGTGATGTCAGCGGAAGTGCCGGCGTCATACGAAGCAGTACAGGGAAGACGCCACGCGGATCAATCGAACGAGATGGTAGCGGATATGATGGCGTCACACATATGCAGTCAGGCGTGATGGCAGCGATCGAGACGATGTCACGCACGGCCTCATCGAATGTGAACTCACCCACGCGTGGTTCAGGCCTAGACAACGTGTAAATGGCTACGCATACCGGTGGCGCTAGAAGCTCCGTCAAGTGTAGTCAGGTTGACATTAAGATGTTTCGACGGAGAAGAATGTTGACTGGTATAATTTAGTCGAAGACATTCAAATATGTGATGAAGAGTGGTTAACTCTTGTAGTAGCAATCACAACCCATGTACACAAGTAGCAATCACAACCCATGTACACAAGTAGCAATCACAACCCATGTACACAAGTAGCAATCACAACCCATGTACACAAGTAGCAATCACAACCCGTGTACACAAGTAGCAATCACAACCCGTGTACACAAGTAGCAATCACAACCCATGTACACAAGTAGCAATCACAACCCGTGTACACAAGTAGCAATCACAACCCGTGTACACAAGTAGCAATCACAACCCATGTACACAAGTAGCAATCACAACCCATGTACACAAGTAGCAATCACAACCCAGGTACACAAGTAGCAATCACAACCCGTGTACACAAGTAGCAATCACAACCCGTGTACACAAGTAGCAATCACAACCCATGTACACAAGTAGCATTCACAACCCATGTACACAAGTAGCAATCACAACCCAGGTACACAAGTAGCAATCACAACCCGTGTACACAAGTAGCAATCACAACCCATGTACACAAGTAGCAATCACAACCCAGGTACACAAGTAGCAATCACAACCCAGGTACACAAGTAGCAATCACAACCCAGGTACACAAGTAGCAATCACAACCCAGGTACACAAGTAGCAATCACAACCCAGGTACACAAGTAGCAATCACAACCCATGTACACAAGTAGCAATCACAACCCATGTACACAAGTAGCAATCACAACCCATGTACACAAGTAGCAATCACAACCCGTGTACACAAGTAGCAATCACAACCCATGTACACAAGTAGCAATCACAACCCGTGTACGCAAGTAGCAATCACAACCCGTGTACACAAGTAGCAATCACAACCCAGGTACACAAGTAGCAATCACAACCCATGTACACAAGTAGCAATCACAACCCAGGTACACAAGTAGCAATCACAACCCGTGTACACAAGTAGCAATCACAACCCGTGTACACAAGTAGCAATCACAACCCATGTACACAAGTAGCAATCACAACCCATGTACACAAGTAGCAATCACAACCCAGGTACACAAGTAGCAATCACAACCCATGCACACAAGTAGCAGTCACAACCCATGTACACAAGTAGCAATCACAACCCAGGTAAATAAGTAGCAATCACAACCCATGTCCCAAGGTTGAATCGAGTTATTTACGACGAAGTTACAGCCACAATACATGGGCGAAAATAAATAAATTATTCGTCTATAGCACATGTCTCGGAGACGATAATACTACGCAACCTTGTAGCGCCACACAAATTAATCGTCCTTTTCTAAATTCGTGCACATTCGTTAAATACTACATCCGCCATATTGTGCTGGAAGTCTAATTAACCAATAGTTAATGCAACCTAAGCCATCCCTGGCATTGCGACATCACTTTCCTAGGACTTCGGGGTTAGGTCATATTCAAAACTTCAGTTCTAGAATAGCCGTATTATATAGCCAACAAGCAATCTCCAGATATACCAAAAAACCTGCAATCACACCTATTTCTTATATATTTAATATCACCCGAATCTTTGCTTTGAGACGGTAACAAAGCATTGAGACGGTAACAAAGCATTGAGACGGTAACAAAACATTGAGACGGTAACAAAGCATTGAGACGGTAACAAAACATTGAGACGGTAACAAAGCATTGAGACGGTAACAAAACATTGAGACGGTAACAAAACATTGAGACGGTAACAAAACATTGAGACGGTAACAAAGCATTGAGACGGTAACAAAACAATGAGACGGTAACAAAGCATTGAGACGGTAACAAAGCATTGAGACGGTAACAAAACATTGAGACGGTAACAAAGCATTGAGACGGTAACAAAACATTGAGACGGTAACAAAACATTGAGACGGTAACAAAACATTGAGACGGTAACAAAGCATTGAGACGGTAACAAAACATTGAGACGGTAACAAAGCATTGAGACGGTAACAAAACATTGAGACGGTAACAAAACATTGAGACGGTAACAAAACATTGAGACGGTAACAAAACAATGAGACGGTAACAAAGCATTGAGACGGTAACAAAGCATTGAGACGGTAACAAAACATTGAGACGGTAACAAAACATTGAGACGGTAACAAAGCATTGAGACGGTAACAAAGCATTGAGACGTTAACAAAGCATTGAGACGGTAACAAAGTATTGAGACGGTAACAAAACATTGAGACGGTAACAAAACATTGAGACGGTAACAAAGCATTGAGACGGTAACAAAACATTGAGACGGTAACAAAGCATTGAGACGGTAACAAAACATTGAGACGGTAACAAAACATTGAGACGGTAACAAAGCATTGAGACGGTAACAAAGCATTGAGACGGTAACAAAACATTGAGACGGTAACAAAACATTGAGACGGTAACAAAGCATTGAGACGGTAACAAAACATTGAGACGGTAACAAAACATTGAGACGGTAACAAAGCATTGAGACGGTAACAAAACATTGAGACGGTAATAAAGCATTGAGACGGTAACAAAGCATTGAGACGGTAACAAAGCATTGAGACGGTAACAAAGCATTGAGACGGTAACAAAATATTGAGACGGTAACAAAGCATTGAGACGGTAAGAAAGCATTGAGACGGTAAGAAAGCATTGAGACGGTAACAAAACATTGAGACGGTAACAAAGCATTGAGACGGTAACAAAGCATTGAGACGGTAACAAAACATTGAGACGGTAACAAAACATTGAGACGGTAACAAAGCATTGAGACGGTAACAAAACATTGAGACGGTAACAAAGCATTGAGACGGTAACAAAACATTGAGACGGTAAGAAAGCATTGAGACGGTAAGAAAGCATTGAGACGGTAAGAAAGCATTGAGACGGTAACAAAACATTGAGACGGTAAGAAAGCATTGAGACGGTAACAAAGCATTGAGACGGTAAGAAAGCATTGAGACGGTAACAAAGCATTGAGACGGTAACAAAACATTGAGACGGTAACAAAACATTGAGACGGTAACAAAACATTGAGACGGTAACAAAGCATTGAGACTGTAACAAAACATTGAGACGGTAACAAAACTTTGAGACGGTAACAAAGCATTGAGACGGTAACAAAACATTGAGACGGTAACAAAGCATTGAGACGGTAACAAAGCATTGAGACGGTAACAAAGCATTGAGACGGTAACAAAGCATTGAGACGGTAACAAAATATTGAGACGGTAACAAAGCATTGAGACGGTAACAAAGCATTGAGACGGTAAGAAAGCATTGAGACGGTAACAAAGCATTGAGACGGTAACAAAACGTTGAGACGGTAACAAAACATTGAGACGGTAACAAAGCATTGAGACGGTAACAAAGCATTGAGACGGTAACAAAGCATTGAGACGGTAACAAAGCATTGAGACGGTAACAAAATATTGAGACGGTAACAAAGCATTGAGACGGTAACAAAGCTATTAATTGTATTACTCAACTCTACAATTTAATACATTATATTAATAAAACGAATATTCTGAGCTGTCTAACACCTGTCAAAGGTGTGAAATCAATTGTCGCACCTTGCTTGCTGCCGAACAACAACTGGCTGGTTCATGTATTAATATATTCTTATACCTTCACTAAATGCGATTCACAGTTATATCATTGTATCAATCGAGACTACGAGTTGTAGTAGATGGCGAAGTTTCAAATTGGAAATCGGTTTTGAGTGGGGTACCTCAAGGATCAGTATTAGGACCTATATTATTCTTAATTTATATCAATGACTTGGACGAGAGTATAACAAGTAACGTACTGAAATTTGCGGACGACACAAAACTGTTTAGAAAGGTTAATACTGATGGTGATAAACAACATTTACAAAACGATCTAGACAGATTAGTGAAATGGTCTGAGAAATGGCAGATGCTGTTCAATTTTGGGAAATGTAAATGCCTACATACAGGACATGGGAACTTGAATGTAAACTATAAAATGGGAGCTACTGTTCTTGGTACTACTGTAAAAGAAAAGGACTTAGGAGTTACAATAAGCGCTGATATGAAAGTTTCAGAGCAGTGTGGTATTGCAGCTTCAAAGGGTAATCAAATTCTTGGATTGATTAGAAGAAACATAACATATAAGGGAAAAAAGTTAATTATACCTCTTTATAAAGCAATAGTTAGACCTCATTTAGAATACTGTATACAAGCATGGAGACCATATCGTAAGAAGGATATAGATACGCTTGAACGCATACAAAGGAGAGCAACTAAAATGATTCCAGAACTTAGAGACCTTAGTTATGAAGAACGCCTGAAAGAATGTGGTTTAACAACTCTAGAGACAAGGAGGTTAAGAGGAGATCAGATTGAAGTTTTTAAGATATTGAATGGGTATGAAAATATTGATAGAAATATGTTTTTCTCACTCAAGAAGGATAGCAGAACTAGAGGACATGAGGTAAAATTAGTAAAGGATCAATGTAGATTGGACATCAGGAAGCACACGTTCTCACAGAGGACAATAAATGAATGGAACAAACTGTCTACAGATTGTGTAACTGCTAGCAGCGTGAATATGTTTAAAAACAAGGTTGACACATATATCAGGAGGGCGGGTTATAAGTAGGTGAACATTGTTGGACTCTCGATAAGCCAATGGCTTCCTTGTCCACTTGCCATCTGGGCCTTTGGCTTGGATGGCAAATCTTGTTAAATCTTGTTAAAATGTTACCTTCCTATCCGAATGAATAATGCTAACATTTATAATAGTACAAATTCACTCAAGTAGTTCTACCTTAGACACCAAGTGGCACCCTTGAATTGTGCAAATATCACGCCCTGCAGTACGTTAGATGGCAGCTCTGTTACGTAGTGTACTCTACTAGTGTACATTCTTTTAATTTAAATAAATGAACAAGGGGCAGAAGATAAACCCAGGATCATTCCCCAAACCACTGTGTGACAATAAGGGTAGTGCATTGTTTTAAAGGGAATCTAATTAAGATGCTAGTAATAGCAGAACACTAAGAGGAAATGTGGTTGCTGTCAGAATAACGACTCGCACATAGACAGGTTGTTTCTCTTGTTGTCAGAATAACGACTCGCACATAGGTTGTTTCTCTTGTTGCAGTTGCCAAAGACAAGACGTGCAGCGGCACTGGTCTGTCGACGTCCGTTCCCGCAGGTAACTGTCGACATCTCTGTGACCGTTTATCAGGGAGCCAATGGAACACTGTCGACATCTATGTAACCGTTTATCCGGGAGCCAATGGAACACTGTCGACATCTCTGTGACCGTTTATCCGGGAGCCAATGGAACACTGTCGACATCTCTGTGACCGTTTATCCGGGAGCCAATGGAACACTGTCAACATATATGTAACGGTTTATCCGGGAGCCAATGGAACACTGTCAACATCTATGTAACGGTTTATCCGGGAGCCAATGGAACACTGTCGACATCTATGTAACGGTTTATCCGGGAGCCAATGGAACACTGTCAACATATATGTAACGGTTTATCCAGGAGCCAATGGCACACTGTCAACATATATGTAACGGTTTATCCGGGAGCCAATGGAACACTGTCGACATCTCTGTGACCGTTTATCCGGGAGCCAATGGAACACTGTCAACGTCTATGCAACGGTTTATCCGGGAGCCAATGGCACACTGTCAACATATATGTAACGGTTTATCCAGGAGCCAATGGAACACTGTCAACATCTATGTAACGGTTTATCCGGGAGCCAATGGCACACTGTCAACATCTATGTAACGGTTTATCCGGGAGCCAATGGCACACTGTCAACATATATGTTTATCCGGAGCACACTGTCGACATCTATGTATCGGTTTATCCGGGAGCCAATGGAACACTGTCAACATATATGTAACGGTTTATCCAGGAGCCAATGGCACACTGTCAACATATATGTAACGGTTTATCCGGGAGCCAATGGCACACTGTCAACATCTATGTAACGGTTTATCCGGGAGCCAATGGAACACTGTCAACATCTATGTAACGGTTTATCCGGGAGCCAATGGCACACTGTCAACATATATGTAACGGTTTATCCAGGAGCCAATGGAACACTGTCAACATCTATGTAACGGTTTATCCGGGAGCCAATGGCACACTGTCAACATCTATGTAACGGTTTATCCGGGAGCCAATGGCACACTGTCAACATATATGTAACGGTTTATCCAGGAGCCAATGGCACACTGTCAACATATATGTAACGGTTTATCCGGGAGCCAATGGAACACTGTCGACATCTATGTAACGGTTTATCCGGGAGCCAATGGAACACTGTCGACATCTATGTAACAGTTTATCCGGGAGCCAATGGAACACTGTCAACATATATGTAACGGTTTATCCAGGAGCCAATGGCACACTGTCAACATATATGTAACGGTTTATCCGGGAGCCAATGGCACACTGTCAACATCTATGTAACGGTTTATTCGGGAGCCAATGGAACACTGTCAACATCTATGTAACGGTTTATCCGGGAGTCAATGGCACACTGTCAACATATATGTAACGGTTTATCCAGGAGCCAATGGAACACTGTCAACATCTATGTAACGGTTTATCCGGGAGCCAATGGCACACTGTCAACATCTATGTAACGGTTTATCCGGGAGCCAATGGCACACTGTCAACATATATGTAACGGTTTATCCAGGAGCCAATGGCACACTGTCAACATATATGTAACGGTTTATCCAGGAGCCAATGGAACACTGTCGACATCTATGTAACGGTTTATCCGGGAGCCAATGGAACACTGTCGACATCTATGTAACGGTTTATCTGGGAGCCTATGGAACACTGTCGACATCTATGTAACGGTTTATCCGGGAGCCAATGGCACACTGTCAACATATATGTAACGGTTTATCCGGGAGCCAATGGAACACTGTCGACATCTATGTAACGGTTTATCCGGGAGCCAATGGAACACTGTCAACGTCTATGTAACGGTTTATCCGGGAGCCAATGGAACACTGTCGACATCTATGTAACGGTTTATCCGGGAGCCAATGGAACACTGTCGACATCTATGTAACGGTTTATCTGGGAGCCAATGGAACACTGTCGACATCTATGTAACGGTTTATCCGGGAGCCAATGGAACACTGTCAACATATATGTAACGGTTTATCCGGGAGCCAATGGAACACTGTCAACATCTATGTAATGGTTTATCCGGGAGCCAATGGAACACTGTCAACATATATGTAACGGTTTATCCGGGAGCCAATGGCACACTGTCAACATATATGTAACGGTTTATCCAGGAGCCAATGGCACACTGTCAACATATATGTAACGGTTTATCCAGGAGCCAATGGCACACTGTCAACATCTATGTAACGGTTGATCCTGGAGCCAATGCACTGATGTATATAATATGTATATGTATATGGAGTGAGCCGTCGGTACGACGGATCTCGACCTCAGTCAGTATCGTGTGTACGGTTGTTGCTGAACAGACCGATCCGCGATGCACATTGTCGTCCACAGACATGACACACAAAGGTGACAGTGTTTGATGAAGGCTGGGTAGCCTTCCGTCTTAGTCTCTTCTCTCTCAGGGCGTCGCACCGCTTTTTTTCGAATTCGTGTAGGCCGACGTGGCATGTGCGACGCCAGAGGGCACGGTCCATCGCTGTGGACTCCCAGCTGTTGTGAGGCACGCCACATGATTTTATTGTTGCCTTGAGCACGTCCTTGTATCTCTTTCGCTGCCCTCCCCGTGTTCGTTTGCCGGCGTCCAGTTCTCCATAGAACACTGCCTTAGGGATGCGGTCATCGGCCATTCTCACAAGGTGCCCGGACCAGCGGAGTTGTGCACGCTTGATGTGGTGTTCGATGCCCTTTTGTGCACAGCGCTGTAAGACCTCGGTGTTGGAAATCATGTCTTGCCACTTGATGTTAGCGATGCGCCTTAGGCTGCGCATGTGGAACTGGTCGAGTCGGCGGTATGGTGTCCACGCCTCGCAACCATATAGCAGTGTCGGTAGCACCACGGCACAGTATACACTGATGTTGGTGGCAAGACGTACACCGCGTTCATTCCAAAGGCGCTTGGTGAGTCTGCCGAATGACGCGCTCGCTTTCCCAATCCGTGTTGAGACGTCATCGTCTATCATGGCATTTTGTGATAGCGTGCTACCCAAGTAGGTGAACTTGTCAACGACGTTTAGTGGGTTGTTGTCGATGGTGATGATTGGAGCCGAGTAGTCTGCTCCAGGCTTCGGCTGATACATCACCTCGGTTTTCTTCAGACTGATAGTCAATCTGAAACGGCGGGCGGATCTGTGGCGAAAGCATTGGTAATCGTTTGTATGTCATCGATCGTATGTGCAAGAAGTGCACAGTCGTCAGCGAATAGTAGGTCTTTGTATATAATAGCACATACAACGAACCCCATAATATGCCTGTGCACCAATAAGGGGATTTAAAAATAAGTTGGCCCTCCTTTAGTGGGCGGGGGGCAGCCGTGGCCTAGTGGTTAAGGTGTTGGACTCTAAATTCAAGGGTTGTGAGTTCAAGACCCACACTGGTCACGGTTCGTTTTCGAAGCATAGGCAATTTCGTTTACCCTACTTTGCCTCAGTCCACTCAGCTGTAAATGAGTACAAACGCTGTTTGGAAGGTACCTGCGATGGACTAGTGTCCCGTCCAGGAGAGTCAGTATAACTGCACTCTAAGTTGCTTCGCACTACAGAAACCAGGTTTAAGCACTGGCCTTATAAGCCTTCATGGCTTCCTAAGGCGTAATGCCTGGGGGATGACTTACCTTACCTTTAGTGGGCACATGTAGTTTTTAGTGGGATCATTGTGATTGTAAAACAATTAATTAATTAATCAATCTGAGTTAAGCATTAACAAGATATTCAGCATCATTGTGTTTCACTTGGGAATGGTCAGCATGCCAATAGCGTCAACAAAATGAAGACTAACCTGTTTTATCCCTTAACACAGGTTGCAAAAATTACAACGTCCGTTTGACAATCAACGGCGTGGCGATGGGATGTTACGGCCTCACTCTACAGTACCCCAGTCTGTGCTTCACGTGGGGCGGCGCCCTGCACTACTGTTGCGCCGCGTGTCACGAGGCTGGTCTCGTGCAGCCCAAGCAGCACCGTGAGTATCCATCGTTGTCTCTGGTACTGGCCGACTGTGTATATGTTGTGGTTACTAGAATGTTTATATGTTGTGGTTAGTAGAATGTTTATATGTTGTGGTTAGTAGAATGTTTATATGTTGTGGTTACTAGAATGTTTATATGTTGTGTATATGTCGTGTATATGTTGTGTATATGTTGCGGTTACTAGAATGTTTATATGTTGTGGTTACTAGAATGTTTATATGTTGTGGTTACTAGAATGTTTATATGTTGTGTATATATCGTGTATATGTTGTGTTTATGTTGCGGTTACTAGAATGTTTATATGTTGTGGTTACTAGAATGTGGTCTTATGAGGCCTCTTTCAACTAATCAGCATTTTTGAGAACATTATTGCCAAGTCATGGAGATAGTCACTGGGGGTTGTCACTGACGGTGGTCACTGGGGAAGGTCACCACTGACCTATATAATTATATAGGTCAATTCTTACACAATTAATTATATAGGTCACTGACAGTGGTCACTGACGGTGGTCCGTGAGGGTGGTCACTGAGGGGGGGGGTCACTGAAGGTGGTCACTGACAGGGTGCACGCGGATACACAATCCCCAATGTTGAGAGCCAGGCTTTTAAACCAAATATATCTGGTCCGGGTCATGAACCCAGAAATCTGGCACGCTAAATGGATGTGCTAACAACTACACTACGGCGATTCTCTCTCACGAATGACCAGCTTTACGACCCGTCAGGCCGTTTAGTGTACTTTACGATCCGTCAGGCCGTCTGGCGGATATGTTGGGTTCAATGAGTTTGTCAATGTCGTTTAACACTAGAGACATTGCGGATATGTTGGGTTCAATGAGTTTGTCAGTGTCGTTTAACACTAGAGACATTGCGGATATGTTGGGTTCAATGAATTTGTCAATGTCGTTTAACACTAGAGACATTGCGGTGATGTTGGGTTCAATGGGTTTGTCAATGACGTTTAACACTAGAGACATTGCTGTGATGTTGGGTTCAAGGGGTTTGTCAATGACGTTTAACACTAGAGACATTGCGGTGATGTTGGGTTCAAGGGGTTTGTCAATGTCGTTTAACACTAGAGACATTGCGGTGATGTTGGGTTCAATGGGTTTGTCAATGACGTTTAACACTAGAGACATTGCTGTGATGTTGGGTTCAAGGGGTTTGTCAATGACGTTTAACACTAGAGACATTGTGGAGATGTTGGGTTCAAGGGGTTTGTCAATGACGTTTAACACTAGAGACATTGCGGTGATGTTGGGTTCAATGGGTTTGTCAATGACGTTTAACACTAGAGACATTGCTGTGATGTTGGGTTCAAGGGGTTTGTCAATGACGTTTAACACTAGAGACATTGCGGATATGTTGGGTTCAAGGGGTTTGTCAATGACGTTTAACACTAGAGACATTGCGGATATGTTGGGTTCAATGAGTTTGTCAATGTCGTTTAAACCTAGAGACATTGCGGATATGTTGGGTTCAAGGGGTTTGTCAATGACGTTTAACACTAGAGACATTGCGGATATGTTGGGTTCAATGAGTTTGTCAATGTCGTTTAACACTAGAGACATTGCGGATATGTTGGGTTCAAGGGGTTTGTCAATGACGTTTAACACTAGAGACATTGCGGATATGTTGGGTTCAATGAGTTTGTCAATGTCGTTTAACACTAGAGACATTGCGGTGATGTTGGGTTCAATGGGTTTGTCAGTGACGTTTAACACTAGAGACATTGCTGTGATGTTGGGTTCAAGGGGTTTGTCAATGACGTTTAACACTAGAGACATTGCGGAGATGTTGGGTTCAAGGGGTTTGTCACTGACGTTTAACACTAGAGATATTGCGGTGATGTTGGGTTCAATGAGTTTGTCAATGTCGTTTAACACTAGAGACATTGCTGTGATGTTGGGTTCAAGGGGTTTGTCAATGACGTTTAACACTAGAGACATTGCTGTGATGTTGGGTTCAAGGGGTTTGTCAGTGACGTTTAACACTAGAGACATTGAGGTGATGTTGGGTTCAATGAGTTTGTCAATGTCGTTTAACACTAGAGACATTGCGGTGATGTTGGGTTCAATGGATTTGTCAGTGACGTTTAACACTAGAGACATTGCTGTGATGTTGGGTTCAAGGGGTTTGTCAATGACGTTTAACACTAGAGACATTGCGGTGATGTTGGGTTCAAGGGGTTTGTCAATGACGTTTAACACTAGAGACATTGAGGTGATGTTGGGTTCAATGAGTTTGTCAATGTCGTTTAACACTAGAGACATTGCGGTGATGTTGGGTTCAATGGGTTTGTCAGTGACGTTTAACACTAGAGACATTGCTGTGATGTTGGGTTCAAGGGGTTTGTCAATGACGTTTAACACTAGAGACATTGCGGTGATGTTGGGTTCAAGGGGTTTGTCAATGTCGCTTAACCCTACAGACATTGAGGTGATGTTGGGTTCAAGGGTTTGTCACTGACGTTTAATACTAGAGACATTGAGGTGATGTTGGGTTCAAGGGGTTTGTCAGTGACGTTGAACACTACAGATAATGCATTGATATTGTGTTTAATGGTTTTGTCAGTGACGTTGAACACTACAGAGATGGCGGTGATGCAAAGTTTGTAGTACTTGTTTCTGGAACATGTTGGGTTCAGCCAACTGTTACGTTTCCCATTGGTGACCATGTTAACGTTTTGCACGATTATAAGAAAACGGGACCTTTCAAAAATTCTGAAACTTCTTTCCTGCCGTTGTCATCATCTCGTTGACATGCTGGTTGAGTTTTGTTAAAATCACATATTTTTAACTCTTTTAAAATGGCTGAACGTGCCATACCCGTCAATGTTTACCAGTTTCTGCATAAATTACTACGCACACGTGCCTTGTGGCGAAAAAATTGCCAAAAATCCCGCCTATTTAAATAATCTAAAAATCCAAGGTTACATTGCTAACATGTTCTACCAGCAAACTTGCCGGATGTGTCTGCTCAAATGCAGTTATGTCAGATGATATGATTTTTTTTAAATTACACATATCTAAAATGACTGTGCCCTACATTCGTGCCCTACACCAGGAAGTCTAACTGAGGCAGGATCCCTGTTCTTTACGCACAGTATTTAGTTTCATCTCCGTCATCAAGAACTGCTGTCACGTGACCGTTAACATATTCACGTGATGACGGCTTCCATTCATCATGACGCTGTAGATAGCTTCACGATTTGTGGTCAAATGACAAATCGTGAGATAAAGTATTTCTTTATGGTGCAATCATTATTTTAAATAAAATGTACACTCTTTGAACTATGTCAGATATTCAAGTATATTTTCTAACAATCGCTGATGTCTGAATGTTGCCATTTCTTTGTTGCTTCTAGTTTTTGTTCCTGTTGTTATTTTGGAGGCTGTAACTGATGTTTATTCAGTTCAGTAGTGTACATTACTACCATGCATAAATCGCCTTGTATCTGCTGAGCCTCAGGTGTACTTCTGGCCGTCTTCTTTGACCACCAGCTGTAGGAACACCTTATGTGTGTGTGCATGGAACTCTGGGAACAGCGTGTGTGTTTCTTACGTGGCAAAGATCATACTTACAATAAACCTGTAACAAACGATTACCTCCAGTGATCGACGAGTCTCCTTCGACCGGGATACGGCCAATGAACTGGTTGGACGTTATTAACCCAGGCCTCGGCCGCTCCGCTACGGGGGTAGTAGCACCTGCCTTCATGACGGCGTGTGTTTATGGGATCACTGTCGTTGATGCCCGTCTCCTCACCATACTGTCGTGATGTCTGTCCGACTGTCTGGCCTAAGGTGAGGGGCGGATACTGCTGGTCTTGCCAAGTGAACACTGTCTCGTTGGCTCACCGTCTCGCTGTCTCGCTCTCTCACTGTCTCGCTGGCTCACCGTCTCGCTGGCTCACTGTCTCGCTGTCTCCCTCTCTCACTGTCTCGCTGGCTCACTGTCTCGCTGGCTCGCCATCTCGCAGTCTCGCTGGCTCACTGTCTCGCTGGCTCACCGTCTCGCTGTCTCTCTCTCTCACTGTCTCGCTGGCTCGCCGTCTCGCTGTCTCACTGTCTCACTGTCTCGCTGGCTCACTGTCTCGCTGGCTCACCGTCTTGCTGGCTCGCTCTCTCACTGTCTCGCTGGCTCACCGTCTCGCTGGCTCACTGTCTCGCTGTCTCCCTCTCTCACTGTCTCGCTGGCTCACTGTCTCGCTGGCTCGCCATCTCGCAGTCTCGCTGTCTCGCTGGCTCACTGTCTCGCTGGCTCACCGTCTCGCTGGCTCGCCGTCTCGCTGTCTCTCTCTCTCACTGTCTCACTGGCTCGCCGTCTCGCTGTCTCACTGTCTCACTGTCTCGCTGGCTCACTGTCTCGCTGGCTCACCGTCTTGCTGGCTCGCCGTCTTGCTGGCTCACTGTCTCGCTGGCTCACCGTCTCGCTGGCTCACCATCTCGCTGTCTTACTGTCTCAATGTATCGCTGGCTCACTGTCTCGCTGTCTCGCTGTCTAACTGTCTCACTGTCTCGCTGGCTCACTGTCTCGCTGTCTCGCTGTCTCACTGTCTCGCTGGCTCACTGTCTCGCTGACTCGCCGTCTCGCTGTCTCACTGGCTCACTGTCTCGCTGACTCGCCGTCTCACTGTCTCACTGTCTCACTGTCTCGCTGTCTCGCTGGCTCACTGTCTCATTGTCTCGCTGTCTCACCGTCTCGCTGGCTCACCGTCTCGCTGGCTCACCGTCTCGCTGGCTCACTGTCTCACTGTCTCACTGTCTCACTGTCTCACTGTCTCGCTGGCTCGCTGTCTCAATGTCTCACTGTCTCGCTGGCTCACTGTCTCGCTGGCTCACCGTCTCGCCGTCTCGCTGTCTCAATGTCTCGCTGGCTCACTGTCTCGCTGGCTCGCCATCTCGCTGTCTCGCTGTCTCAATGTCTCGCTGGCTCACTGTCTCGCTGGCTCACTGTCTCGCTGGCTCGCCATCTCGCTGTCTCGCTGTCTCCATGTCTCGCTGGCTCACTGTCTCGCTGGCTCGCCGTCTCGCTGTCTCGCTCTCTCACTGTCTCGCTGGCTCACTGTCTCGCTGGCTCACTGTCTCGCTCTCTCGCTGTCTCGCTGGCTCGCCGTCTCGCTGTCTCCCTCTCTCACTGTCTCGCTGGCTCACTGTCTCGCTGGCTCTCCGTCTCAAGGTCTCACGGTCTCCACGGAAATGTTTCACCTGCACATATGGATCGTGGTGGTCTCGTGTCCACTATATGTGGTCAAGTATACACGCTGTACATTTGGGACATAAATCTGCACCAAGCACCTGCAAAATGTCCAGCATTGTCTATAAACGCCTTGTAGATATCGGCTTGTGTGTGGAAAAAACATACGTTAGTGCGTCGACGTATTGCAGCTAAGAAGATGTACTAAAGCTGTGTGTGTGTGTGTCCGCGCGCGTGCGTGCGTGCGTGCGCGCGTACGTGCGTGCATTATATCTTGACAAAATCTTAATGAATAGTTCATGCCTGACTTTTATTTTGCAGTTGTCTCCAGGCGGACTTTGAAGTAACACGTACCATCACTTACAGACAAAACGCAGTGGTCTTCATATCTGCTGTCACGTACCAACAACAGCTGTTAGCCACTCAGCATATTTGTGGCACAATTCTGTGCTCTATCAGTCGTCTCTCTGGTTCAGCGACTGGCAGCAGTCACATCGCGGAGCTACAGAACAACAGCAGCGTCAGTTAGTATTACAACAGATGTAGGTGTAGTTTATCATCAACTCTGTGTTCGTAAACAGCAGCGTCAGTTAGTATTACAACAGATGTAGGTGTAGTTTATCACCAACCCCGTGTTCGTAAACAGCAGCGTCAGTTAGTATTACAACAGATGTAGGTGTAGTTTATCATCAACCCCGTGTTCGTAAACAGCAGCGTCAGTTAGTATTACAACAGATGTAGGTGTAGTTTATCATCAACCCCGTGTTCGTAAACAGCAGCGTCAGTTAGTATTACAACAGATGTAGGTGTAGTTTATCATCAACCCGTGTTCGTAAACCTGTATCTTGTAATACGAAGAAGATTTAACAAGATTGGCCCAGATGACAAGTGGACAAGGAAATGATTGGCTTATCGAGAGTCCAACAATGTTCATCTATGTGTAACCCGCCCTCCTGAGATATGTGTCAACCTTGTTTTTAAACACATTCACGCTGCTAGCAGTTACACAATCTGTAGACAATTTGTTCCATTCATTTATTGTCCTCTGTGAGAATGAGTACTTCCTGATATTCAATCTACATTGATCCTTTACTAATTTTACATCAGGTCCTCTAGTTCTGCTATCTTTCTTGAGTGAAAAAAATATATTTGTATCAATATATTCTGTGGACATCGAAAAGTGTCTTGGCCGTTCCAGTTGAACAATCTCCGAAAGGCCAATTAGAATGTGCTGCGCAGTTGTAGACTAGGACAAAAGTTGTCCACGTGTGACGATGCAAGCGGTTGACAATAAAACCCTTGTGAATACAATGACATGCTTCCGTGTTGTTTATCACATACTCTGAGAGTGGCACATAGCTCGGCCCTCAACACACAGCTCGGCCCTCAACACACAGCTCGGCCCTCAGCACACAGCTCGGCCCTCAACACACAGCTCTGCCCTCAACACACAGCTCGGCCCTCAACACACAGCTCGGCCCTCAACACACAGCTCGGCCCTCAGCACACAGCTCGGCCCTCAACACACAGCTCGGCCCTCAACACACAGCTCGGCCCTCAACACATAGCTCGGCCCTCAACACACAGCTCGGCCCTCAACACACAGCTCGGCCCTCAACACACAGCTCGGCCCTCAGCACCTACTTACTATCTCATACACTTAATCAGAGCGTGTCCACGGGACAAACGTAAACTAAAGTGCTTGGTTGACTGGTACTTGGTAGACTGGTACTTGGTAGACTGGTACTTGGTAGACTGGTACTTGGTAGACTGGTACTTGGTAGACTGGTACTCTGTAGACTGGTACTTGGTAGACTGGTACTTGGTAGACTGGTACTTGGTAGACTGGTACTTGGTAGACTGGTATTTGGTAGACTGGTACTTGGTAGACTGGTACTCTATAGACTGGTACTTGGTAGACTGGTACTTGGTAGACTGGTACTCTGTATTGTGGTACTTGGTAGACTGGTGTTGCTGAAGGATCCCGCCGAGTCGCCGAGACTTGTACAGTGTAATATATGCTCTTGTTGCAGCAGGTCTCGCCCTCGAGCGTTCTTGCATCATCCCTCGTATTCTTGCTTCATGTCTCGTATTTTTGCTTCATCCCTCGTATTCTTGCTTCATCCCTCGTATTCTTGCTTCATCCCTCGTATTCTTGCTTCATCCCTCGTATTCTTGCTTCATCCCTCGTATTCTTGCATCATCTCTCGTATTCTTGCTTCATCCCTCGTATTCTTGCTTCATCCCTCGTATTCTTGCTTCATCCCTCGTATTCTTGCTTCACCCCTCGTATTCTTGCTTCACCCCTCGTATTCTTGCTTCATCTCTCGTATTCTTGCTTCATCCCTCGTATTCTTGCTTCATTTCTCGTATTCTTGCTTCATCCCTCGTATTCTTGCTTCATCTCTCGTACTCTTGCTTCATCTCTCGTATTGTTGCTTCATCCCTCGTATTCTTGCTTCATCCCACGTATTCTTGCTTCATCTCTCGTATTCTTGCTTCATCTCTCGTATTCTTGCTTCATCTCTCGTATTCATTTTTGCAACATATCTATGGGAACAAACATAAATATTGACATTATTGACATATGTATGACAATTAGAAAAAAAATAATGGCGTATGGTGCTTGTTATTATGTCATATGGTTCAAAAACTGTTTCGAAGTTTATGTTTTCGTCGCTCAAAGTAGCCAATATATTGGACAGATATATGCAAAATATAAAACACATTAGCAAAATAAATAATACAAATAAATACAGCATTACTATAAGCAGTCGTCTTTACCTTTTTTCTTTCTGACATTTTGCAACGTCACAAAAGAAAGATCAAATTGACTACGAAAAACTATTAAAAGGTTGATAGTGTGACAAAATAGTTTATGCACGGCAGTCCGAGAGCGAAACACAAATGTTCCTTTAACCTTTTATTTACATTTTATTTATACGTTTTCTCTGTTTAATACTTTTTATGATGCGCACCAGCACCCTACGTAATAGTTCTCAACTAGATGAGGGTGACGTAGATGAGGGTAACTTAGATGAGGGTGACGTAGTATTGGAAGAAGATAATAAGATAAGAATAACATTTGCATAGCGCCGTAAATCTAGATAAAGTCATTGTTTGTAGCCGAACACTCGAGTAGTTCGTTGTTCGTGGAGTAGGTCAGTTATGTAAGCTGGTGCCAGTTCGTTGTTCGTGGAGTAGGTCAGTTATGTAAGCTGGTGCCAGTTCGTTGTTCGTGGAGTAGGTCAGTTATGTAAGCTGGTGCCAGTTTGTTGTTCGTGGAGTAGGTCAGTTATGTAAGCTGGTGCCAGTTTGTTGTTCGTGGAGTAGGTCAGTTATGTAAGCTGGTGCCAGTTTGTTGTTCGTGGAGTAGGTCAGTTATGTAAGCTGGTGCCAGTTCGTTGTTCGTGGAGTAGGTCAGTTATGTAAGCTGGTGCCAGTTCGTTGTTCGTGGAGTAGGTCAGTTATGTAAGCTGGTGCCAGTTCGTTGTTCGTGGAGTAGGTCAGTTATGTAAGCTGGTGCCAGTTTGTTGTTCGTGGAGTAGGTCAGTTATGTAAGCTGGTGCCAGTTCGTGTTGAGCACGAAATGTCAGTAGCAGAATTGCGTAAAGAATGCTTTGCTTCACGGGAAGCCAGTGTAGTTTCTAGAGGACCGGTGTGATGTGGTCCCTCCTGTGGCAGCGGATCACCAGAGTTAACAAAAGTAAGCAGACTAGCTCTGACATGTTGATATGTTGCTCAAAATGCTTATACAAACGCAATTTCCAACAACACCTTAGTGGCGCCTCCTAACGTGAATTAAATGTGAGTAATCCAAACTTTCGGTTCAGATTCAGATTCAGATTCAGACTCATTTATTTTGACCAAGTAAATGTAATACAATCGACATATAAACAAAGTAAATAAAATAAATGGTCACGGAGACTCCCATTAAGACATTGAGTATGTCGCTATCATGGGAGCCACCACTGGTTTAGTCAAGCAATTGAAAATATTATATTAAAAATTAAGAATACAAGTGATAGCAATAATAAAAGTACTAAGTTTATAATTATATAATAATCATATATATATATATATATATATATATATATATATATATATATATATGTATAAACTATATGTATACAAGCATATCCATGTACATATATGCATATGTATGGCTGCCTACAAGATATACCTACATATTAATTACACAAATAAATAACTATACACGTATGCCCTGATTTCGGCAAATGTAACAATTTGTTTTGGTACAGTTGTATTCATAATTACCAAGAAGATATTGTTTTATGTAACTGGAGAAACCATATAGACTATGAGTATGGACTTTGTCAGTAATATCATTTGGACTATTGTTAACAGTTCTAATCATGCTGTATCTAATACATTTGTTTGCGAAAACATGATTATTTCTTGACATAAATAAGCGATTTTTGTCTCGTGTGTCATATTGATGTATTTCAAAAGTGTTAGTATAAGGTATATTATAAAAATATTCAGGTAGTTGTTTATTTATTAATTTATGATAAAACTTAAGTTCTTGTAGCTTGTGGATGTCACTGACCTTTAATAATTTGAGTTCTTTATAAATAGGAGCAGTGTGTGCATTATATTTACTTAACGTGATTATTCTAATTGCTTTTTTCTGAAGTATAAATATGCGTTGCGTTTGATACCCCCATGCCAATATACCATAGTTTATATGAGGTAATATGATAGAATTGTACATTGTCCTTAGAATATGCTGTGGTAAAAAATGTGTCAGTTTTTTTAGAATTCCAGTGGTTCTAGATATTTTGTATGCTACTTTGTTTATGTGACTGTCCCAGTTCAAGTGATTATTTAATGTGATGCCCAAAAAGTTGAAGTTATTTACATATTCAATTACAGTTCCATTTACTAATAGCACAGGCTTTTCTACTTTCTTTTGTGGCATATGAAAAATCATAGCTTTAGTTTTGTCAACATTTAGAGCAAGTTTGTTTACGTTAAGCCAGTCACATATCTTGTTTAGTTCTTCGTTTATATTGTTATTTAAGTCACCGGGTCGATTAAAGACATCTAATGTACTGGTTAGGGTTGTATCGTCAGCATAAGTTATGAAGTTGAAAAGGTCACTAGCAATTGGTAGGTCATTAATGTATATAATGAACAACAAAGGTCCTAATATCGACCCTTGCGGGACACCAGTAGTAATATATGCTTCTTTAGATTTTACGTGTCCAAATTGTACGTACTGTTTACGATTTGATAAATAGGTCTTAAAGAGGTTAAATGCTGTGCCTTTTATGCCATAGTGCTTTAATTTATCCATGAGTATATTATGGTCTATTGTATCAAAGGCTTTTGATAAATCAATATATATATTTATTGGAGTTAGATGTTTGTCCATTTCCTGAATAATTCTGTCTATTATTTCAAGGGTGGCAAGTTCGGTTGAATGTTTCTCTCTGAAGCCATATTGACTACTGTAGTATAGCTCTCTATTGTGGAAATATTCGTGTAGTTGGTCAAATATGACTCTCTCAAATACTTTAGAAATTGCTGGTAAGATCGAAATTGGACGGTAATTATCAAAAATGGTATTATCACCTTTTTTGAATAGTGGTATTACTTTAGCAACTTTTAGTTTGTCAGGAAATATACCTGTTGACAAAGATTGATTGAGTATTGTGGTGACAGGTTTACAAATTTCATGTTTTATTGTTTTTAATAATATAGTTGATATGCCGTCTTTGCCACTACTAGATTTAGGATGCATACGGTTAATTATATTAATTGTAGTATCTTCACTTATAGGTTTAAACGTGAATTTATGTATGGTCTGGTTTTTCAAATAATCTCTATGACATTTGCCGTTACTACTTATTTGTGATGCAAGTTTGGGACCAATATTTGTAAAAAATAAATTAAATTGATTGGCAATATCCGTTTTATCGGTAACAGTTGTTCCATCAATTTTAAAAGAGTTAGGAAATTGTTCAGTCTTTGTTGTTTCATTAATTATTTCTTTAATAATTGACCATGTTTTTTTAATGTTGTTCTTATGTTTCTCAAATCTCGATTCAAAATATATTTTTTTGGCCAGACGAATATTTTTTTTAAGAATTTTATTATAAGCGTGCAGATTAGTTTTAAGGACCTGATATCTTGCTGTGTCTATAGTAGTTTGCTTCATTTTTAGATATAGCTTATCTCTAAACGTTATTGATCTAATGATACCTTGAGTAATCCAAGACGATTTTTTATATTTATGTTTGTTATATTTAATTGTCTTAGTGGGTAAGCATTTAATCATAGTATTTAAAATAATTTCTTCAAGAATGTTATAATTTTCGTTGGGATTACCATCAATATTCTTATTTAGTTTATCATAAATGTTTGAGTGTATTAATTCTAATCTAAATTTATTTAGCGAATCCGGACTTTTCTGTGTTATTGTTATGAATTTGGGTACCGTGTCTCGAGTTAATATGCAGTCCATGCAAATGAAACAGGGAAGATGATCAGAAATTTGGTTGATTAAAATGCCAGAAGTGGAGTTCAATGACCCCTCTGACAGTTTACATAAAAAATTGTCAATAAGTGTACCACGATGTTCTGAAAATCTGGTAGGCAATGTGATTCTAGGAAAGAAGCCTTGTGCACTGATCATGTCAAAGTATTCACTAAATACAGGTTTTTCTTTGATTTTCAGTAAGTCAATATTAAAATCACCTGCTATGATAACTTCACTCTTTAGTTTTTGTAAATGAGTGAGTATCGGGGTTAATTCGTCAATAAAGGTCTTGTAATTCTCAATAACATCTCTTGGTGGTCTATATATATTTCCCAGTATAATTTTTTTTTGGATAGTTTTTCCAGTTATCTCAATAAACTGTCCTTCCCATACATTTGATACATTGTTAATAGATAATATTTTATAGTCATATTTATTACTAAGATATATCGATAGGCCACCATGAGCACTACAAATTTTACCTTGAGAGATTAATGTAAAACCATCTATTTGCAGCAAAGAAATGTTGGAGTCATTGGATAACCATGTTTCTTGTAAACAAATGGCTCCAATTTCACAGCTGTTGTTTCGTAAATTTTCTAATTTCATATTAATTTGATCCATTTTTGCATTAAGGCTTTGACAATTTAGACTCAACACTACAAAAGTACTCTGCTTGTTTTTTATTTTGTCTATTAATTCTTCATCAGTAAAATATGGAGAATGTTTAATAATTTCAACTTCTCCATCTGGTAAACTTTCATTGAATTCGTTTATTTGTAAGATGTGATTTAAAGAGTTAACTGTTAACCCTCCAACATTTCTTAAAAAGGAATTATCATCGTTAAAAGGAAAACCATTTCTAGCCATGTTCAAAGTCCGCAGTACGCGACCAATTCCCGTTGCGTTGCCCAAGTGGCTAGCCCACAGTTAGCGCGAAAAGTGACGTAATGTCATGTGGCGATGACGTGTATAATCTTCGACGGCACTGATTTTAAAACTGGTTGTGTCTGTGACGGTAATTCTTAGCATTACACGATAATGGTCAGCTACAGCGCCTACGAGAAACGCACGCGCAAACGGAGCAACTTCCAGAACTGGCGAGCGAGAAAACACGAAGTCACCTACACGCTTATGGTATGTAGTTCACAATGATAAATGCGTTACTTTTAAAATATTTAAAGAAGTATTCGAGTTTGAACCATACTTGACATTGTTACCGGAGCGACTAAGAATTATTTTTACTCAATTTAGACTGGGTAACACAAAATTGCCTATCGAGACAGGCAGATGGTTCAATATTGCCTATCGAGACAGGCAGATGGTTCAATATTGCCTATCGAGACAGGCAGATGGTTCAATATTGCTGGACATGAAAGGTATTGTACTTTGCGTAATAAACATGAGATTGGGGATGAAATTCATCTATTGTTTCAACGTGACACTTTAATAATAATAATAATAAGCTTCTATGGCGCCTATATCGTCAGGATCCTGAGCTCAGAGGTGCAACAAAACAGAATCATTAAGCATAATCGTGAACAGGGCCGCGCAAAAGTCATTATCAGATCGAGGGACAACCGAAGATTTATGGCGGAAATGCAATTTTGAATAAATATGTTTTGAGGTTTTTTTTCGGAAGATAGCCATAGTTTCAGATGTTTTTTAAAGTGATGGGGAGTTCATTTCAGATCATAGGGGCAGTGACAGAAAAAGGACGTTTGCCCAAGTTAAGTTTTGTTTTAGGCAGAATAAGTTGTGAAATTGATTAGCTGAGCTGCCTAGGGATATTTGAAAGATGCAGGAGACTAGCCAAATAGGGTGGTTGTTGTGTATATAGAGCACGAGTGGTCAGCTTAAAATTAATTCGATAAGTAACAGGAAGCCAGTGTAACTGTTTAAGTTGTGGTAGTGATTGTGAAAACAAACTGAGGCGTCCCGACTACCACACGTGCCAGACAATTTTGTACTCGTTGGAGTTTAGCCAAGTCTCTTTTAGAAATGTTATTTAGTAGTGAATTACAATAGTCAAAGCGGCTACTAATTAGTGCCGTTGACATTGTTTTAGCAGTAGATATATATATATATATATATATACATATACATATATATATATATATATATATATATATATATATATATATATATATATATATATATATATATATATATATATATATATATATATATATATACATATATATATATATATATATACACATATATATATACATATATATATATACATATATATATATATATATATATATATATATATATATATATATATATATATATATATATATATATATATATATATATATATATATATATATATATATATATATATATATATAGGTGATGCCGAATTCTAAGCAAACAGGATTTACATACTTGAGAAATCTCTGTTGGCGAAAGTTGAAGTCGCTATCAAAGACAACACCCAGCTTACGAACAGTATCTGATGGGAATGTATCACTGCCAAGCAATTTAACTGGAAAATGGTTGATGACCCTATTTCGTTGTTGTTTAGTGCCAATAATAATAATGTCTGTTTTATCTGGATTAAGCTTTAGCGTACTTCATTCCATCCAAAACAAGATATCAGTCAGACAATCACTTAAAGTCGAAACATATTTTTGTGCATTTGATTGTGAAAGTGATATGTAAACCTGTGTGTCATCAGCATACAGGTGATGAGGGAGATTATAATTAGTAATGATTTGGCTGAAAGACGTAGTGTTATAAGCTAAACAGAACATGGCCAAGGACGGATCCTTGCGGCACTCCGAATGGAAGGTGTTGTGGGCACGATAGTGTGCCAGATATGTTGATGCTTTGGTGTCTGTCTGCAAAATATGATTTGAACCACCGAAGAATTGAGCCAGAAATGCCAAAATGTCTATGAAGGCGTTGTAAAAGGATTAAATGATCAATCGTATCGAAAGCAGATGAGAGATCGAGTAAAGTGAGTGCTGTGACTTTGCTATTGTCCGTGTTGTCAACTATATCATTGTGTATTCTGAGAAGAGCCGTTTTGATAAGCGATGTTTATAAATATGTTCATGAAGGCGATTAGCAACAACTTTTTCCAATAGTTTTGACAGAAAACTGAGATTGGAGATAGGTCGATAATTCTTTAGGTCATTTTACACATAGCTAGTTTTTAATAAGAGGATTTACAAGAGCTTGTTTGAAATCCCATGGAACAACTCAGACGACTTGACTTGACTTGACTAATACTCACGTCCCAATTCTGCTGTCAGACGGAGTATACATATAATACTCACGTCCAAATTCTGCTGTCAGACGGAGTATACGTATAAACAGGCCGACCCGTAAAGTATACATACAACCAGGCCGACCCGCAAAGTATACATACAAGCAGGCCGACCCGCAAAGTATACATTCAAGCAGGCCGACCCGCAAAGTATACATACAACCAGGCCGACCGGCAAAGTATACATACAAGCAGGCCGACCGGCAAAGTATACATACAAGCAGACAGACCCGCAAAGTATACATACAACCAGGCCGACCCGCAAAGTATACATACAAGCAGGCCGACCCGCAAAGTATACATACAACCAGGCCGACCGGCAAAGTATACATACAAGCAGGCCGACCGGCAAAGTATACATACAAGCAGACAGACCCGCAAAGTATACGTACAAGCAGACAGACCCGCAAAGTATACGTACAAGCAGGCAGACCCGCAAAGTATACGTACAAGCAGGCAGACCCGCAAAGTATACATACAAGCAGGCAGACCCGCAAAGTATACGTACAAGCAGGCCGACCCGCAAAGTATACGTACAAGCAGGCAGACCCGCAAAGTATACGTACAAGCAGGCAGACCCGCAAAGTATACGTACAAGCAGGCAGACCCGTAAACTATACGTACAGGCAGGCCGACCCGCAAAGCAACTGAAATAGTCCAACCTACAATTTCGTTGCTAGGTGTCGCCTTAAATTTAACTGAAATATCCATCGGTCGGATCACGATTATTCACGTGCTGAATGCATGCCCTACTTATAAATCTTACAACTACAATAACACTGAATGTAATTTTTCCTTGGACAGGGAATAGAGTAGGGGCAAAGCGCATCCCTTTAGAGGCAAACACGATTTGGCCTACTTATTTCCATTTCAGGCGGAAAATGTCCAAACAAACATTATGAAACATTTAGAAAGCCAGCGCATGATCAGATTCTATGTGTTAGTCAATTGACACGTGTGGTTGGTTTACTACACAAATAGTCATGAACATGCGATTTACAAAGGTGTGTGCTTTGCCCTACACGGGGTGCGGTTTGCCATACACGGGGTGCGGTTTGCCCTACACGGGGTGCGGTTCGCCCTACACGGGGTGCGGTTTGCCCGTATTGAACATGTCAATGGAATTACAAAAATAACGTACGGCTATGTCATATTTTTGCTTATATGAACCAATTGCACTTACTATAACGAAATACATGGGACATGTAACAAGTTATTTCACATTGTTTATTAGTTAATAATAATATTATATATAAAATATTTTTATTGCGCTAAAATCCCCGGGAGCCCCAAGCTCGGCAGCGCACCAAAACAAAAGGGGTTAAGCAGTTCATAATCGATGAGCAGTTCCAGTTGTAAACAGTTGGATGGGACCGTTTGCAGTTATTGAATTTGTTAATAATAATATGGGTAAAAAACTCAACTTTATGTAACTTTCTTGGCGTGAGGTTTCTGCGAAAACCTAACGTGCCTAAATTGGTACATCATCATGTTGCCTCGTTTGATTGGAAGATTGCGCTAATGGAAGTGGCACCTGTCGAGATAGGTGGGGTGCGATTTGTCCCGGGTGTGCGCTTTGCCCCTTTGCAGAACTTGTTCAACCACGAAAACGTGACGGACGCCTACGCCAGAACTAAGCGCCAACACTGCACCAAGGCATAACAAAGAAGTGTATTGGCGATTCGGCATTTGGCGCAGCAACACCACGACTATGGAATGAATTACCTGTGAACATTCGTGCATCGGGGACACTTTCTGTGTTTAGAAAGTGTTTAAAGACATATCTTTTTATTAGACATTTTAATTAATTCAAATTGTTTTGAAATGATGGACATTGGTTTATAATTTCTTTTTAGTGTTATATACATTTTAATTAGTGTTTAGTTTTTATATTAATTTATATAGTTAACATAAAAAATTTTTAGTACAGTATTAGTTTAGTTTAGTTGATATAATTTACATACACATTTTTGGTACAGTATTTATTTATTTATTTTTATATTAGTTTACATAATTTACATAGTACTGTACGTCTTTAAACCAGTGTTTAATTTGTTTAAAAATAATTTATATAATTTACATACAAAGGTTTAGCATTGTACGTCTTAAAACCAAAGTTTAATTTTATTTATATAAATTTATATAATTTACATTCCTCTTTTTAGTATTGTACGTCTTAAAACCAGTGTTCATATATAGATATATAGATATTTTTAATAAGTTACAGTTTATCTATTGATATTTATTAATATACATTTATTATATTTCTTGTACAGCGCATCGATCCGCCATGTGGGAATTAGCGCTATAGAAAAATAGTATTATTATATTATTATATCCTACTCTACTTTACTATTGCATTTTGTACGATTTATTTAAGCCCGATTGATATCCCGGCCGTACCATCGGGAATAGAAACACACCTTATGCCTAGCGCTGTTGCTGAGTACGAGATTAGTAGCGAATTGAAAATACGACAAGAACATTAATTATGTTTGTCATTGTGACGGGCACGTAACGAACATTAAAATTTTCTTATATTCGTAGATAAAATAAACCCTGAGAAATTACTAAACTTATTCACCGCCAAGGCCATTATCTGATTTTCTTGCTGGACAAATGTCGCCAAATTCGCGTAACTCTAACTTAGTGGTGGCAGCACGCAACAAGAGGCGAATGACCACGCGTTTGTCTTATCTGGCGCACAATACAAAGTAAGAGTTCGCGGGATATATATATATATATATATATATATATATATATATATATATATATATATATATATATATATATATATATATATATATATATATATATATATATATATATATATATATATGTCTGGTCGATCACATCCGAAATTTTCCGAAATTGTCCAATGATGTGACCTTTTGCCTAGTACCTAGTCCGACAAGTTAACAAACATGGCCATCGAAATTGTTTGGGCCATAAATCCAACGAAAAATACGACGGATTCCGACAGCTTACATTTGCGGCGGCCATGTTTTCAGCTTGTCGGGTGTGGTTGCTAGGCACGAGCCCAATTATCCAAACGTCAGATCGACTGAACCTTGGAAGATTATAACAAGAAAAATAGAAACCAAGGCCAATCGTTATATTGGGAAATAAAATACCAGTTTGGGTTGAGAAAAGGAGATGTGGTGAAAGAGAGAAAATTGTGATGTTGAGAGAGTTAGAGAAACATAGAACACAGAAATGAATGGTACATTTGTTTTTTGTGGAATCTGAGAATATGTTTTATGGCGAATAATAGAAACGATTGATGGACGAATTGCAAAACGTAGGCGTTGATTGGAGACCTTTGATTAAAACATATGCGTGAGACAAACATCAGTAGTAATAGTTGCAGGAGAAGAAACATAAAGAAGACTCTACTATCTCAATTGTAATAGTTGCTGGAGAAGACTCTACTATCTCAATTGTAATAGTTGCAGAAGACTCTACTATCTCAATTGTAATAGTTGCTGGAGAAGAAACATAAAGAAGACTCTACTATCTCAATTGTAATAGTTGCTGGAGAAGAAACATAAAGAAGACTCTACTATCTCAATTGTAATAGTTGCAGGAGAAGACTCTACTATCTCAATTGTAATAGTTGCAGGAGAAGACTCTACTATCTCAATTGTAATAGTTGCAGGAGAAGACTATACTATCTCAATTGTAATAGTTGCTGGAGAAGACTCTACTATCTCAATTGTAATAGTTGCAGGAGAAGACTCTACTATCTCAATTGTAATAGTTGCGGGAGAAGACTCTACTATCCCAATTGTAATAGTTGCAGGAGAAGACTCTACTATCTCAATTGTAATAGTTGCAGGAGAAGACTCTACTATCTCAATTGTAATAATTGCAGGAGAAGACTCTACTATCTCAATTGTAGTAGTTGCAGGAGAAGACTCTACTATCTCAATTGTAATAGTTGCAGGAGAAGGCTCTACTATCTCAAATGTAATAGTTGCAGGAGAAGACTCTACTATCTCAATTGTAATAGTTGCAGGAGAAGACTCTACTATCTCAATTGTAATAGTTGCTGGAGAAGACTCTACTATCTCAATTGTAATAGTTGCAGGAGAAGAAACATAAAGAATACTCTACTATCTCAATTGTAATAGTTGCAGGAGAAGAAACATAAAGAAGACTCTACTATCTCAATTGCTCTATAACATTTATACAGAAGTCACTGTGAAGGAAGCGCTAGAATAAGTGGAAGAGGGAGTAAACGATGATGAACTATGGAATAAGTCAGTAGAAGACTAGGCAGTTGTAAGTTCAGAAATAGGTTTGCAGTAAATGTTGAAGATCTCAAACAAGTAAGCGGAATTGTTTTATTACTGTGAAACAAAAGACAAAAGTTACGAAGATAGACGTGGTCAATGGCAGTGATGTAGATATTGTGGCAGAGGGACAAAAATATGTTTGTTGTGATAAACAGAATGAGTAAAAGGCTGGAGAACAGTGTAGAACAATTGGCATGGAGTGTAGTGTTCAGTATCACGGACATCAGGACATTAATCTGAAATGACATCGAACGCTTGGAAAGCTTTCAGATGCGTATATGGAGGCGGGTTGAATGAACAGGCATTGACGATATACTCGACATGGTACGAAACAAGAAATCTGATGTAGGTTATCAGAGAGAGAGACAAAGTTGATTAGGACATATCAGGAGAAGTGAAGACTTTTGCAGCTGGCAATAGAAAAAATGTGTCAAGGAAAATACCAAGTGGCAGGATACGAACTTATCTAATGGACTGAAAAGGAAAAATTAAAATATGAAGCGAAGAAAAATGCAGGAAGCCGGGCATGAATAAAAAGCGTACCGGAACCAATATTATAATTTCATGTTTTTGCAAATAGTTCTTTGGTAATCCCTTTATTATATAACGTACTACATAAAACCTACTTTATTATATAGCATACTACATAAAACCTACTTTATTATATAGCATACTACATAAAACCTACTTTATTATATAGCATACTACATAAAACCTACTTTATTATATAGCATACTACATAAAACCTACTTTATTATATAGCATACTACATAAAACCTACTTTTAACCGCATTTTATTTATGTTGATCGTGATTCCACCATTATTACGTCCTTACTACAAACGTTTAGTGGTTTTAGCTGACGACTTGTGTTCACCGCATGCGAACATCCAGGGTTTATTCTAAATCCGGAGTTGACGCAACAGAAGATTTTGCAAAGGCCGAGTGAACGCTTCTACTCAAAAATCTACGATCGATCCCTGCAGGTATTTTTGTTGTCAAAGGCACTGGTTTGAGTATGAGTTATTAATGTAAACATGCAAAAATTAATAAATAATATTGTATATGATTTTATTTCTATATTATTATCTCTAGTCTATATTAATGTGTCGCATTGCTTTTCAATTAACATAAGTACAGTTTATATTTTCGGGATGACTGGACGTAACCCGTATAGGGAGCGCTGGTGATTCCCGTTCTGTGGCGAGAGTTGACGAGATAATGCACTTCCGGTCCAAACGTTGTGCACACCATAACACGTCAGATGTACCTGCGCCATTATAAAATAAACTATTGGTATTAGTATTATCACATTTGAATGCTAGCTATTTTAATAAATAATACAAGTAAATGTGTTATTATTTATTCTCTCTGTTTTATTTCCAAATGTGTTTATGTGTGAAATGAGATAGCGGATAATGTGTCGTTGGCGGTCGGAAGTGAACATTTGCGGGTAATTATTTGCAAATTTGCATAAAACCAACATGACGGCAAAGGAGACTCGTGTGCCCTATTCCCCGGCATCACATTAACCAATCACATTTATTTCAACAAAATGAATAGCTCGCACAAATTTGGAATATATAATAATATACACAATTTCCCGGGGAAATGGGAAAAGAAAAATGATGGACGTTAGCTGGTTAATGTGTTAAAGTGATGCAACAACACTAATGTGGACACTCGGTTGCACAAGTGCCTCGGTGTTACCAACTGCCTGCACCGTGTCTCTTGAACAATGCCTAATGTGGACACTCGGTTGCACAAGTGCCTCGGTGTTACCAACTGCCTGCACCGTGTGTTCTTGAACAATGCCTAATGTGGACACTCGGTTGCACAAGTGCCTCGGTGTTACCAACTGCCTGCACCGTGTCTCTTGAACAATGCCTAATGTGGACACTTGGTTGCACAAGTGCCTCGGTGTTACCAACTGCCTCACCGTGTCTCTTGCACAATGCCTAATGTGGACACTCGGTTGCACAAGTGCCTCGGTGTTACCAACTGCCTGCACCGTGTCTCTTGAACAATGCCTAATGTGGACACTCGGTTGCACAAGTGCCTCGGTGTTACCAACTGCCTGCACCGTGTCTCTTGCACAATGCCTAATGTGGACACTCGGTTGCACAAGTGCCTCGGTGTTACCAACTGCCTGCACCGTGTCTCTTGCACAATGCCTAATGTGGACACTCGGTTGCACAAGTGCCTCGGTGTTACCAACTGCCTGCACCGTGTCTCTTGCACAATGCCTAATGTGGACACTCGGTTGCACAAGTGCCTCGGTGTTACCAACTGCCTGCACCGTGTCTCTTGCACAATGCCTAATGTGGACACTCGGTTGCACAAGTGCCTCGGTGTTACCAACTGCCTGCACCGTGTCTCTTGCACAATGCCTAATGTGGACACTCGGTTGCACAAGTGCCTCGGTGTTACCAACTGCCTGCACCGTGTCTCTTGCACAATGCCTAATGTGGACACTCGGTTGCACAAGTGCCTCGGTGTTACCAACTGCCTGCACCGTGTCTCTTGCACAATGCCTAATGTGGACACTCGGTTGCACAAGTGCCTCGGTGTTACCAACTGCTTGCACCGTTTCTCTTGCACAATGCCTAATGTGGACACGTGTGTGTCTAGATGGCCCCAGTATTGACAACTGCCTGCAGTATGCCTCACACCGCCAATGATGACACGAATGTGTCTTCAGGGCCTTAGCATTGTGAGCTGTCTGCTCGGAGCATTGATGATCGGCATTGGCATGTTCGAGTATCCGGAAGAAAGGATACTGATGACTTTCGCTCGTCTGCCGCCGCCGGCCGGCCACAAGAGCAGCGAGGTCCTCGAGAACCCATCGGCTCTCTATTACCGCAAGGTAAGCCAATCCTCCGCTCCGTACCACCGCAAGGTAAGCCAATCCTCCGCTCCGTACCACCGCAAGGTAAGCCAATCCTCCGCTCCGTACCACCGCAAGGTAAGCCAATCCTCCGCTCCGTACCACCGCAAGGTAAGCCAATCATCCGCTCCGTACCACCGCAAGGTAAGCCAATCCTCCGCTCCGTACCACCGCAAGGTAAGCCAATCCTCCGCTCCGCACCACCGCAAGGTAAGCCAATACTCCGCTCCGTACCACCGCAAGGTAAGCCAATCCTCCGCTCCGTACCACCGCAAGGTAAGCCAATCCTCCGCTCTGTACCACCTCAAGGTAAGCCAATCCTCCGCTCTGTACCACCGCAAGGTAAGCCAATCCTCCGCTCTGTACCACCGCAAGGTAAGCCAATCCTCCGCTCTGTACCACCGCAAGGTAAGCCAATCCTCCGCTCTGTACCACCGCAAGGTAAGCCAATCCTCCGCTCTGTACCACCGCAAGGTAAGCCAATCCTCCGCTCTGTACCACCGCAAGGTAAGCCAATCCTCCGCTCTGTACCACCGCAAGGTAAGCCAATCCTCCGCTCTGTACCACCGCAAGGTAAGCCAATCCTCTGCTCTGTACCACCGCAAGGTAAGCCAATCCTCCGCTCTGTACCACCGCAAGGTAAGCCAATCCTCCGCTCTGTACCACCGCAAGGTAAGCCAATCCTCCGCTCTGTACCACCGCAAGGTAAGCCATTCCTCCGCTCTGTACCACCGCAAGGTAAGTAGCCTCGGTTATCCAGGCTCGCTGCTGTGGTGCTCCGCGCTGTTTGTCGCACACATCTGCGCCTGGATTCAGAGTGTGCTTTTCATTATGACGGAAATTATGAATTAACTTTAAACGTTGATTACAATGACACAATTATCCGACTAAAAAGTTAAATCAGACAAAACAAATAGTGTAACATCTCGATAATGACACTGATTGGCTGCTGGCGGTTCTCGTGTACGCCTACACAACATGGCGTGGTGACAGTGGGTAACAACGAGACCACGCCTCTGCATATAGATTCTCTTTTCGGTGAATTCACAAAGCCGAGCGAGAGTCAAATAAGCGAGACTACAAGGTAAGCCAATTTCTACTACCGCAAGGTAAGCCCATCCTCGGCTCTCTGAGTAGGTGGGCAAGTGTCGGCTCCCTACTACCGCAAGGAGCTCTCTACTACCGCAAGGAGCTCTCTACTACCGCAAGGTATGCTGATCCTTTGATACTATCGCTATCTCATACACCACAAACACAGTGTTTGAGATCCTCACTCCACTTGATGCAGTGGGCAAAGGCGTCATGGTTGCACTGTCGAAATGAATGAAACAGCTCGACCTAGCCCCAGGCCCATTGTACGCCTCAACAGTAGCCACAACACCTGCCCACGCTCCGCAGTATTTATCCGCCACGTCCAACACCAGGTCAACTTGTTCACCGGGCCATGCCAAACCGGCTCCAGGGATTATGCCTCAGTTAGACTTCCTGGTGTGTTACAGACGAATGTAGGGCATAGTAAGTTTGGACATAGGAAGAATTCATACGATCTGACATAAGTGCACTTCAGCAGGGACATTCCCAATATCACACAATAGCTTTGCTATATGCATACCTGATACGTTTATGCATGTACATCCCCACAAATTATACTTAGAAAAAAATCACTATGCGGTTTATATCGTGATTCGTCTGAGTCAGTGCAAGAGGTGGTGGTGCTTCTGTGTCAGTTTGGGTGGCAACGTCCTTAGCTCGTGTTACTACATAACCATGGTTCAGTCTGGTGTGCGTGGTGTACCGTACAGCTTCGGTATCGTTGACAGGGAAGGCTGAAAAGCAGATACTGGCTAGATAATAGAGAAGTCACAAAAATATAACTTGTGCATTACTACTAAATAAAAAATACCCCGATTTACTTCATAAAAAAATAATATGTCAATCACTTTCTTTTCTTTAAGTGAATCTCCAAAAGTGGCAAAGTTCTTGAATAGATAACTGAAGTCTGACGGACGATACCGAATATTTATAAGCATGCTTTATACGAATCTTGAATACTAGCGCGAACTAGAAACTCCATGT
>OY759266.1:577500-587500 GCA_963662155.1 Lamellibrachia columna | reverse complement strand
GTGTGTGTGTGTGTGTGTGTGTGTGTGTGTGTGTGTGTGTGTGTGTGTGTGTGTGTGTGTGTGTGTGTGTGTGGTGTGTGTGTGTGTGTGTGTGTGTGTGTGTGTGTGTGTGTGTGTGTGTGTGTGTGTGTGTGTGTGTGTGTGTGTGTGTGTGTGTGTGTGTGTGTGCACGTGACCTACTTTAATACATAGCAGCGTGCCTGTTGTGGGCAGTCTACTCATAAAAAAGTATGGTACACGGCTGCTACAATTGACCTCCGTCTACTGTTAAAAAACGCCTCCTCTCATTCGCTGCATGTCCGTCGACCACTAGCCCATACCTTTTTAAAATGGCCTTAATGGCAGTGCAAAGTAGTGCAGTAGTAGTGTTCTGGTGACTGGTGATTATGCCTACAAACAGGAATGTTTTGTGCAGTCACTGCAACACAGCAGGATTCGAACCTGCTCAAATCACCAAGAAATTTACATCTATCTTCCACAGCAAGAGTACATTAGTGAACTTGTTTTCTTATTAATACGTTTTTATACGTTGTACTGTTAATAATAAAGAAATAAATGTACCACTTACATACGTATTTTTCGTAGTGCTAGCTATACAGATACGACTAGAGGATCACTCCTCTTAGCCGGTGAGCGATAATACACGTCATTCCATGTCGAATAGTCCTCAGGCGTTACCATCCCGCAAGATCTTTAACCCCTGTTCATCCAATGACCCCTGGCCGATGACCACCAGACCCTTCGTGCTGTAGTTGCCAGGGGCGCTGACGTCCAGTGAGCGATAATACACCTCTTTCCATATACTTTCACACAGACAGCATCATCCGGGGTTTCCCCAATGTCTATTTTTAGTTACCACCGAAACATGGGGCCACTCTTGCTCCTTCAAATGCACACGAATACTACTAAGGTCTCTATTTCGCGCAAATTGCACGTATGCAATCTAGCTATGCATATATGAGATGTATATGTAATATTTACGGCATTTATTTGCGCATATAAGACCAAAATTATGCATAAAATACAAGAAAGAAGTGGCAGAGAACGTACTTATGGGAAATTATGACGTTTTGATACAGTACATGTCGAATGTATATCAGCACACAAAGAATTACTTTAACCGTGTATAGAAAGCGCGGCCAGCCACAGAGGCTGTGGCCTCGACAGCGTCCTTGGTACAGGGAAAAGAAATCGTTGTTTTTTAGTAGTCCCCTGGTGGCAGATCTGGGAACACCAAATGAGCCTCGCTTACAACGCGGTCCGAAATCGTGTTTGGGCAGTGGGCAGTACAGTTGGGCAGTGGGCAGTACAGTTGGGCAGTGGGCAGTACAGTTGGGCAGTGGGCAGTACAGTTGGGCAGTGGGCAGTACAGTTGGGCAGTGGGCAGTAGATGACTGCCACAAACGCGTACACGATGCTGTATGTTCGTGTGCTGTATGTTCGTAGGTTTTATGTTCGTGTACTGTTTGTTCGTGTGCTCTATGTTCGTAGGTTTTATGTTCGTGTACTGTTTGCTCGTGTGCTGTATGTTCGTGGGTTGTATGTTCTTGTGTCGTATGTCCGTGTGTTGTATGTTCATGTGGTGTATGTTCGTGTACTGTATGTTCGTGTGCCGTATGTTTGTGTGCCGTATGTTCGTGTGCTGTATGTTCGCGTGTTGTGTGTTCGCGTACTGTCTGCTCGTGTGCTGTATGTTCGTGGGTTGTATGTTCGTGTACTGTATGTTCGTGTGCCGTATGTTTGTGGGGTGTATGTTCGTGCGCTGTATGTTAGTGTACTGTCTGTCCCTGTGCTGTGTGTTCGTGAACAGAAAATCTACCCTTGTCAAAAGGTTGTTCAAAGCTTGTCAAACTGACAACTTTATGGGTAGTCAAAAACTGTCTGACTTTAATGGAATCTCTGACGAACCCTCATCATAACCTCGTCAAAAATTCGCAACGTTATAACGGGTTTCCATCCCGTTTCGCTAAGTGATGCAGCGGTTTTGTTTTACCATAAACTGAGGAACTCACCCGGCCATGTTGGAAGAGTTGATTAGGTAAGCTATTTTATTATCTCCCAATCCTTCGTCGTCCCTTGTCAGAAAGAAGCAGACACAGAACATTCGAACTGATAAACCTACTAAGATGCTTCTGTGGTGAATGTTGTATCCGAATGTAGATTTTGAGACACAATATGCAGGCCCGTAGCCAGGGGGGTTCAGGGGTTCACACGAACCCCCCTTTTTATTAAACTCCTTTTCCAAAAATATGAACCCCCCTTTTTATATGAAGCCCTTCTCAGAAGCGTGAACCTCCAACAATTTGAAAATAATGATATTCTTTTCATAATAATATGAAAATAATATTATTTTCGTAGTATTGGTGGCTTCATGCGTCTTAAGAGGGGGTTTCACGCTTTAGAGAGGAGATTTCATGCTTTTGAGATTATAAAAAAAAAATATTATCTTCATATTATTGGGGGCTCACGCTTTTGAGAAGGGGTTTACTTTTTGGAAAGGGGGGTTCACGTTTATGAAAAATACTAAATAATATTTGGGGAGGGGTTCACGCTTTTGAGAAGCGGTTTAAACTTTTGGAAAAAAAAGGCTTTTGAGATTATAAAAAAAAAATATTATCTTCATATTATTGGGGGCTCACGCTTTTGACAAGGGGTTTACTTTTTGGAAAGGGGGGTTCACGTTTATGAAAAATACTAAATAATATTTGGGGAGGGGTTCACGCTTTTGAGAAGCGGTTTAAACTTTTGGAAAAAAAAGGAGGTTCACATTTATTAAAACATTATAATATTATCTTCACATTATTTGGGGTACACACTTTTCAGGGGGCGGGGGTTCAAATCTAATAATATGTTATATATTATGCAACTCTCTGATTTGTTTGAAACAGAATCTTATTCTAACTATAAATGTGTTACCAAATCACCTTACATGTGGTCAGTTGGTAACGGCTAGAGAGCAGTGGATAATGTACAGTCAGTAGCTAAGCCGTTATTCAAACAACATGAAGACTTGTAAGCAGAAAATGAAACCGAAACAATGCAGATTTAGCAAGTCAATTACTGTCTTTGTTGTGGTTGTATGCTATATGGTCTCCACACACTCATAACACACACACAAAGCACCAGGCATGGGTTAATTTCAATTGTTAATTTGTTAGTTGAATTAACGCAATTTAATTTAATTTAATTAATTAACTTTTACATACAGGCTAATTTAATTTAATTAATTAATTTCAATTGTTAATTTGTTAGTTGAATTAACTCAAGTTAATTTAGTTTAATTAATTAACTTTTCCAGAAAGGCAAATTTAATTTACTTTACAAATTCCCAATTAATTCTCAATTAAGTGCGCATTTAACAGTTGATTTTACTTGTTAGTTCACAGCCATAATTTTTTATTATCCAAATGTTTTCAGAAGGCCTGTAATCACTATTAGAGTCACTAATGAGAGATTAGGTTCAGGCATGTGTGAATGGGAGCGATATCATAACAGAGCACAAATGCGCTGTACCAAGTGGGGTAGGCTGGTACTCCAGGCACCTGTGAAATGGAGGGAAGGCCTAGAATGTCCTTTGGTGGTGGGCTGGTACTCCAGGCACCTGTGAAATGGAGGGAAGGCCTAGAATGTCCTCTGGTGGTAGGCTGGTACTGCAGGCACCTGTGAAATGGAGGGAAGGCCTAGAATGTCCTCTGGTTGTGATCATCAGCGATCCCTCGAAACGAGGATGACGTCTGCCAGGAGTTGGTCGTAGGTCCTGAGGTGAATCAGGAGCCCGATTCTTGATTTGCAGATCTTATTGCAGTGGGGGTAGGGCGCTGCCTGGTGGATGCTGCGGCGCCAAAGTAGACGGTCGGCAGCCGTGTCCTCCCAAGTGTTGATGTTAATATGACCCTTCTTCGTGTAGTGTTTGGCAGTGTCTTTAAATATTTTACTCTGCCCACCACGGATTCTCAATCCATGAGTCAGCTGGGAGAATAGTACCTGTCGGGGAGGCGGGAGTCTGGTATTCTGATACAGTGGCCAGTCCAGAGGAGCTGATTTTGCATGATCTTTGCCTCGATGCTGGTTGTATTGGCTTCAGTGGGGACGCTGGTTGTATTGGCTTCAGTGGGGATGCTGGTTGTATTGGCTTCAGTGGGGATGCTGGTTGTATTGGCTTCAGTGGGGACGCTGGTTGTATTGGCTTCAGTGGGGACGCTGGTTGTATTGGCTTCAGTGGGGACGCTGGCGTTGGTGCGACGGTCTTCCCACCGGATGTGAAGTATCTTTCTGATGCAACGTTGATTGAATGTCTCCAGGGTCGTCATGTGACATCGGTAAGTAACCCAAGCCTCACTCCCGTATAGTAGAGTGGTAATACAAACGGCTTTGTAGATCGTCACCTTCGTCTCTTTCCTGAGGTTATGATCATCAAAGACTCGGTGGCGCAGTTTCCTGAAGGACGTGCTGGCACAGCAGATACGGTGCTGAATTGCTGCCTCGATGGTGGCTTTCTGGGACAGGTGACTCCCTAAGTACGGGAAGTGTTCGACAACTTCTAGGATTCCTCCAGATACTTTGATTTCGGGAGGTCCGGCATTGATGCCTGGAGTAGGTTGATGGATAACCTTGGTTTGTCTTATGTTGATGGAAAGTCCTAGACTTTGGTAGGCTTCCGTAAAGGGATCTAGGCTAGTCTGAAGTTCTTCTGCAGAGTAGACAAGGATGGCACAGTCATCAGTATACTGAAGGTCTATGACGGCAGTCTTCATCACTTTTGTCTTAGCCTTGAGACGACTCAGGTTAAATAGCCTCCCATCAAGCCGGTAGTCAAGTTCAACGCCAAGGGGAAGTCTGTCACGAACGAGAAAAAGGATGGTGCATAGGTAGACAGTAAAAGGGTCGGTGCTATAACGCACCCTTGCTTGACTTGCTTGAGTTTCAGGGAGTATCTCTTCGGTCAGCGGGAGCAGGCGATTCAGGAGAACTCGGGCGAGTATCTTTCCAGCAATGGATAATAGGGCAATGCCTCGGTAGTTCCCACAATCTGATTTATCTCCTTTTTTGTAGATGGTGACCAGACCTCAGTTATAATTTCTGAGGTCTGGTGGAATTTCCTTGTCATGCCATATCTGGCTGATAAATTCATTTTTTTCGAGCTTCTCGCCACCAAACTTGAGGATTTCTGCAGGTATGTCTGTAGGGATGTCTGCAGGGATGTCTCCAGGGATGTCTGCAGGGATGTCTGCAGGGAAGTCTGCAGGGATGTCTGCAGGGATGTCTGCAGGGAAGTCTGCAGGGATGTCTGCAGGGATGTCTGCAGGGAAGTCTGCAGGGATGCCTGCAGGTATGTCTGCAGGGAAGTCTGCAGGGATGTCTGCAGGGAAGTCTGCAGGGATGTCTGCAGGGAAGTCTGCAGGGATGTCTGCAGGGATGTCTGCAGGGAAGTCTGCAGGGATGTCTGCAGGGATGTCTGCAGAGAAGTCTGCAGGGATGTCTGCAGGGATGTCTGCAGGGATGTCTGCAGGGAAGTCTGCAGGGATGTCTGCAGGGAAGTCTGCAGGGATGTCTGCAGGGAAGTCTGCAGGGATGTCTGCAGGGAAGTCTGCAGGGATGTCTGCAGGGATGTCTGCAGGGAAGTCTGCAGGGATGTCTGCAGGGATGTCTGCAGGGAAGTCTGCAGGGATGTCTGCAGGGATGCCATCCGGGCCACAAGCTTTATTGTTTTTCATTTGCATTGTGGCATGCTGGACCTCTTTCCGGGTTGGCGGGATGCCTAGGGATGCCTATGGATGCTCTCTTTGGGTGTTGTAGGTTAGACAGGATAGTGTTGTCTGTCGCCATAGATTCACGGTTTCGGAGCTGCTCAAAATGTCCCTTCCATCGTTACTGGATGGCAGTGTCACCTTTCAGGTGAGTCCCGTCTTGAGACCGGAGAGGAGTGTGGCCATTTGAGCTCGGCCCATAGAGAGCCTTCGTCGCTTGGAAGAAGTTCCGCATGTCATGTTGATCAGCAAAGCCTTGGATCGCTTTGGCGTTCTCTTCCAACCACTTGTTTTTAATGTTACGGATCTTCTTTTGGGTGCTGGTGTTCCTTCCGCTTCTTCACGGAGGTCTTGAATCTCCCCGTCGTTCTCGTCAGGTGTGGCCGATTGTCTTAATACAAGCTTTGTGGATAGCTGACTTAAGTGCACCCCACTGGTGTTCAACAGTGGCGTCAGCTGAAGGGAGATCATGAAGTCGAGTGGACAGGCACTCCTGGAATTTGATTCTTTTGTTTGGGTCTTGGAGGGCTTTGATGTTGATTTTCTTCTTGCTGGTCTTTGGACGTCTACGATGTTTAGAAGCAAGGTAAATGTTCATGACTGATCGAACCAGGCGATGTTCCGTTGAGCAGGCAACAATTCCACGCATGGCCCGTGTAATGCGGACGTCTTTTCGGTCACATGAGCGAACAATGACATAGTCCAAGAGGTGCCACTGTTTGGATCGTGGGTGCATCCATGTCGTCTTGACATGTTCCTCTGTCGGAGCAGGGTGTTAGTGATCACAAGGTCGTATTCTGCGCACTTGCTTAACAGGAGGATGCCATTTGAGTTAGCCTTTCCAACCCCTTCCTTGCCGGTGATGCTGTTCCACAGTCTGCAGTCACTGTCTACTCTGGCATTAAAGTCCCCCAGCAGAATCAGCTTGTCCTCCTTAGGGACGATGGTTAGGACTAGGTCCAGCTCGGAATAGAACTGCTCCTTGGTGTCCTCCTTAGGGACGATGGTTAGGACTAGGTCCAGCTCGGAGTAGAACTGCTCCTTGGTGTCCTCCTTAGGGACGATGGTTAGGACTAGGTCCAGCTCGGAGTAGAACTGCTCCTTGGTGTCCTCCTTAGGGACGATGGTTAGGACTAGGTCCAGCTCGGAGTAGAACTGCTCCTTGGTGTCCTCCTTAGGGACGATGGTTAGGACTAGGTCCAGCTCGGAGTAGAACTGCTCCTTGGTGTCCTCCTTAGGGAAGGTGGTTAGCACTAAGTCCAGCTCGGAGTATAACTGCTCCTTGGTGTCCTCCTTAGGGACGGTGGTTAGCACTAGGTCCAGCTCGGAGTAGAACTGCTCCTTGGTGTCCTCCTTAGGGAAGGTGGTTAGCACTAAGTCCAACTCGGAGTAGAACTGCTCCTTGGTGTCCTCCTCGGCATCGGGTGTCGGAGCGTAGACGTTGATGACGGTAGCTAGTTGGTTGTTGTTTAGGCGCAGGTGTAGGGTCATGAGGCGTTTGTTGATGCCAACGGGGAATTCAGCCAACTGGCTGACGATCTTATTGTTGATGGCGAAGCCGACTCCGTGTATGCGACAGTCATCGGCTGGCTTTCCTTTCCAGAAGAAGTTGTAGCCACTGCCATCTTCTCTGAGCTGCCCTTCTTCGGGAAAGCGTGTTTCGCTCAAGGCTACAGCCTAGTTTAGGGCACATTTTCTAGCCCCTTCCCCATATGGGGAGAGCAGAGGAGATCCTGAATAGGGCTGCTCTGTCGCGGGTGCAGCTGCCGAAAAGCATTCCTGTCCCAGCCCTAGCGCTAGATGACCATCACACGCCCGCCGCCTACGTGCAGATCAGTGACTAGGGACTTCCTTAGTTTACGGTCCTGCCCCACTCATCCATCGCCGTAGGTCTTTGATGGTGGGCCCTTGGCAGAAGTCTGCGCGTCATGTTGTTTAGTGTGCGGATGCCGTGGGTGGGGCACACCACTTGCAGCCAAGTGGGCCTATGGGGTCATTAGACCTATGCATCTATAATTTTTCTTGTGTACATTATAGCCGTTAATGGGGAGATGTAGAGAAAGGTAATATAGCTTCAATTTTGTGATCTTTTTACAGCGCCAACTTAAATCAAAAGCATACCAATTCTAGTGATGCATAACAAATAACGTATACATATTTAAATGCTAATGTGTAAAGGGGAAACCTAATGATTTAGTATAAAACACTGCACAAATAACAATTTGGTCCATTGAAACTATGTATGTAGTGGCCTGATTTTATTAATTTTGTGGTTGAATATAGAAGGAAACCCCACACCTGGAAATCTTCAACCCTTTCAGAGAAAATGTTTTTATAAGTATCTACAACTTTTAAAATGTGATCAAATGCCCCATGAAGAAATGTCTTGGCATGTAAATATTGTATGAGCAAATCTCTTTCCAATAAAGTTACAAAAAACATTTATGTTATAAATCGTTTGTTTTTATAACTGTTTTAAAAATGTAAATATTTCTACCAACACATGATTTAATAGTTAATTGAATAACATTAATTGTTGCTTTGACCTGAGAAATGTCTGAGGTAAATTTAATTTAATTTACCTGAGAATTGTCTGAGGTTAATTTAGTTTAATGATTTACGAGTTAATTGTAATTTAATTAATTAACTTTCCAAGTTAATTGCAAAACATAGTGCAGACAAAGGTGTGTGTATAAAATTAATTGTTGCTTTGACCTGAGAAATGTCTGAGGTAAATTTAATTTAATTTACCTGAGAATTGTCTGAGGTTAATTGAATTTAATTTGAGGATTTACGAGTTAATTGTAATTTAATTAATTAACTTTCCAAGTTAATTTAATTTAATTTGAGGATTTACGAGTTAATTATAATTTAATTAATTAACTTTCCAAATTAATTGCAAAGCATAGTGCAGACAAAGGTGTGTGTATACATGATACCAGCATTTTGTACTGTTAGCTTTCTTTAATATATACTGGTCTAATCTTCACAGCTCAGGTAGCATTATGTGCCCTTAAATCTCCCTCTTACTCTTACAAAGGCATAATTTCTGGGAATGATCACACTCGATCTCGACATTTGACTACGCTTATCTGACATCAGTTTAGACTTCGACATGTGACTGTGCTTTTCATAAATTTTGACTTCTCATAAATTTTGAATTCGACATGTGACTGCGCTTTTCATAATTCACAATATTCATGAAATATTTTCTAAATTGAATAATTTTTGTCAAAGCCCCCTGGAGTTTGTTTGGGAAAATATGACACCCGTGTAAACTTGTGACGTCCTCCTGGAGTCGATTAAGAAAATAATATTATGTCCCCGCATGAACTTGTGGCGCCCCTGTAGTCTGTATTGGGAAAAAAATTAATCCCCCCTTGTGAAAAGCTGGCTACGGGCCTGATATGTAGTCAAATTAGATCTAGATGGCTCGAGCTTCTACGTGCTCCAGCCAATTATATTGGTTGCGGCAAAATTCGGTATATTTAATGCAATATGACGTTTTAATAAAAATATGAAGACAAATTTGCGCAAGGAATCGATAATGTAAAATTACTAACATTTATTTCAACGATTGAGTGGAAACAAATTGTTAGTTTTTAGTGAAATACTGATTATCGAACTGCGAAAAGACGCCAGCGCACGAAATGATTATTTATGGCGTGTTACGAAGCAAAAGGCTCACTGCATGGCAGGATGCAACGCATTCAATGAATTAACTTTTCTGTGACTAGATTTTCGTCCGATATAATTAAATTTGTCGCACTACCACTAGTCATGTGGCCGAGTTTGACAGCCATGTCATAAGCATAGCCATAGGTATAGGTCATACCCATAGCCATGATAGTCTAGCCCGGGTCTAGGCTATTCATGACAGAGGTAGGGATGTCAATGAAAATTTGAGATTGCAGATCTATTTTGTTTTATATTTTTATGATATGGATGCAGCCATGGGAAATTTAAATGTGAAAAAAGTTTCAAAACCGGTAAACTACTTTTTGAGATATGATTTTTGAAGATGTCATATTAAAAAAATTCGCCAAGAAAGAAGGAAAAAAAGTCTCAAAAGTTTTATTTATTTTTGACCACTAATATCAATGTCATCAATCTGTTAACCGTTTCACTACATATGGCAGAGTGAGTAACTGTCAGAGAAACTATGTTTCAGTGCTGCGAACTATGCACTTGCCATTTCAAACGGTTATCACACCCATTATAATGAGAAACACACATCCGTTGCAGATTTTTCA